>WBMY01003784.1:71562-136346 GCA_013397315.1 Donacobius atricapilla
ATATATAAAATCTATTTTTTAAAAAACAGATAGTGAATAAATCTTCCAAACTGCTGCTTATTTTAGGAAATAATAATTATTCTGTTAAGGAAATAATTTTTTTCTTCTGAGGAATTGAAGCTGGTATGAATCCAGGCTGTGTTTAGTCTTTCCAAAGGCCTTCCCTTTTCCTTATGATTAGTGCTCAAGCTACAGTTCTGGAAGCACTGAAGGTGACTGGCCTGAAACTCAGTTCTGATTCTGTCCAGGAGCAAGGACACTGCCTGCTTAGACAAGAGAATAGTGCTGTCAGCTCACTGTTCAGGGTGAGCCCTAAGCAGCAATAAGAGGAAAAGCAGGAGCTTCTTACACTGTTCCTGTTAGACCAGAAAGCACATCTCTTCATGTCCTTAATGCATTCAACTGATCTGTCTGTGGTTCTTAAGCAGGTACAAAAGCATTTGCTGGATCAGGCTCAACATGTGTTCCCTATCTGTTTTCATGTAGTCTGAAGATAATATAATTTTCCAGTTTCAATGCTAGCCCTTTTGTAGCTATAACTGATAATCATACCAGGTTCCCTTGCTGGGTTTTCTAGTCCCATAAGCTTTAGTTTAGTAACATTTTGGCTGATCAATTGGATACAAAATCCTTTATCTTCTGTTTAAATTCCCATTCCAATAAATAAGGCTTTTGGGCTTAAGTCTACATAACTCTCTTTTGAAAGTCTGAGCCAGAGAGATGAGAATTTAAAAAAAAAAAAAAAAATCACCTCAAACCATATTTTCTACTCGGTAGATGTTTTCAATGTTGTGATCTCAAAAGAATATGTTGGGGTTAGAACAAAAGAGATGGGAGCAGATGTTGCAATTTTCATGAAAGAGCTTTCTTGGAAAAGAAAATAACTTCTTTAAACTTTAAGCCCCACCGACTTTACTTAACTAACAGTTTTCATTTTAAAGTCTTAGTGAAACACTAGGGCACCGCAACTCCACCTCTAATTCCATATTCTGTACAGATTTTTAAGTTTCGTGGGATTCCTTTGTATGGTGCAGCCTAATCAAGAAATCCTGAATCAGTTTTAGTTTTTCTTTACATTAAGCTGTATTTCTGTATTTTAGTCTCCAGCCTGTTACCCTGTGTTTGCATATTTGCATTGTATCTTTTCACTCCAAGGCAGATTTAGGAGCTGTTATCCTAGACTCATAGTAATTGCAAGAAAATCCAGTTCCATCTGTTTCTGCCAACATGTGGAAATTGAATGAGAATATCAACACAAAACGGCACTTGCTCAATATATCAAGTGCGTGCCAGCTATTGTGTTTGTTATAGGAACTTGTGGTCAAGCAGGCCGAGAGAAGTCAGTGAGCTGCCTGTCTAGCAAGAAATCTGGGTGCAGATCTTGTTCATGCCAGTCTGTCAGATGTCAGTTGCTACATTTTGGCTTAATACAGATATATCCATCACTTACACATAACATGCTGCTGTAAGAGGTAGGGTTCACCCTGCAATGTTTAATAGGAAGAAATGTTTTCACTGCACCAAAAGACTGATAAAGTTTTGTCAAAAAAAAAACCAGAATTAAATCTGGAGAAGGATAAAGAAAATGCAGAATGTAACTTCTGGGCTACAAGGGGAAGAAGATTACTGTTTTATCCACTGTTAAATAACAACTCGTGAATATTTTTTATTCCTATTTCAGTCATCACATACTCTTGAGAAGTTACAGCAGTTGCGCTACACTACCACTATCCAGCTTTGAAACATGTTAGATAAATGTAAATATATTTAAAATACACATGAGAAGAAAGAAGCGAGTGGTCTCCCAAGTGCCCCAGGAGTACATACTTCCATCAGTGTGGATCAATTCAAAACAAAAATTCTCCACCACAAAATATGTCCATCTGAGGACCGATCCTTTTCAGGGGCTGCATCCTGTGTGATTGCCTATTAGACAACTTTCAAGTTGTCTGGGATTTGCTGTGCAGAAATGTTTGAAATTATTTTGGGGTTTTTTTCCCTTGCACCAGCTGTCCTAGATTCTTTTAAATCCAAGGACTTTCAAATAGGAAGAGTAGTGTTCAGGGAAAATTATGTAGCTTTGAAGGATGGGGAGTAACAATCTCAAACAATCAAATGAGGATGGCTTAAGCAATTTTCTCTCTGTAAGTGGATTCTACCTGATTTCTGACAAGATATGAGCAGATTATGTGTGCTTATACTTCTAGTCTCTTTTAAACACAGGCAAAATGTTTGTGGTTTTTTTTAGACTAGCATGAGCTATGTGGGTAATTTTCAAGATTTTAGCTCAGCTTCCTTTGAGTCTATTCCTTTTCCCTACCTTTGCAGCAATTTTTTTCCAAGCTGTGACAACCAGCAGGCTGGCCAGGGAGTGTGCTGTCAGGTGAAATTTGCAGCATAGTTACTTGTGCATGTCTATTTTTCTAAGGCACTTAATGAAGTGGTTTAGCAAAAGTCCTGATAACAATGTGAGGAAGACAGAAGTGGCTGCCTTATAAAATACATTCTTTTCTTTCTCCTCATGCAGATTTGGGTATCATCTCCCATCAGCAGAGCTGTTAAGAGTTGTCTAACCTGGACCTCTGAGGGAGCACAGCAGAGCAGAGGTGTGTTTGCAGCAGACAGGTGAGTGGCTTGGAGGCAGTGTCCCTGCAGGTGCCTGCTGAGCACTGCCTGTCTTGGTGGCACTTGTGCACACCTCTGCCTTGCAATGCCATTCATGCGTTCACTAACCTGAGGGCAGGGTCCTCCCTAAGCTGTTTCCATTCTCCTCTCCCACTTTTCTTCCCTGCTGTCTTAATTGTGACAAAAAGCCTGTGGCTATAAGAACACTTAACTGTAATACAATTTTCATAGCTCGAGTTACATGTTAAGTAAGTGTTTTATATATTCTGTTTGTGAAAGACTAGACAAGCTCTTTGTAGGAAGGTAAATAATACTTAAAGCCCAGAGCATAATCATCTTCCATCTCTGCTCTGTGATTTAATTTAATACCGATTATCAAGTGTTTTACTTTTACAATTCATGTGGTGTTTGGCTGACAGAAGTGTGTATTCAATGCTAGGAGCTCAGGAATTAGACAAACCTAGCATACAGGATTGTGTTTGGCTGACAGAAGTGTGTATTCAATGCTAGGAGCTCAGGAATTAGACAAACCTAGCATACAGGGTTGCATGTCATGGCATAAAGCTGTTTTTAAGATGCTACTGCCTCCACAAAGAGGAAAAAAAGGGTTAGAAGACTAAATTCAAGGAAAATTCAGTATCTCATCATCTGGGTTTTATCTCCTCCCAACTTCTCACCCTGTTTACCGTCTCAAATTGGGGGGGGTACTTTTTCTCAGAAATCCTTGGCCTCTTTGATAATTTTAGATTCAAGTTTCTACTGTTGTACAATCTCCTAAGCTCCAAGCCTCTTCACCATCTCCCCCACAAGTGTTAGGCATTCTCTAAAGGAAAAAGAGGCATTTTCCTGGCCTCGGTGAGCTTAAAGATGAGAAATATAAACACAAAAAAAATATTTAAAAAGCCTGTGGGAGAACAGAAGGAATGCGCTCCAGGAGAGAAGTGAAATTACCATAATGAATTCCTAGCCTCACAGTTGGTCTGAGCTGTTTTTTTCCTTTTTTCTAGCCATGCTTAAAATGGACAAATTGCATCCTCACGTTCCTACACTCCACACAAAAGCCAGCCCTCCTGCTCGCCTTACCCTGGTGTCAAGCCTCACACTTCCTCGCCCCGTCCTCCTAGGGCTTCCTGTCCCTTCCTTGTTTTCCATGCGAGTGAAGCGGTTTAAAGAGGCGCTGACGGACAAGTGGAAGACGTAGGCCTTCACAAGGAGGCTGAAAACGAGCAGCTTTGCTCTCACTCCCGCCCGGCGCAGCTCACGTTTCATTGTGGAGCCCCCAGCTCAGACCAGCACCTGTCCCAGTGCGTGTCTGCCCCCACAGTGCCTGCCAGCCAGCAGCACATGGGAGTGGGTCTGGATCCAGAACCGCGTATGGCATCTGTAAGAAAAAACACACCAGGCTCTGTGGGCCCTGCGTTTCCCAGACCCTGGCCAAAGGAGCCACTTCTACTCTGCAATGTCCTTGGCACAGCCAAACACGTACAGGTCTGGGCACCCGAAGGATCTTTTTTTAATGTGATGTTTTCCTTTGAGAAAGCGCCCTGTGCTATAGCCGGGAAAATCTGTAAGAGCGCAAAGACTGGGAAGCAGAAAGAAGAATGCTGGCAGCTTCTTATTAGCTTCGTAATATTTAACTTCTTGTTGTGTTGCCTTTTCAGATTTAGCCTGCATGACCCAGCAGCTGTTTCACTTGGCTCAGGGCATTTATGACTTTATTTTGGACAAATCTTAACATTTTCATTTGATTTGTCCCAACTCAGCTTAGTGCCTCAAAATTTGTTTTAAATTTTACGGTCATTTTTTTCCCCCCTTTCTTACCCTTCTTACAGCTGTAGGCTCTGGAACCCAGCAACTGTGGTGTTCCTCTCCTTGGCCAGCAACCTATTTTATAAGGTAAAGACAAAGGAAAGGGAAAGGAAAAGAAAAGATGAGAAAGGAAGGAAGGAAGACAGAATGAAAGACGTGAGAGAGTTCTTTCACTGGATCTACTCAGAACAAGCTAAAACCTAACTATACTTATAACTATATAAATACTGAAGTACACAGTAGACTGAAAGTATTCAATAAACATTTACTGTGAATGGAGGCATTAGGAAAGGCTTAGGCCCTGCCTGAATTCCCATGAAATTTATAAATATTTCTTTCATTTGTTCTCCATTTACAATTAGTTGCGGTCAAACTGATCAAAGACAGAAGAGGCCTGTTGCATGTGAACCAGCATCCCTCACAATGACATTCACAAAGCAGAATGAAATATGAAATATCAGGTTTCCACGGATGTATGAACTTGTAAAAAATCTGAAAGAATAGGAGGTTTTTCACACTGAGTAATGTGAAACATTTGGTGAGGATTGTAGGCCTCTGAAGAGGAAAACTGAGAGCCAAAATCCATCAGGCAATAAAACAGAAGCAGGCAAAAGTTAAAACAACAGCCATTTACTACAATCTATTGATTTAGATATCATGATTGTCTCTGCTATAGGAGTGGTGGATGCTAGCAGGAGCTTCCACTTAAATCATTATCAGGAACAAACCCCAGCACTACAGACCTGAGAGCAGGCTGGAAAAATGTTTGCTTCAGAAATATATCTCGTCTGTTCCCTTCACTTAAAAAAAGAGGGGGGAAAAAAAAAATTTGCACAGCTTGTTCACACTGCTGTCTAAGCATTTCCAGCCAAACAGGTGCTAAGGTTAATTGGGTAAGTAGCCTGAAGCTTCCAGTTTTCAAACGAACTTAAAGTAAATAAATAACCCCAAGTAGATCCAGGAGGATAGACTTGCACAAAGCCTCTGAGCCGCGTGTTACAGCACTCGAGGTCCCTGGTTTTATCTCTTTTGCAGACCTGCACTTTTTGGAGAGCAGGGCCCATCACCCTTTGTGACTAATACAGTGTGCTTTAATTGCTTCCTATGTCTTTCACAGCTGTCAGCCCCTAATGGGGTCAGGGTCGACAGGGGAGGGGCACTCGGAGGGTTGGTATCCCTTCACCTCCTGAAGCACTCCCAAGCTGGAGCAGGACTTCACCCCACATGGCATCTGGGAAACCCATGGCTCTCCCTGAAATGAGATGTGGGCCTGCTCCACCTCAGAAGTCATGCACGCCGTTCAGAATCACCCCTTCTGGCTGTTGGAAAAAGATGTAGACAAGTGGGCACGGCACCCTTAGTGCTGTCCCTGACCCAAGAGGTTCTGATTGCTTCTCAAATTGTGCAAAATTTGTTTATGATATTAACCAGCATCAAGCAACAGGGAAGAATGTAAAAATAGAATGTTTCATATTGTTTTGAGAAAGACTTGGTAGGATTAAAGGTTAACAGGAGCCTTCTAGAATAAACAGAGCAGACACTTCATGCTGTATGTGAACCCCATTATGTTTCAGCCTGTACCAGAAAATACCTGGAGAGAGGTGGTAGTAGCTAGGGCAAACAACGTGAGGCATGAACATGCTGGGGATGTCCTGAGCCATGAAAGACCTTCATGGAAAAGGTGTAAGTCTGAGGCTTCCAAAAGGGGCCTGCACAAGAAGACATTTCAGAATAGAAACTGTTTCATTTTTCTCTCAAACCAAAAATTACAACCCTATGATGTAAAAGCAGGTCAGGGAATGTAAGGTCTTGCAGTTCACAGTACTGCCAGTGCAGTCATACAAAGGTGTGTTGGGGCCCCAAAAGATCTAAGTCATTAAAAAAAGTATATTTAGTTTGTTAAAATTGCATGCTTAGGTTTTCATACTCAAACATCCTCTCAACATCCACAAGAACTAGAAACATTCTGTTTTATAGGAAAGCTGAAGGCATTCCTGATGGCCACCTGTTCAGTTTTAAGCCCTTCATTCCAAGAAGGACATTGAGGTGAGCACTTTAAAGATCTATTCACTTTGGCTGGAAATTAACAAGAGATTTTAAAACGAGCAGATGAAGAATTCTCTTTGTCTAAATGTAGCTTATTTGTGCTAAGCTTCAGACTTCATATATTCCATTTATGCTATCCAAAAAATGGTAAGTACACACATGTGCACACAGAAAGTTCACCATCCCTTAGAAGCTTTCACAAAAGAGACGTCCATCTCCAAATTAACACTAACAAAATCAGAAGCTAGAGCAAGCACACATTTCTCAGCACAGATGCATATCTTCGGGTTTTTTTCTTATTTGCCAGTAACATGCACTACAGAAGAGGTTTCTGGGAAAAATGCACTGTGTCTCCCCTCAGGGGTGAATCCCAAGGCTTTACTTTCAATTAATTTATTGGAGGGGAAAATGAGAGAAGCAAAGTAGTATTCAATGAAATGCTGTTTCTGCCATAAACCTGAAAGCCACTTACACATTTTTTAAATAACTAATTAAGTTGATCCTTGTACAATCCTGCAGTGGCTGAGGGAATATATGGCTTAAGTTTCTACCCATTTTGTTTTGGTCCAGCTAACTGCTCAGCTAGAACTTTCCAGAAGAGTTTAGCCTCCTCACTCAATATGTTGTGGACTGTATCAGAATATTATAATATAATCTTCAAACCAAAAAAAACCCAGTGTTTCCATTTTTATTGGCCAGCATGTTTCAACATTTGTTTTCGCTCAAGTCCATTGTAAAATTATAATTATGTATCAGAACTTTTTTATGGTGAGATAATGCACGTAATTCCTTTCGTAAGGCTGTGTTATCACGAGTCATAAAGGTTCAAGAAATAAACAAGACATGGCAATTTTGCCCTCACTGTCTTCACACATTGCTCCTGCCAGTAGAAGAAGGCAGTAGAGATGTGTTGAACCCAGTTAATGAGCACAGAGGAGTCTCTTAGGTCATGGATGAGCAGCAGATGAAAAACGGACATGTCTGCCACCTAAATCACACATCCACAGTACTAGTCCTGGCCAGTCCCTGGTTAAAAGATGGTAATCTTTCACTCCTTTGGAGTAGAGCTCCTCTGTAGTACATGAATGGCTGCCATCAAAACACATTTTGAAACTGGAGACAGGAATTAAAAACATACATAGTAGATAAAGGGGAAAAGGAGAGATGTAGTGGCATTAAGAAAGGTGACACCTTGAAAGTCAGAAAAATGTTTTACCTTTATTTTATAAATGCAGTCTCTGCACAATGTTCCAGCATGTCATTTCCTGTGCATTCATAGCCTGTGGTCTTTGTGGTCTTTGGGGGTTTAGATACCTTGAGGCCTCTCCTTTCATTTTCCCAAGCTTGCAGGGGAGACACAAGGTTTACAGACCCTCTTGTCAAAAAACACTGTCCCATATGCTTTTTTTCAGGTGCAGATTACAAATTTACTTAGTTTTTAAGCTTACCCTTCTTTGAGGGGCCTTATCAGACTCTCTTTGGTTCTCGTTGTCTTAATTTGGTCTGTCAGGATGTGTCTGCATTGCGCAGTTCTGACAATGAAGGGGTAGATACAGAAGCTAATTTTCTCCAGTTGTTATTTTCACAACTTACAGTGCGTCCCTTTTACTTCACTGGGTGCTTTGAGATCCAGAGCTGTCTTGTTGGAACCCTGGAAAATATCAGGCTTTCTGCTTTGACAGGTAGTGACCTTCAGATGGGCACTGCCTTTGACTTGAGGCCATGGGAACAGCTCCCAAGCTGAGTGATAGCGCTGGGAACAGGTGTGTGTAGTTGTATAGAAGTGTTTAATATCACGGGGTGAAATATTTAAGGCTTGGGGTTTTAGGATACAGAATATAGTAACATAAGGGACAATATGGAGGAATTTGGGTGTTGGCTGACTCCTTCTTCTTCACCTTCTTCTTCCTCCTTCTTCTCAGGTTTGGGTGATCTTTTCTGGTTGGTTAGTGAAAGCCCGCATTGCTGACATTAAGTGATCTTTAATTGTAAATAAAAATAACTTGGGTGTGGGGTTTAATTGGTTTTGCTTATTGTTTAAAAGTCCCTGAAATGAGTTAGAAGGGGCCACTTTCCTGCCTGTTAGACAGAGCTCACACCTCGTGAGACTGTAACTTAGATAAGAAAAAATAAACGACCAAGTTTGGACACGATACCAACGTGTCTGGTGTCTTCTGTCCAGACCTGGCAAGGACTAACACCAGCACACTATCTGACATGTTTCTGCACCACAGACCGCTGTGCAGGAAACATACAGCTTAGGTTAGCTGCTTTCAGTCTGTTGTTTCCCAGACCACAGGTTATTCATGGCATGGAGCTGAGGAAAGCAAACTCATGTAGAACAACGTACACAAATTTATCTTCATCTGCAGTGAAAACATCCTGCGACCACCCAGCCAGTCAGCTTTTTCACCCGGGAGGAGCATCTCAGTGGGCACTGTCAGTACAGTGCAGGCCCTTGCAGTCAGGACAATAATGGTTTTATTTCCTTCTTTAAATCACAGGGCAACAGTTGTTTGTACTTCACTTGTCCTACTGCTTCTGAAGGGTGCCATTAGGATGCCCTTTTTCCTTTTCTAAGTGCTGGTTGTCTATTGATAGTGTCTATTGAAGATATGCACTGGCTTATAGAAGATCTGGGATTAAACTTGACAGGAACACTTTTTCCTTTATGATTAGATCAGAACAGATTGCTGAACAAATCATTGTGGCCCTATTTCCAGAAAAAACTTACAACAGACCCTTGTTCCTGCTACTATCATAAATACTTCCACCAGTATTTCCATTACAATCTTTATTTTCTATGGTTTTTAACTGAGCCAGAACAATTCACTATGGGCTGAAAGTTGTCATTTCATGGTGTTCACACCATGAAGGAATCTGTTTCAACATAAACTCTGAAAAATAATAGCACAAGCTATTTTGAAGGTGGAAAGAAGGCTGGTTGAAGGCAGCAGTTTCCTACAACACCATGGTTTAATATACTGAAAACAAAATCAAAGGAACTTTTTCTTGTGTTTTTATGCAAAGATCAGGCATGAGGAAAAGTATTAAGGAACTACTATAGCTTCCAATATTGCTATTACAGAGTAATAATCCCATCCAATAACAGGTCAACGTAGAAAAAGCCTTTCTCTTTGGTGGACTTCATCTGCGACATCTGTAAATTTCCAATGACCACGCTGTCACGCAAATAAGAAAGCAGAAGACATGAGGCCAAGTTCTTAAGTGGTGTGTATTGATAATTGTAAACTGATATTTAAAAAAATAGCTCCCATGGAGCTCAAGCAACACCAGATTACTTACAGGGTCTAGTTTCTATAGGAATCAACTGTTCCTTTATTGTCTTGCAGGAACAGCTGGGTTGACCAGGGAATGCTTTTTGAACGTGTATCTAAACTCCAGTCATCTGCAAACTTCAATTTCTACTAGTTTCTTTGCAACAGAGTGTGTTCTTACTTACTTGCATCTGCTTCTATTCCAGCTATTCATCTTGCTTGTCTGTCCTGGACCATTCTCAAAGCAGGACTGTGGGGGGAGGTTTTTACTGTGTGTTTGTACAGCACCTAGCATAGTAAAATGCCGTTTTTACCTGAGTCCTCTGAACTTTGTTGTATTACAGGTAGTAGGAGTTGCAGTGAGTAATAGAAAGTTCTGTTACTTCACTCATTCACTTCCATAGGAAAAATATCATCCCTCATGGCTGGAGTGGAGCCTGTGATAGGTCTGCAGAGTATGAGTTTGAATCCATGCTTTCCATATTGCATCCCATGAGCCTGGCTCCAAGGTTTTGGTTATGGCTCATCTTTATTACTAAACCATTTTACTTCCTTCCTCTGAAATATCCTTCCTACACCAAACAAGATTACCTGGGATAGTGAGTATAATTCACCTTATTGCACATACTTTTTTCTGCTTTAATTTTATCTCCAAAAGATATTAAATCTATATTTATTAAATGGAGTTATTCTTCCAGCCTACAGGCATCAGCCCAGTATCTTGAAAGATGTAACAATGAGGTCTCTGATTAAAACCTTTTTTGGGAAACATGAACAAATGATAACCAGTTGTGATAGTTTTCCACATTTTTAAAATATCTAAAAATATGTTCAAATATCCAAAAATGATCTTGTTATTTGATTTATTCACAAGTCCCCCGAAGTGTTTAATAAGTACAATACGGTACAACTAAAATCAGGCTTATTACTGCTATTAGCTTGGTAATTCTCCAGGATGAAATCATATTTTTTGGGTTATAAATATACATTTTTATTGTTGATTTTATGCTGCATTTTGAAAAACTGCTTCTCTGCTTTCATATTTTCAGTGCTGTATTACAGTATCATAAATCAACCCAGCAGTAAAGGAATTCTAATTGGTATCAGGTGATTTTTTTAGAAGTAGAGAAAAAGTTAAACTTATATCCTTTTGAATCAAGATAAATTCTCTCAAAGCTCTTAAAAAATCAGATGTGTCTAGAATGATCTGATTTATCTTTTTTTGAAAGACTAATCAGATAAAAGTATGCATGGTGCACATCAAAGTATATGTATGAGCTCAAAACCATCATAAAAGATACCTCTAGATGTCTAACCAAGTGCAGAGAATCCTTACCATGGTATTTTTTCATTCTCTGTCTATGTTGTTTCAATTTTCCCATCCCACTAACTATGCAAGCTGGAGCATTTGTTCTGCCTCTTTCTTATTCAGGCATTTCATTGGTCTCTCAAAGAGAATCAAAAACAACACAAAACCCCACCCCACCCCAGTGGCATTGCAGCAGTAGATTCCCAATGTCTCAGCACCTCGGTAGAGCCAATTTGATCCTTAAACCATTGATTCTTCCTGTGATGGACTTGCCTAAAAATAGTCTCTACATTCACCTGCACCTTGTCCAATGCAGTAGTCAGTCAAGCAATTCACAATCAACTATGAATTATGTGCCAAGCGCTGGCATTTATCCCAAATAGTAGAACTCTGTGGGTGAGTGAAGAAAACAGCATTAAATTAATAGCTTCGGTATAAAATGCCAGAAAACGCACTGTATGAAGGATATTTCTAAACAAGATCATGGGCTTCCCTTTTCCCTAGAATTACACAAAAAGAACCTATAGAAAACATTGGTTTTCAAGGAAAAATATACAGCGATCACAAGAAATTATGATACAGATTTAATTCTTCTGTGCTGATTAGGTAGAGATCAAGAAGACAGGATAGGGAAGGCATGAACTGGAGCTAGGAAGTATGAACAGAGTCCATGCCACAGTTCATGAGAGCCATGAACCTGAACTGGAGGCCAGCTCTGGCTTTTCCATTCATTCCTCTGCAGCCCCTCCAAAAAGAGAAGCACTTTTAGGGTTTTAGAGTGTTCAGAGGGCAGCCTCACAGGTTTCAGTGGAATTCTGCAGTTTTTAACTTGAGCTTTAGGGCAGTGTGGTATATTTTCATGGCCCCTTAAATGTTCCTGGTATTTTTTCCTGTCCAGGGAAAACAGAAACATGACAATGCACTGCCTGATGTTTCCAAGGGAAAAGAAATCTGCAAAAGAAATTGTTCCCCTACTTTCCCAGACATCCCTACACTCTTTAACTTATTTGGGAGGAAAAGCTCTAACGTTAATGGAATTAATTCCTCAATACTATGCACCATATGGAGCTAAGGGTTCTTTAAATTTTTCAGGGTGACTGAATTACTCTAAATTCAGAAGCCATAAAAAAACAGTAAGTTGACAGAGCAGCTTGGTCATGAAGGCCAGAAGTAAGGTTAAAACTGAAATGGATCCAAATAAAAATCATATTAAGCAGATATTCTGCAGGAAGGCATTTCAGTAAAGATGAAACAAGCAAAAGACTATATATACACACCTTGTACAGCTGCTCAGGGTCATACGAAAACCAGATGGAGGAAGTCAAGAGGAAAATGAGGTTGAACAGGGACATATTTGGGAAGATAAAAGCTAGCACAGAAAGTCACCTTTCTTTGGGCCACAGAAAGTCTACAGCACTGAAATGACAAAATATTATGTGATTTGGAGGTAAAATCTAACACCGACAGAGTAGAAACAGGATTTTTACATCCCCTGAGCTTTTTATCCATGAAGGAGAGTGGATTCCTCTTGAAGGACAGTGGAAACAATTTCCCTGCAGTGAATAGAAATACAAGCCTGGCATTAAAGGTCAGGTGATAGTGTGAAGGCTCTTGCTATTTCTTTGATATTTAGGCAGTCATTAATAACTTCTGCCTAGTTTTCCAGTTGCAGGGAAAGACTGGTATGAACTGGCTGCTGTCTCCTCTTTCCTTGCAGATTGAAGGACTTCTGTAGGGGGATATCTCTCATCCCATCTCCAATTCTCTTTCCAGTAATGTAGTAATGTAACAGTATTTTCAAACTGGAAAATACAAGATGTGGTGTTTTTTTTCTGGAATTACAGACGTGGATCAAGGATTGCAGCAAGGTGACCAGGCAAGCAGACAGCCTTTACTCACCCTTTAACTCACCTTGGATCCACTCCAAAGCGCACTGAGGATGGCTGTCTCAATCAACAGGCTCTTGGCAGTGCCTAGCTGCATTCCCAGCAGAGCTGGAAAGTCACAGGATAACTCTACCCATGGGTGTTTACTAGCTATTGTGAGAGCATTTACTTATTTTGGATGTTTATAAACTCTTGTTGGAACACAAGGCCTACATGGATTCATCTAAATCCTGATCTTTTTGATCTGGAAAACCTTCAGTAAATTAAAAAAAATCTATTTCATCTCTTGCTTCAGAACATCATGTATAGTTTATAACCTCGAAACCCATAGCTTAGATTTAATGGTTATCATATAACATCTGTTTAATTTTAAAATTTATATGGAGGCTTTTTTGGAAATCCCATGGAGTTTTTCGACTTTCTGTCTTCTCTATGCACACAGAGGATGTAGAAAATTAATTTCCTGTGTAAAAATACAAGATGACAGAAGGTCCAAGGTTAAACCTATTTACAAAGAAAATCACTGCCAGTGTTTAGAAAATGCTGCTTTTATTTGAAATATTTGGAGGTGTACCTGGCTTCCCATGTCCTTGTGGTATTTAAGTATATAAGGCTTTCTGTCCAATAAACTGTAGTGAAAAACCTCCTCTGTATTGATTTTTCCCTGATGAATTGTGAACTGTCTACTCATTTGGTGATCCATTTGTTTTAATAAAGAAGACAAACCTGTAGAAGTTTCTTATTTTCCCACCCCTCTGGCCTCTTGTGAAAAGTATTACCATGCTTCAGAGTCCAGCATTCAATCCAGAGACAGAACCAGATGTCACTGGCTGACATCTACTTCCCTGCTTTATAGCCAGGTTAGTTTACAGGAGGGCAGGAATGTGGTTCTCCTTTCCTCCTATGAAAAATGAAAGGTGAAGAAACACAAAGCCTGGATGCAGCCGAAGACTGCAGCAAGGGTCCCAACAAAGTGTGACCCTTGTTTCTCCCACTTTTACTGATGCACTGGAGTAAATTAGGACACAAAGATTTGTTATTCTGGAAGAGAATCTCTTTCTCTGCTGAAAGAGATCATGAATTCCTCATCTCAATCCCATTTGGGGTGAGAATGGGACATTTACTTTTTCATAAAAGCCAGTGTGAAGTGGATCAGGTTTTTATCCAGTCGCAGTGTCCAGTCAATCTGTTGCAGTACAGAGAACAGTGAAGACAGCTGACACCTTCCCCATCTCAGAAAAAGGAGGAAGGGCTGAACAGAAATCCCTGTTATTAGCAGGACTACCTGGATTACAGTGGGGAGGAGCAGCTCAGCACTAGAATAAGGGAGGAAATACGCAGGAGGTGATACCCAGGCATCTGACGAGCACTGAGTACTGCTGTGATCCACTGTCTGGGACATCAACATCCTACCCTGCTTCAGCTGGCAGGTTTTGGGCTCCCAAACCTTCTGCACCAATCCAGGGAGACAAGAGCCTCTGGCAACCAAGTTCTGCCAGAGACACAAGGAACTTGGAGTACGAATGCCAGCTGAAAAAGCTTGAAAAAAATTGCAGTCTATGTCCACTAAGCAGATAGCAAGCAGAGAAGCAGCAAGGAAGTATTGCATACTCCAGAGTTTGTCTGATCCCATCTAGAGTGGGTGGTTCCTCTTTTTCAGGAGACCTCTGGAGACTCTAAAATTGACTGCTGTGCTGGATATTTCCTTTCTGACTGTTCCTTTCCCAAAAGAAATTTATAAACAGGTTTTCATCCTAGATTAGAAAGGCTTTCAGAAGATCTGAATTCTCCACAGCACTGCTTAGAAATAGCTCTATTGGCAATTATTTGACTGCTTATATTAAAACCTGCAGCATTGAAACCTGCAAGTAGACTGGAGACTGCTTTAGCAAAGCACAAGCCATGTTTGTATTAGGCACCAGCCGTGACTTTATTCCCTCGGGGACTTTCTGAATGTCAAGGTACTGACATTTCTTCCTGATTTCTGTACCAAATGCTCTTCATCTTCAGTCTTAGTTTTCACTAATCTGCACCTTCCTCCTGGGCTTCAGCATTTAGACCATGTCCTTTCTAGCTGAGGCTCACCCATCAGCTTTTGAGTGGGTTGCAGACCCAGGAAGGTTACCAGCTGGCAAAGCAGTGGCACCTTGGAATCAAACATGCTTGCAGTGAAACAGTGAAGTTCCATTGCTCCAAATAATTATGCAAAGGTTAACAAATACATGACTTTGCTGATGAAGTTCAAGACAATACAATACAATTCACAGAAAAGGCATCACTTTTCTGACAAGGTGTTAAAAACAGCAAAAGCTTGTTTTCATCAGTAAAAGAAGTTTATACAATTCAATTTGAACAGAGTCTTTTGAGTTTAAAGGTGCTAGTTTTACAGCCCCTTTTTCTGGATAGAAATACGTTTCAATTTGAACTTATTCTAAATTGCTTGTTCTTTGATCTTCTCTTTTCTTTACAATGTCAGTCTTTAGGGAAGACCTAAGAATCTAATAAGGGGACTATATATAATGAAGATTAACTGTCCAGAACCTAAAGGAGTAGCCTAAGAGAAGGCAAGCTGGCCAAGGGTAGGATTTGCTACTTTTCCTCTTCCCCACGTGCTCTCCCATTCTTTCAAACCCTGGGAACATTCTTAGCAATTCAGATTATTACTGATAGCAATAAATCATCTCAGTTTCTGCTATGGCCTAAAAGAAGAAGCAGTAAAATACTTCACAAAATAAAATGGACTTGAATTAACTGAACCTTTGACAGTGGACAGCTTATCCACAGGGAAGGATAAAAAAGGTGTAAAAACTGGAAAACATTTTGCTGCAGAAGAAAAATAAAAAAGATGTCAGAGCAGCTTAGGCTGCAGACTGAGTAATGAAGGAAATCCAAAACTAATAACATTCTATCCACCAACAGAAGTACAGGGCTGATGAGTTAAACATTTGTATTTAGACACTTCACTCCTCATTTCACTCTTTACCAGCCTGAGGAACCTCACTCTTGTCTCTGAAATGGCTCAGTGAAATAGCTCATTTCTTAAATGAATAATGCACTGGCAACAATCAAGCAGAACAACAGACAGGTCACCTGCTTTACAAAGCATTACTTGCTGTTTTGCCCTGTGGCATGGGCAGTTTTAAAGAATTATTAAGACTTTTCATGAAAAGAAGGAAAGAAAAGATAAAGTTTCCTTCACTCTTGCTGTGGAATAAAAAATCAGAGGGAAATGTTGAAGCACTGAGTAGAGTTTCTAATCTGGATAATATTAGCTAATTTTTTTTATAATATTCAGTATCATACAGATTTCTGATTGCTAGTGATTTTCTTATACATACATCTTCCTATTATTCATAAAATACAGCGCAATTTTTTTTTGGTTGATTTATCAACTATTAGAAACCTCTTTCCCAGATGATTTTTATATGCATTTGGGGTGGCTGTAAAATAAAATAGTAATTTTTTGGTTTGTGTGTAAGGAAGTTTTAGGTCATGTTCTGTATTATATTACTAAGCTGTAATTGGTAGAAAATATTTAGCTTAGACAGAGAGAACACCAAAATTGCAGTTGAGACTACAACTTAGAGACACAATAGAAAATATTCTAAATAGAAAATCTCTTTGAGACATCTACAAGGATAATATTAGTGTCAAAGGGAAGGATCCTGGTAGAAATTTTGGAAATTTAGATTTGTTAAAAAGCATGAAATGGTGGTGTTATTTTCTCCATCTTGGTCATATCAGAGGAATTATAAACACTTCCTTCAATTATACATCTCTGTTTTTACTCTCTTTTCTCATTTATCTGTGTCTCAATGTCACGTTCAAAGGTATCGTGGACCAACACTCCCTGCACAATAAATGCATAAAATTTTCCACTGTTTAAAAGCATGTGCTTCCAGGTCTCCAAATAATCCCTCCAAACTTACAGCTGAAGAAGGAGAAGAACATATGCTGTTCTACTTCCTCACAACAAAGAAGTGACTCCAGGTTTAGAGAATAATAGAAAAGTATTGCAAGAATATGCCAAGCAGCCAAAACATTTTCTATTCATAATTCCCTTTGGTCATAGCATGAGGAAAGGCTCCCCAGGAATTTTTTTGTGCACAGTGCACACTTTTTTTTTTTCTTCCAGTTCACTGGGCCCCTCTAAAAAGATGTATCATATTCACTGCTGAGTTTCATATTTTGCAATCTGCACGAATCATGTGATGTGCAGCTTCCACTCTGCCACTTGTTGTGAGGGCTCATTGTAGACCCTCTAATGAGCCTGCCATACTCCTTCAGCATGCACAGCGCCGTCTTCTCAATCACGCCTTTCAAGAGATTAAGATTCAGTGATGCAATACAGCCCATGACACAAAGCCTCTTTTCAAACATAAAAGAGTCAATTGTTTTTACAACCTCTAAGCATGCACAATCTTTGCTTTACATGTCCATGCAATAAATGGCCTAAAAGTTTCATATCCTCCTTGCAATATGGAACTTGACCCTTGAAAATCCCTCATGACAATTCAACTAGTAGAACGGAAATCTTTTCCCAATACCCTAAGGATTCTGGCAAAATATTTGTACTATTTCCATGTATACATGCTCCCCAACACAGTCCTCCTCGCATATTACAAAAACTAACAACATTTTTGAAGCTATGTATATTCTGCCCCATCTATAACTTATTTCAGCTGCCTTCTGACTCATCAGATTAGTTTTTTTTTACTCCCAGACCCCTCTGGCAGGAGCTACATTTCAGAGTGTAGCTGAAACCTCTCCTCTTAGGCATTAACATAAGTGTTAAGAGGTGGGAGACACAAAGAAACTGACCTTTGTGGGCACTGGGAAGTGCTCAAAGGTTTCTGCTTCCACTGATTCCAGGTTGCACTTTTAGAGCATGGGACTGATAAGCTGGTGGCACAGCACTTGGCCAGGGGCAGGGAGCCCCTCTGCACAGCTGGCAGCCCTGGTGGAGAAATCTTAAAATTCACAGTCTTGTCTGTTTCAGACCTGTCCTTCAGTTTCTCAAGGTCGCTTTGAATTCTCATCTTGTCCTTTGACAACTTGTCTTGCTCAGCTTTTCACTGTTTGTGAATTGAATGAGAAAGCTATCTGCCCCAAATAGAGAAAGTATGGGAAGTATCTCCAGTTCAACCAGGAGAGATGCAAGGCTATTGGGGATTAATAATCTGCGTCAAAAGGTGACAGGCAGATCCTTACAGAGACAGCAGAAGGGCTGGAGGTTGTATCTTCAGTGCGCAAGCAGCACATATGTCAAAAAGAACTAGTTTCAGGGAAAAAAAAATCAGCTGCCCCACCAGAATGGATAATCAAGAGTGTAATCTACTGGATGCACAAATAAATTCTTCTATTCTTTGTGGCTTTGGTAAGTCTGTAGTGCAAGAGAGGCTTGGCCCCTTCTTCAAGGAGTCATGAGAATGACTAGAAAAATTTGTATTAATGGAAATCCTGAAGCATTTCGTTGTTTAGACTGGAAAAAGGAAGACCAAGGAGAGACTGTAGTAACAATCTTCAGCTGTGTTGAGGATGCCAGCAAAAAAGAAGGAAAGAAACTCTTCCCTGTGTCAAATAAGGTTTTAAAAATAAATTATCCTTATTATCAGCAAGAAAGAATGAGGTTAAATGTTAGAAGCTTTTAATGCCAATAGCAAAAAAATGTTGGGAAGTTTTGCCATGGAGAATGAGTTATACCCAACAGGGGAGCTCGCTAAGGGCAGAGTAAACACCCATCAGCACAAAAAGAGATGTTGGCATGGTTATGCTGGGCTGGGATACAGCAGTGAGCTAGATGACCCCTTTGAGCTGTACTGCCCTGGACCTCTACAAGGAATCCTGTTGGAAGTCCAGAGGCTGAAAAGTTCAGGCTTTCTGAGTTAAAAGGTGTTGACCCTCAAGCAAGCACCACATTGGACTTGAGGCCCTGGGACAGGCTCCCAAGATTGAGTGATGGCACGAGGGTTGTAGGTGTGAATAGTATTGTGTGATTTCACAGGGTGAAAAACTTGAAGATTTCGGTATATAGCAATGCATGGGAACTAAGATAGAGGATTTTGAGTGTTAAGTCCTTCTTCTTCACCTTCTTCTTCCTTCTTCTTCATGAGTTCAGATAGTTTCCTGTAGTTAAGGGAAAAAAGTCAGCATTGCAGGCCTTGAGTGGTCATTATCAAGTCAAAAGCATAAATAATGTGTCACCTTGTTATTAGGTAATTATCCCTTAAAGAACCTTAGAAAGAGTTAAAAGCACTCCATTTTACCTTGTTTTCTAGCTTACTAGTTAAAGCTCATGACTCGTGAGTCTGTAAATACTATAAATAGATAAAGAACAATAAACATCTAACTCCAAACTCAAAGATATATTTCCCATGTGTCTCTATCCCAACATTAGCAAGGAGAAAAAGAAGCCAAAACCATTGCAGAATCCATGTTCTATCCCCAGTGAAATCTCAAGGGATGTAGATGGTTTAGAGAATGCCTCCACCCACCTTGCAATCCCTGATTTCAGAGCACAGAATGTTCCTTCCTGACCACCCCACTGGCCCTGAAGAAAAGCCCTTATTTGCACAGTGCTGCAGACCTCTCTGGCATCATGTCAGGCACGCATATGGGCTGAGGGGGAGCAGGGAGCTGGTTTCACCCTTGATCTGACCACGCCAGCCCATCACAAAACCCCGGACCAGCAGGTCCCATTCCCGGAACCAAGTTGCCTCAAGTCAGCGTATCCCTGTGAAGCAAACTGTCAAGGTAGGTGAGGAAAAAACAGCAGAGCAGAGGTGAGAGGGGGGAGTCAGTGCCAGCTGCAAGGGAAATCTTGAGGAGAAGCAGCTGCTCCTCGGGTGATACCTCAGAAGTTAACTGTGTGGCACTGTCATCTCTCATTCTCACCCTCCATGCCAGCAGACATTTGGAAGGAGCCTTGCTCCAGCAGTTTTTTTTTTTCACTGTCCCATTCTTCTTTCCCCTATCCCATGCTTTCCACTGCACGTGTACTCACGCTCTTTCCTTCTGTTACCAGCCACAGGAAAACTGCCTTCTTGGATTTCTGGAGGTTTTTTACATTGCTTGGTTGTTTTAATATAAAACCACAGCTCCTCTTGTTAGTGAATGCTAGCGTTTCAAACTGTAATATAATGTGCCATAAACGACATTCCATGCCATTAAATGTTGCAGAAAGATATACTCTTACTCCTAAAAGCAGTGTCTGGATTCTGCTGCACTGAATTTAGTGGAGATTCAATCAAAACTGAGACAAAAGAAAAGAACAAGATTCCAGGTTCATTGCAGGGTTCACTTGCAGTTTTTCCTGTCCCCGACAATAAGAGGATTACCTTAAATCAAGAGCATCAGTGTCAATGAGAACCAGAAAACTTAATACATAGAAGGACAAGGAGATCAAAGCTTAGCACCTGGAGAATACCACATGCTCTAGATTAATAAAACAATACACTCTGTTACATAAATCTTGAGCAAGGTTATTCATGGACAAACATACAGAGAAGAAATTACTGTAGAGCTCAGATAACAAATATTTAATACTAGTGCTCTATCAGAGAATATCCTCTCATGTTATAGGAGTGTTGACATAGAGCAGTGAGATATTATTTTGTTTTAAACAGTTTTAGTCTAAACTTGACATTACTGTTTTTGGACCTGGATACTGCATATCTGCAAATCAGCGGAAATACCAAAATCTTGCATGCTCCTTTGATTGTTACATTTACGGTATCATATATGCTACCAGCTCAGCTGCTGCAAGGCATTAAAGTCCATTACTCCAAGCTTGTAAAGTACTTTGGAGATACTATAGACAAGGATTAGAGAAGATGAGTATTCCACATGGCTTCAGAAAGGATGATAAACCAAGGGTAAAAGCTCTGTAGTTAAAGTGATATATTGATTGCATGTGGGGAGCAATAGCAAGAGATCCCTTCTGATGAATATTTTGTTGAGTGGTTTTGAAGTTATATGCTTTTATCAAGCAGTTATGTTTCTAAGATCAGCTTTGTTTACAGTGCCATAGCCTAAGAGCTACAGAGAGGCTGAAAATCAGTAAACTCAAGAGTCTAAGCTTGAAACAAACCTTAGTTTTGGACCTCTGTTGTGGGATGATTTGGAAGTGTTTGGAAGAGAAAAGAAGTTTAGAAGGAAAATAATCCAAGTAAGTTTCACAAAGAAATATTATAATCAGCCTAAAAACCCATAATGTCCTTTATATGTTATCTAATCATAAAGTGGTCCTTTGGTTTATCAGTTTGGTTTATCAATGAGGAGGCATATTTTCCTACAGATGTGAAAATAGCATCCAAACACCAGGTATGTGGCATTGTGACCTACAGATGTCACAGGGAGCCACACAGATATCATCTGTGTAACAGGTCTAGTGCAGGAGAAATGCAACTCTTTAATATAGGAAAACATTGCAGGAAAGGAGAAGAAAAGGAATAAGAGACCCCCCTCTCCAGCATCCAGAGTCATCTGAGAAAGCTGCCATCTTGGAAGCAGTACTTCTGTGCTAAGGAAAATCTTCTGCTTTCAACATGTAAGGTCCAGGCTTCACATGGCATTCAAGGCCTCTGCCAATTTTGCTAATTTCTGTTTGCTGAAGGCCAGCAATTGCCCCTGCTATAATCAGGTATAGTGTCCACATGGCTACTATGGAAGAATGCAAGTCTTTTATGAGTTTGAGATCCAGTCCAGGGATAGTCATAAAGGCTGACAATATGTCAATGCAGAAGTTCATGCAATGACATGGATTCTGAACAAATTAATTTCCAAACACTAGCAAAAAAAATCCCAAACAATTAATCATCAATTCATCAATTAAATGCGCATCTAAGAATATGATTTTGCTGTGTGTTGTAGTTTAGACCCAGCCAGGAACCAATCACCACATAACCATTCACTCAATATCCCAGCAGTAGGATTGGGGAGAGAATCAGACAGATGAAAGCTGGAAAATTAATGGGCTGAGATAAAAACAGTTTAATAGGGAAAGTAAAGGCTGTGCACACAAGCAAAGCAAAACAAGGAATAAATTCAGTGCTTCCCATGAGCAGGCAGGTGTTCAGCCATCTCCAGGAGAGCAGGACACTATCATGCGCAGTGGTTACTTGAGAAGACAAATGATATCACCAAAAATGTCCCTCTCCTTTCCTTCTTCTTTCTCCCACTCTATACGCTGAACTTGGTGCCACGTGGTCTGGAATATCTCTTTGGTCAGTTGGGGTCACCTGTCTTGGCTATATCTCCTCACAAGCATCCCCAGCCCTCTCAGTACCAAAAGCAGAAAAGGCCTTGGCTCTGGGCAAGCCCTGCTCAGCACTGACAAAAGCATCTCTGTATTATCGACCCTGAGTTCAGCACAAATCCAAACCACAGCCCAGTGCCAGCCACTGAGTTGAGAATTAATTCTACCTCAGCCCAAACCAACATACTGTGGAAGCAAGCTAAGGCAGTGTAAAATTACCATTTTTTCTTCGTATGTAAACTGGTCCATGGTTTGTCATCATTAATTTGACACAAAAGACTCCAGAAGATTGTAAGCCGAGATTGAATGAGGTGACCTTCTGAGATCCCTTCCCATCCATTTTTTCCTGTGATCCTGTGGTCTTACTATGAGTTATTTCTATTAGAAGGAGATGGAGAGTTAGTAGGACAGAAAGAAAGGAGCGAATGATTGTTGGTATCTGATTCAGTGACAAAAGAACTTGAACTGAAATTAGACAGCAACAGGACTCTCAGGGGAGGGTCAGAGTTGGTGAACAGAAAAGAAGACAGTGAGTGACAAGCATGGGAAGGACTCAGGCCTGGAGGGCTCTCCAAGACAGTAATCGTGGCATGGATACCTTCTCATAAGTAGAGATGCCAAACCCATGATGAGACAGGGCAGCAGCAGAGGGAACACTAGAGCTGCCATACATACCCAACACCGCCTTCTCTCATAGGCTGGACTTGGTTCTGAGACCAAACCAAACTCCATCTCACTCTGCAGCCAGCCAACACCCCTCAACAAGAAGTGGCTGGGTTTGACTATTATACCTCTAAGTTTGAGTGGCAATTGTTAAAGCAATGTAGCAAGGCTTTTGATCTACTTAGTAATATAATTTACAGCTGTGTGCTGGTAACAGGGATCTGCTGTTGGCAGGTTGCTTGCCAGGCCCTCTAGTAAACCTGTTTCGTGGTCCAGGCTGCTCCTGGACTCAGTTTACCTCTACTTCAACTGCATTTTATATAGTACTGTGAATTCAGATGGACATAGTGAGACTTAATTAATGTCAGTTACACTGGTGAATTCTTCTAATGTAAGATAAAGAGTGACTGTAAATTAAAGGTACAATAACAAATAGCTCCACAGTCTTTAGATAGTCCCTCTTCAGCAGAGCTGCAGGGGAATGTAGAAATGATAATAAATACATCATAAACATTAAAGAGCCATAAAATAGCCACATATACATCCAATAAAACATAATACAGAAATAATTCAAGCTGGGCTGAAAAGCAAATATCACCTACTACTGAAGGCTTTTGCAGTACCTTGGGATCCCAGGAAAAGGGGCTGATATCACAGCTGTGTTGAGTTTTTATTGGGCCTGACTTTCCTTGAGGGTCACCCTGCCACAGTATTTTTGAAAGTCCTTTGAGCAGTCATGTATCAAACTTCATTTTCTTTTATAACTGAAATAGTCTGCTGGAATTCTTTGATATTACTAGATCTG
This sequence comes from Donacobius atricapilla, assembly GCA_013397315.1. Taxonomy (NCBI): domain Eukaryota; kingdom Metazoa; phylum Chordata; class Aves; order Passeriformes; family Mimidae; genus Donacobius; species Donacobius atricapilla. The sequence continues at coordinate 95,240 of WBMY01003784.1, forward strand.
TTTTGAGACCAAAAAGAACTTTGTACCTAAGAGAAATAGATTGTAGCATTTAAAGCTGAAATAACCCCGACAGAACATTTTCCCCTCTCTTTAAGTTATGTTTGCTATAGTTACAACTTCAAAATCTCAGAGGTCCACTTGAGTTTTGGGGATAAGTATATTTCATGTCAAAAAGACTCCATGCCAGAAAACTCCAAATATCAGAGAAGTTTCAGTTTAGCTTTCTGGTAGTCTTGCAAAAATGTGCCTTTTACTAAAGGTGAGCATGTCAAATTCTTAGAACTACTTTTCTCAGTCATTATAATGAACAGGCAGGAGAGCCACACAGATCAGAATGGCTATTCCATAAGCCCTTGGTAGATTTGTAATCATGGTCAAGGCTTCTCCATGCAGGGGTTTTCCTTAGTAAGTTTTCCCAGTCTTTCACTTTCTCCTAGGATGTCCTGGGTGCAGTTCAGGAGGGGTAGGGATGCAAGCCTGCCCCTAGACTCCCAGCATGCAGAAAGCATGGGGCTGCCAGTCCCTCTGCAGAGAACTGACCCCCTGGTGGCTTTTCTGGTGTCTGGGGCTGCAAAGCAAGATGTATTCCATTCCCATCTGTTGAACCTGGTTGAAGAGGCATTTTTATTTATCTCATAAATCCAGGGGGGGAGGGGATTGGGTGCCTTCTGTTAATAGGCAGCTGTTAAAACCAGGTGAGGCAGTGTTCTTTATCTCTTCTAGGACCCNTCTGGTTTGCCAGGGCTGGCATAGCTCTGAGTCACCTTCCTCTCACCAGCAGGCTGACACAGGGGGAACAAAAGCACAAAACCCAGGTCCCTTTCCTGTGCTCACCACCACCACAGAGGGTCACTGACCTGTGGGGAGGGCAAATGCAGAGCCCTTTACATTCCTCCCACCCAACATCCTGCCCAAAGCACAAGCTCTGATGCTCTCAGAAGCCTCCTTAACCATGCAGAGTTCAGACATAATCATCTCCAACTGTCATTCACATGAATCTCAGTGGTTTCAAAGAATTTGTGGTATGGGTAAGATTCTTTACTTATTTCCACAAAGGAAATCAAAGATATTTCTAAGTATTTCTATTCAGACAAAATAGACTTCACAGTTGTCAACAGCCGTCTCCCAAATTAGTTTAGAGCTACCACACTGTAAAAGCCCACAGTCTTCTGGATCCTCCATGACAGAGGAGGCTACTAATCTTAAGCTTTGCATTTATTTTATGTAAAGGAAATATAGTAGTAGCCATTTTAGAAACTTCATCAAGTATTAGCTGAGATGCTTGGGGTGAAATGTACTCAGAGACTCTATTATGCCAGAGGAAGAAAGTAACTAAGGTATAGAAGAATGTAATCCTTCTTTAAATATTATTCCTGGGAATTCTTTTATCACCAAATGTTCAGCCTCAAATTGAATTATATATTTTCATCACAGGTCTACATTCCTGCGTCCTGGTTCTAAAATGAAATTGTTTATACAGACAAAAAATAGTTGATCTTATGGCATGGCAGGGAAAAAAAAATATACTTTACTTCTGACTTTTCTCTATACATCCTCTCCTAAACTAACCTCCCATAGCTGGCACATAAAGATCTATTTAGTGTGGTGCATAAAGTGTAGTCCATGCAATGCCTTACCTTCACAACACAAATCCTGGCAGATATGGTGTACAGCATAGCTTCTCCCAAGGAATAAAACTGAACTAGTAATGGCCTATATGAGGTATAACAACAGTTTAGACAGTCATGGTTTGAGGCATCCCAGCTTCCAAAGTGGAACAATGTCACATGTGTAAGGGGACTTCCAGTCACGCCACAAACTTCCACCAAAATCTCTGATATCACATTTGTCATTCCCTGCCTTCACCTCTTCATGTGCTAAGGGAAGGCTGTGGAATGAAGGAGTTACAGGCGCTAAATGGAAAGAAGCTGCTTGCAAAATGAGGCTTGCATGGAGAACTCTGTTGGGAGCCAAAGAGTTCTAAACTATACATGTGAGTGGTCAGAAAACATGCTTGTTCTGTAGTGGCAGGGAGCAGCTGCAGTAAACAACACCCCCTGACTCCAGTCACAGTGCCAGCGAATGGAGCACTCAACACAGCTGGAAAAACTGACATTTTACTGATAATTCAAGAGCAAGCCTTGTTTTCAGTTATAAAAGTACTGTTGCTTCCTGAACAACATGGCCAGAAATATCAATTCTTTCAAAAGCTGAGTGGTGCCTGAGACAGTCCCTCCTGGAGCACCAAAAGCATTTCAGAGGTTCTTACCTGAACTGGGGCTTTGAGCATTTAAGCAATGCTTAGACATGGTTACTATGAATATACCATTTATATTGTCACTTCCAGCAAGTCCAGGTGTTCACTGGGTCAAATACTGCAGCTAGGGGTTCTTTCCAGCCCACAGTTTTGCTGGCTTCCATTAGGTGATGCACAGCTTGAGCCAAGTCTTGTGCATGTTTTAACAATGCACATGTTTAACAGAGGCGGTTTATGGCAACCTGTGCACGCTGTGAACTTAGTACATTAGAAACCAAAATAAACTAAACCAAACATCCAGATTTGATCCAAACCTCACAGTGGGAGCTTTCCCATGTTACAGTCTGGGGAAGAAACCCAACAACTTATTTACACACACTTCTGAACTTTCAAAATGCTTTTTAAGCAGTGTCAGAAACATGGAACACAGAATGTTCATTGCTCATACACAGCATTCAAAAAAAAATATTTACAAGACATTATAAAGACATTATAAATGTCTTTATAAAAAAAATAAAGAAATCAATATATAATTTAATTGTAAACTTGCTATTGCCAAGCTATTATAATATCATATAAAGCCATACAAACAAAAGAGTTTTGAATGCTGACAGGATTCTGCAGAAATATCAGCTAATTAACAAGTCTAATTAAGATCTCACTTATTCTGTGATTTTTTTCACATTGAAATTTAGTGATCTTGGAGTTTGACAAATCTGACGTAAAATTATAGACCATCATCTGGCTTTTTAAATTGTGTGAGTATGTGTGTGCACATAAAGAAATACTTAGGAAAACTCAATTTCTGATGTATTAAGTTAAATGTCCAAGTGTGTTTGTCTACTTTGCCAGAAGAAAACAAGTAACTGAAGTATGGAAGAATGTTAATCCCTCTTTAAATATTATTCCTGGGAGTACTTTTATCACCAAATATTCCAGTTCAAATTGAATTATATATTTCCATCACAGGTCCACATTCCTGGGGCTTGGTTCTGAAATGAAATTGTTTATACAGACAGAAAATAGTTTATTTTATATCATGGCAGAGAAAGATTCTGGGCTGTGTTTCTGACTATTCTCCCCATAACCTCTCAGAGTCAACCTTTTACAGCCTGCATATAAAGTGTTCTGCAGTGTAGTGCAAATTCAGGGTAGCAGATGTACTACGTATCAAATACAAACACAGGATTAATTTCCTTTTTTATGAATAAATGACATCTTGTATGGGTTGGTGTGGGTCTTATGACTACAGAGAGACTCAGACTGAAATTTGGAGGAACCTCAACTGAATTGCAGGGGGAAATATTGGATGGTAAGTTGAAGATGTGCTTAAAAATCAGTGCTGTGTTGTAAAAAAAAAATCCTGCATCTTTGAAACACAAACTCCTTGCTGTCCCCTTGTACTGTTCTGCAACTGTTCTGCTCTATTAGGTCAATGACACTAGACATCAGAGATCACAACTTCAGAAAGCCAATATGAAGCTAAATTCTGATGTATCAGACAAGTATTTCTCCAGAGTTCTCAAAAAATGAAGATCATACGACCACTGAGAGACAATCTTGTCGAAACTCCTGCTGTTGCAGCTGAGCCCTTTGCATGCCTTGCCCTGTTTCCTCACAGATGACTGTGTTTGGGTTCCCTCTCCCAAAGGACCTGCCCCTTGTCTCATTTGCTTCATTGCAGACAGGTAGGGCTCAATCTGAAGTCTGCTACTGTACCACAATATGAGTCTCACAAAGCAAAACAGGGTCATTATTGCTTTGCTTAGATCTCAGCATTTTTACTGTCTTATCCCAATAGGACTCTATGGCAAAAAAGGGACACTTAAGCTGACACAAATTCAGTGCATGCATCAGATGGCAAGCAGATAGCACAGTGACACCATCAGTCAATAAATGTCGCAGGCACTGGTTCTGCTCTTGCATTTTCATCTGTCTGCATGGAGTGAGAGCAGAGCCTTACCTCTACAGAGGGTCTTCACAGATGCTTTGGTATTAGAACTCCAGAATGAAGTGTCTGGGAACGTCTGGTTGGTTTAGGAAGATGTGGACACAGTTAGAAAGTCACAGACAGTGCGGATGGAGAGGATCATCATGAGAGTGATTCTTTGTTCTGAGGAGAGCATTTTTTGTCTCGAGACTGACATCCATGTTTGCACTGTGAATTAACTGAGGGGGAAAGGAGTGTTGTTCAGTGGTCCTGAAAGGCTGTTATATTATATCTCTGTGGTGCTATGTGCTTTTGCAGAGAGACAGTCGAGAGAGGCTAAGGGTGGTAAAGCTGAGCAGAGGAAGGAGTGCAAAGGTGTGGATGTGAGTTAACTGAACAATTCGTGTCAAAACCCTTCCACTCATGTTCCATATAGGCCCAAGCAATCCTGTTTGGTTTTTTTTTACTAGACCTGTTGTGATTCCTTGTACCAAGTATCCTAAATGCTTATACAGTTTGCAGCTGCTCAGAGGACCAGACATTTGTTCTGACCCTGCTTCCCCTGCAAGAGACTTGAGAGAGCCTGAAGAATTCATGGAGCTGAACTTTGGGTTTTATTTCTTACTGAAAATTTTGTTCTATTCTCATAGGACCTGTTCCACAAATCTAAACTAAGTGAGGTAAGTGGGAGAAATTAGAGGATTTACTGCTAAAGCCTATTAAAATGCTGACATAGCAACTGTGGGGTAGGAACACAGAGTGGCCTGTATCACCATCACAATAAGACATACAACCTGCAAGCAGACAGTACTTTCTCTTTCAAAATGACTCGTATGTTTTTACTTAGTGTCCTGATATCATCTCCCATGGTGGAAAGAGGAGAAAGGGTAAAAGCATATTCAATGCTCTCCTCTTCTCTGATGCTTGTGTTACTTCTGGTCTTGTGTTACTGCCTGTCCTTATTGGACACAGTAAATTGAATGGAAGTACAGACAACTCTGGAATGCTTCAGAGATATTGCTTTAAATGAGGGATATATCCTGAAAAATGCTCAACAAATTATACTGAAAAGCAAGTAAAAATGTGTGAGAATTCAAAGTAAAGGAGGAAAGAATTGAAAATGTGACTTAAATGGCACAGTGTTCTAAAATACGTTTGTAATCACTTCAGGGATTACAGCAGGAAAAATTCCACTCACCGAGGTTCAGAATCTATTTCTGAACTAACATCCAGTGATTCTTTTGGGAAAAAAAAAAAAAAAGCAGGTGTCATCTTTTACTAATTAAGTGTTTCCTCCTACTATTGGGAAGACTAGAGGAGTGAAAAGGCAAAAGCAGAGCTTATGTGCACAAAGCATTTCCCAAGAAGTCAGTTCTCTTCCCTAAGGAATGGTCAGAACTTTGCCAGCTGTTACTTTACCTTCTCCAAGAGCTCTTTCCAATTCCACAATTCCAGTACTTTGTCCTATAGATTTTGCCTGGCCAGTCAGAAACAATGGAAGGGGAGAAGTTGTTTTGTTGTAGAATATGTCTTTTTTGTACATCAAATGGAAGACATGAGACAGAACAAATTGTTCTTAAGACATTTTGCGTTTTCTTGTGCTTTTTCCATTATCATTTTTATAGCTGAGATTCCTGTAAGGATTCACAGTGAGTCATTTTATGAGGCAGCTCTGTACCATCTGCACTAGAGTTTCCTATCACTCTAGACATTACGTATCTCCTTATGGCAGCCTGGACACTGTAGGGAAATTGCCAAGCCAGGTCACATGCCAGTGGGCCATCACTCATCCAAAAGAAGGCGGGCAAAATCTGCTTACAATTAGGTTCAACCCTTGGTTCTGGGTAACATGTCCCTGTGGCTACAAATTCTTTCCTGCCAGCCCCCTACAGGGCTCAGAAGGAGTCCAAGGATGGTCTGACCAGAGAGAAGAGGTCCAGGCCTCTCTCTTTCCTTCTCACGCTTTTTCAAATTTCCTCTCTTTTTTGTCAGAAACAATATGCTTTTGCATTGTGTCATGCTGGCAGTAAGCAAAGCTGCTGCTTTAAAGATTTGCAAAAGAAATATAGTTAAACGTCAAAACGTTCAGGGTTTTTAATGAAAGACTATAAAACTTCAGGGAGAGAAAAAAATAAGTTTATAGAATACATTAGTCTAATCTTCTAATTTGCAAAAGGAAAAATTTTACTGGAGGTACTATATATGTAGAAAGGAGCCAGAATATAAATTGTGTGAATGAAGCTACTCAGTTACATGCAGAGCTCTGTTTAACAGTAGAAAAAAGGCATTCAAATACCTTCAAGTACAACCCTGCTCTTATAGTACAATCTACTTAAAGCATAGGAGTTCTTGTGTGGTAGATCCTAGTCTAGCAGCAGACCATATGAGGTTCAGGGGGTCTTTCACCAACAATAAAAAAACCTTGATCTTTAAACATGGTCTGAATCTGGCTATGAGAGAATACACATCAATTCAGAAAATACAGCAAACCATTGGGAATTCCCTGCTCCTTTGCTTTACCGGCCAAGACTTGAGTACATCTTTGCCACTTACTCTTGGCAGTTTCAGTTGCAGATGCTCAAGGGTAAGGAGTGTTCATGGTGTATTCTGCTGGAGCAGGAGTGTGGGACTCAGAGTGGCTGCACCTAGGGCTATATAGGAAGTGCTCTCAGACGACTTTCAATGTGAAACTTCTCTTAAACAAGCAATTGTAATTTTGGGCCACTGTCCATTCTTTATTTTAGCATGCCTCAGTGTAACTAAAACTAGTATGGCTGGGCATGCAAGTCACAGCAGTTTACATCCCTCTGCGGACAATGACATCAACAACTTGTGAGTTTTCAGTCCAGGGGAACATTCTGCAAATCTTGGGTATCACAGGTAAGACATCAGAAACTGGACACACCTCACCTCTGTCAGACCAGCCAAAACAGGTAGTTTTTCATTGCAAACTTATTTTCATGATCATTGAAAAGACTGCTGTTAGGGTAGAGTAACTGAAAGTGGTCCAGCTGAGGATAGGAAAATGTCTTTTCTTGCATAGATGATTTCCTTTTCACCTGGTCTTACCATTGTTATGAGACGGGAGAAGAAGCAAAACACAAAGTACCCACCACCTACAAACTAGAAAATGAATGATCTTTTGTGTTATGACCTCTTCTTGGAAAGTAGTCTTAGAAAACCATGTCTGTACAATTGATGATGGCAGCAAAAGCAACAGCACTACCTTAATGAGGAGAAAAAAAAAAAAGCAATTGAAATTTCATACACAGGCACATGAATTCATGGAAGGTTCTGCTTCATAACCTTTGTGANCATATCATGGTACGTTTTCGTAAGTGCAGGAGAGTGGATGTTGTGGGAGTGAGGCAGTGGGTTCAGGAATGCCTTCATTATTGCAATCTTGAGGACAAAGTGGCGCTGCCTGAGACTCAAGATGGTTTGGTGTCGGTAAAAGGTTCTGTTCCAGCTGCTTTGTTCTTTAAAGGAACAAAATATTGAACCAGCTCAGTAGTCCGGAGGGACGCGTGCATGCGGCTGGAGAGATCCATTGCCGTTTCTGAGCCTGGTTACCTCTGATTCAGCTGGAAAAAAGAAACAGTTTCTCTGTTACCTGCAAGCTGCTACATAACTTAGTCAGCAGGGGAACACAGCAAGGCTCAACACTTGGATTTAAATTCTCTTCCAAGCATGTGCTGTTGGGTTACAGCTTTTGTTTAAAGAGGCTCATGCAGCACTGACTCCTGGATCATCTGAAGTCTGCTATGTCAGCATATATCCAAAACGATCTGCTGAGACTTCTGCTTTCAGCATCTTGTCCTGAAAACACTTGCTCTGGCCAGCACTGCTCATGACTCCCTCGCCAGCTGGGCAGGCAAGAGTATAATGATTTATGTGAAGGATTCTCCTAGCCTCTACCCAGAGGGTCGGTCCTACCTGTGGGATCATGGGATAATCACCAAAAACCTGGAGGACCACAGGACTTCTGAGCTAGGATTTTCACTATTGCTTGATTTACTAGCTCTCTCCACAAATTTCACAGAAAGCAGGAGAAACACAGTGCAACCAAATCATAGATTGGTGCTAACACCACCCAGTTGGTTTTGCAGAGTGGAATTAAAAATAGCTGCACGAGAAGACTTCTCACCTTTGAATGCACAGAGCACACATGCAAAGAAGCAAGTCATAGAATCATGGAATATCCTAAGTAGGAAAGGATCTCAAGGAGAAGCAAGTCCAACTCCTGGCCCTGCACAAGACACTCCAAGACACCCCAGCTTTACAAATAGGCGCAAGTGAACTGCAGAAGATATGGGGGAAAAAAAACAGAGGAGATGCAAGAGAAAAAAAAGAAGAAAAGAAAGATGATATATTGAGATAGATAGATAGATAGATAGATAGATAGATAGATAGATAGATAGATAGTGAAAAATCATGCATGAACAGGAAGGCTCATAGAAGGAAATTGTCATCGGAAATGAAACCTTGTGTTTAATTGTATTTGCACCTGATAAACAGTGACGGCACTTCAGATTTGAAGTTATCATTATCTCTTTTTCTAGTATTGATTGTATGCCTGAGGAAATCCCTAGTAACAGCTTGTAACTCCGTTGTGCTTTGTGCTTGTCCCAGTGAGCCACTCAAAAAGCTGTTTTTGGGGTTTTTAACAAGAGAAGCCAGTTTTTAACAAGAGAAGTCAATCTAGATTAATTTTGATGAAGAATGCAGGGAGAAGAAAAATTCTTTGACATCTGCTGTCAGGTGAGGCTGGTCTTCTCCAATGAGTAAGGCTGGGTCAAGTCAAGGCCAAAAGACTGTAAGAACTAGAATAAAATGACATGGACAGAAAGTAATTCAAAAGACTTCCTACTGCTTTCTGCTTGCTGAGACTAGGAAATAACCCTTGCTGCAGGCTGCATGGTTGGGGGAGGGCATGACAGCTACAGCAGCAGGAGTCTTGCAGGACCAGAACTTTACTCAGGGAAAGTCTGGTCACAGCTGGGCCACATGTCATTTCTTCTGTAAGACTTTACCAGCCAAGTCTTTTACAGAAGCAGCTGCAGGAAGCTGGACAGGCTTTTATCTACTGTTGTCAGTTTCTGGAAAATTTAAATCCTTGCGTACATGTACTTTTGCAGTTCATTTTTCAGGTGGTATTTCAGGACGGCTGACTGCTTTCCTTTTGAACAGTTTGAACAATAAGATGACAGGAAAAAAAAAAAAGAAAAAGCATAAAGTTCAAATTTTGGACAAAAAAAAAAAACCCTACTGAAACTAGTAGTTCACAAAATAACTACGGCTGAGCCCAGTTCTCTTTTTATCCCAATTGTGGGGAGAGGCCAAGAAGAGAAATTATTCTGTTGTGTGTACCTCAAATTAGCACAAAAAGGAAACTTTTCTTCAGAAACCAGATAGAAAAAATATTACATTTTGCAGGTGTTCTGCTGTAATAACTCCCAATCAGATCTTTCTCTTTACCTGTGGTGGGTCCTTGTCTAGTTTTTGTGTCCTTCTCCCCGTCCTCCCACCTTGCATGTGCATGAGGAGAAGACCCTCATTAGCCCAATCTGCCATGTAAACTCAAGAATAGAGAACATATTTACCAAGTGGTCCTGTCCAAGCTCAATGAGTGCTTCAACCCTTGACTTGTATCAGGATTTAAGAGGTGTTGCCTGACATCTTTTCCACAGTCCCTGCACTGCTTTTGAACATGTTGTACCTTTGGGGGTAGAAATTGGGAGATCCCACAGAGAAACCTAGCAGGGGACTTGTGGTTCTAGTTTTATAATTTCTCAACAACTGAACTACAATTACCACAGCTCAGGGAGATAATAATAAACAGAACTGCCATCAAATTAAGTAAGGCACTTCCCATATGTCTGCACTTCTTTTATATGCATGTGTAAGCAGAGGGAAAGGGGCAGGGAGAATTCATGTCAAATGATAAATAACAGCCCCAGAGTTATTGGAAAACAAATGGGATAATTATGGAGATCTTAAGTATCATTATTATGATTATTTATTATTAAAAGCTATGCAGTAAGAAAAAGCAGCATCAGGTGATTATGGCTATGTACATAGAGAACTTTCAGCATTTAATGTAAAAAAATTGCTCATGTCAAACCAATAATCACCTTTTCAAAATGATGCCATAGAGAGTCATATATATGGAGTGTTGAGTATAAATCTTTTGATTCCCTGTTGTAATGTGCAAAGTGTCACCTCTCACATGAAGGTTGCTGCTGCAGGACCTTGTGGCAGCTGAAAAGCACATGTTGTTCTTCCCCCACCTTCTTCTTCCCCTTTCCTTACAGTTTCTCAAAGTCTCTCTTGATAAATGTCTTCAGAAAAATATTTTATGAGGTGCTTGCCTATAAAAATATATCTTTCAAGGCCGTGTACACAATGAGGCCTTAAACACTAACCACACACAAGAAACACTGTTCAGTTGGTCCAGCATGTAGATGCTGAAGGAAATAGAAAGCCATCAGTGCTCTGTCAGAGCCAAGGTGAAACATATTAGCAGTTTGTTGTGACTTGATGTTATTCACCTGCTGCCAGAGAGGAGCAAAGCCCCTCACAGATGATGCCCTTTTGTTTAAAAGACCATTTGTGCCCCAAGATATACAGTCTGAAAACAGCAGCGTGTGTGATCAAAGACATGGGACAGCTTCCATATGAAGAAAAACTAAATATGCTTAGACTCCTTGGTGAAAAAGAGGGAATTCTCAAGAGAGGAGATGGCTCAGGTATGATAATAAATATCAGGAATAGCTTGAAGAAATTAAGAGGATATGGCCCAGGTATGATAATAAATATGAGGAATAGTTTGAAGAAATTATTGGGGAAACTTTATTTTGCATAGCACAGGTACAAGCTACCAGGTTTAGAGCAAACAAAGCCAAGTAATTTTAAAGCCAGCAAACAAATACGCTGTAGAGTTCATTTTCACAGTTCATAGCAAAGGTGAGGAGTAGGAATACTTTCAAAAAACTGAAGAAGGCTGAATTAGCAAGTCCCATAGCCAACATCTTCACCTGTGCAGTGCTTTTTAGTAACTCACAGAAGTATCAGTTCAAGTATGACCCACAGGGAAAAAATTTCTTTTTAAATCCCTGGGACACGTTCCTACTGAATTTAACATTTCCAAAACATCATGGCCGTTATAGTCCCATTTCAAGAGCAGCTCATTACAGATTCTTGGTTTTATAAAGTATTTTCCATTATGTATTGGGTTTGCATAACCTGTTTTTTGGGGAGGCAGGGGCTATAGAGGTGTATTCTATAAGAAGCTGCTGGAAGCTTCCTCCATATCCAGCAGAGCCAACCTCTGGTGGCTCCAAAGACAGAGGTGCTGCTGGCCAAGGCTGGGCCAGTTAGAGATGATGGTAACGTCTCTGTGATAATAGATTTAAGAAGAAAGGGATAAGTTGCTGTATTTGCACAGTTGTAATTGCAGGCAGAGAAGAGCAGAATGAAGACGTGAAAATAACTCTGTGTACACTGAGGTCAGTGAAGCAGGAGGGTCAAGGGATGTTCCAGGTGCCAAGATTCCCCTGCAGCCCATGGAGGAGCCCATGGAGACCCATGGGGAATGCAGGGATCCACCTGCAGCCCATGGAGGAGCCCATGGAGACCCATGGGGAATGCAGGGATCCACCTGCAGCCCATGGAGATCCGTGGGGAATGCAGGGATCGACCTGCAGCCCATGGAGAACCCGTGGAGATCCATGGAGCATGCAGGGATCTACCTGCAGCCCATGGAGGAACCCACGCTGGAGCAGATGGATGCCTGAGAGGAGGCTGAGACCCCTGGAGAGAGGGGCCCCGCTCCCAGGCTGGAGCAGCCTGTCCTGGAAGGACTGCAGCCCATGGAGTAGGCTGGGGAGGACTGTTTCCCATGGGATGGACTCACACTGGAGAAGTTCATGGAGATCTGTCTCCCATGGGAGGGACCCCCCAGTGCAGCAGGGGAAGGACCCCTCTCCCTGAGCACTGGGAGAAGCCCCGGGTCATGAACTGACCATAACCCCCATTCCCTCTCTCCTTGTGCACTGGGGCAGGAGGTGGAGCTGGGAAGGAGGGAGGGGTGGGGGGAAGGTGTTTCCTCATTATCTTGCTCTGATTTTGCTAGTAATAAATTCAGTTCATATCTCGAATTAGAGCCTGTTTTGCCCATGATGGCATTTGATGAGAGATCCCTCCCTGTCCTTGTCTCAATCCATTGTTATGTGGACGTGTTTGTTAAATTTTCTCTCCCCTGTCCAGCTGCAGAGAGTAGTGAGTGAGTGGACGTCTGGCCAAGGTCAAGTCACTACACGTTATTTTTAGCATGTTTTCTATGTCACACTTGAACCTAATAAACCTCTGGTTGCCTGAGAGAAGCAGCTTTATTTACTGTTACAGCTCTTCAGTTGAGAAGAAAATTTCAAGATGTCTGACTTTCAAGGGAAGTCAAATATCAAAGCAACCTGATCACATTACCTCTTCATTCACCCTTTTCAATTTATTGTGAATACTCTCCTAAGTCCTGAAGAGGTTTTTTCCCTCCAATAAAAGTATTACATCTTTTTTCCCCATACCAGTGCACAATCCATGTGCTCAGACTGAATCACAAAATCGTAAGATGTGGCACAGTTACAGCTTGATGCAAGACAACATAGTGTTTCTTAGAAGGAACTGAGTAGTGTCTTTTCTTCGTGTAAGCCACATTAGCTGGAGCAGCAGCTGACAGAAGCACTTCTCCCTCATGTGCACAGTAGTGTCACCTCCTGTGTCCCAGGGGCACTGGGTCAGGGCAGGGATGCTCCTGGCCCACCTCTCCCACCATAACCACCCTTGACAGGACTATGTCAGACTGGCTCAAAAGTCACCTCTTTTACTGTCAGACAGACCAAGTGTGGCAGGGAGCAGATAAGGACTCAGCAGAGTTAAGGCTCCCTCTTGCACTCCTCTGTCCCTTTTTCAGGTACTCCTGCCCAAGGTGTAGTGTCAACCTTACAATGCAAAGGCTTCTCTAGCACATCTCATATTATGCCTCAACACTAGGAAGTATTCTTTCAATTATGCCATGAACTAATATCCCATATGCCTTTCACTACCAAAACTAGGCTTTACAGTTTGGTGGGATTAGCTAGATAATTCCACAGCCCTGCCCAGGTCTAGTTCTCTCCCAACATTATGTGTTGAATGGAGGTTGTAATTTTTTTCTGTGCTTGTGCAGATGTATTCTGTACAGTCTAATATTAGATTAAATTGTAGGTGCTATATATTATGGTTTTGTGCTGATAATAGTAAATCTAGTATCACCCACAAAAAATCAGGGTATTCTGCCTTTGGCAATACTCATGCTACAAAAGAAAGAGAGAAACCCCAGAAAATTATGTCATACATCTACCTATACATATAACAGCATAGGTGGAAAAAGCCACATTCTTGCGCTTCTATATCTGCCTAGATACCTGACTTTCAATTATTTCTATTGCTGTGTAAGAGTTCAGAGATACATTTGCAATAAAACAAGTTCTTTTAAATTTTCCAAGTGTGTGTGCATCTGCAAGTAAACATAGGGAGGCTCCTTTACTTTTCATCTTTGCATACTAATCTGTTTTACAAATGTTTTAAACGTAGCATGGCAACCCTTGCTGATAAATTCATGGAAAAAATATGACCTGTGGACAATGACTAATGCCTGTCTCACGCATTTCTGCCCTGTATTCTGTCATACATTTTAGGGGATAAATTATCATATGGATTAAGTTAGTAACACTCATCCTCACATTTTCAGGGAGTGCTTCCCCTTAAATCATATCTCTTTGGGCCCTGACAGGCTTTCACACCTAGTCTTATTTCATGCTGGAACTTTCCAGGGACACATTAGTTGTGCTTCACAAATCACCATGTTTGCTAGTGAATGAAACACCCTTAGCAAGAAGCAGTACTTCAATATTTGAACGAACTGGGAGCATTTTACATTTTTGTTGGTGGTGAGATAAAGGGTCTATCTACTTGAAGCTTCTACCATATGTTTTGTTCTTAAAGCAAGTATCTTAATAAGGTAGTCACAGAAGATTTTGATTAGTGTAAGATTCTCATGATATCTTTATCTTGTAGTATCTTTCCTCTATGGTTTTCTGCAGGTATTTTTTTTCTGAGGGGTACCCATCAGGGATCCTACAAGGGGGTTTTAACCAATTTCTTTCTTATTTTTATTCACCAAAAACGTATCTCTTCTGCCCAGTTTAATATATTTCTCTTATACTAAAAAAAAATCATAAGCAGCATCTCTCCTATGTACATAGACTATAACTTGCCTGATATCGAAGATCAGACATGTATGATTGTATCTAAATGGGGTAAACGAAATTAATTCTGTGAAATAAAGGCTTTTGTGGATCAAAGTATGACATTTTTAATCTGGAAATGAACTTTGAAATAAACTCTCCAACCAAAAGAAAATCAAAAGCAGAAGTCTCAGAGAAAATAGAGTCTTCTGCAGAAAGGCATAACAAGCCATTTCCCCTCGAATAGGTTACTACCATCCCAGTGGCCAAGATTTTCAAAACCCTTTTGAGACTTTTGGCTATAATTTTGTGAACCTTCAAGGAGCTGAGTGCATCCAGCCCAACCGCTCTCTTTATAACACAGATAGAATAAATCCAGGCCACACCAGCAAGCAGGTATATTCAAACTAATACTCCACTGGATTGCTATCAGGTTAGCAACCCAGTGGAGTATGAGACAGGAGCCAGACTGAGGCAAGCCTTACCCGCTAGAGGAAAAATGAAATTGATAAATCAAGTTAGCAAATTTGGCCAGGATCCCATTTATTCCAACTCATTGTGGTGCGTTTTCAAGAAGCCTGGGCAGCTGAAGTCTTCAGAGGCAGTGCTTGTCAATGGTGTTCTAGTAAGAACAAATATCAATCCTGTGCTCAACGAATCATTTCCTGGGCACTTAATTGCAGCATCCTACCACCCAGCAGAGCGCCCATGGGTTAGGAAATACCGCATAGCCACATTGCAACGGGGCTATTTCGGCCAACTTTGCCAGTTTCTTCTACAGTTTCTAAACTGCCTGCGCAGAAGGTGGTGAGGTTTTCAGGGGATTGCAGCCCATGCTCCTTGGTGCAGCAAGTTATGTCAGCTGGCTGCTGTCGATACAAACTTCCCACACAGGGGCACAAGGTCTTCCCAGCTACTTCTGTTCTCGGAGGAGAAAGATAAATACCTCAAGAGGGCAGTAAATCTCACCTGAAGACAGGCAAACTCTGGAGCTGCTTACCTACTAACCATGAAGGCAGAGTGGACTACTGGCTTAAGGCAGAGAGCTATGCTGCAGACAGCTAAACATGAAATAAATTTGTCCTGTGTCCCATCGTGCACCTAGGTAATACAGAAGGCACAAAGGGCTGAGTGTTCACACCCTGGCTTCTGCACCCAGGCAAAGACAACCTGAAGACAGACAATGATTCAACTTCACAAGGAAGTTGGCTCTTAACATCTTTTGTCTCTGAAGGGAAGCACAGAACAGAAGGAAGGCTAAAAGGCAACAGTATAAAAACAGAGAGCTGTATCTCTAGTTTGCACACATAAATAAGCTGTCTGACTTTTAAAAAGGGCTCAGATAGATGAATTTTAGCAATTAAAATGCTTTCATTTGGTGTCGACTACATTCCCTGCACTAGGTAAACAATAATGCCCTTCAAACCTACGGGCATATTTAATTTTAGTTTTATTTATTTAAATAGAGGTGCTCGCATGCCTAAACCCAAATCTGTGAGCCAGGAGGCTCAGACAGCATGGTGTTAAGCTGGGAAAGCAGGAGAGACACACAGGTAACCAGCTCAGTAAAACAAATGACATGGAAGAGAGAACAAATTGGTGCCACTTCACCAAGAAGTCTGGAAGCTGCAGAAATATGCTTTGGACTGTTTGGTGTGTAAACTGCATGGTCATTGTAAGCTAGCACACAGCACAGCTTTCTGTCTACCCTTAAACACGTTCTTTGTCACCGTAACAAAAGCCACAGCTGTAAGCAGTTTATGCTGCAATTACTTGATCAACAGCCTTTGGAATAAAAGTAAGACGAGTCCTCCTTTGTTGCCTCAACAGCCCTCACCTCTGCTACAAAAATGCTCTTTAACTGGCTGCAGACGGGCTTCTTCACAAGTGTTTCTAATTCAGCTAAACATCTTGATAGGAAGTGTCATAAATTACGTGTATGAGACTGTCAGTAGAATTTTCAACAGGAGTAACATGAGTTCGTTTTGAAATAAAATGAGAACCTCGGACAAATTTCTGAGCCCATAAATGTTCAACTTCACCTACAATCCCACTCACAAAGACATTTGGGAAAACTTTGATGATCCCAGGAAACGTGTGATTGGTGAGAGGGGGAGACTCGCAGACTGCAATTTCCCTAAATCTTGCACTGTAATCTTCCGGCACTTTCCACAAGTGATTCCATTTATGCTTTTCAGAAGTGATAAAATGTATCACATATGAGCTATTGTGTCTGTTTCCTGAATACTCATCTCAGTCCGGAAAAAAAATATTCTCTTTGCACTTTGATATTTATTTCCAGGTGTACTTATTTCTCTGGTAGGCATTTGAGATCTGGGTGCTGAAAAGATGCATGCATGTACTTAATGTTATACATGTGAGTACCACCATTGATCTCAGCAGGACTACCTTCCATCTGAAGCCACTGAGACTACTCATGTCTGAAATTGGGCAAGTAAATTCAACCCTTTCAGGATCAGGGTTAGAGCAGTTTTTCCTCTTAATAGCGGTGAATGAAAAAAAAAAAAACCCTGATTTTCCGAGCTTGTTATTTATTTTCTTGACACTTCTGTTATCAAGAAAACTATTTCGGTTCAGTGACTAATTCTGCTCTGTTTTTCCTGCAGTTGTAATTGTCATATCTGTAAAACCCAGTTCTTGTTTTGACTGCAGACTATGTTAACTTTGAAGTATTGTATGCTACCATGTAGCCACATTTTATAAGTGTTGATTGGTTTCCTGAGAAGTTAAGTATGCCTACTGCATGTGGTTCTTTTCTATTTTTTGGGATTCATATGCCACACTACTCACTTTTATGCCTCTGGTCCTTCATTAAGGAGTGTGATTAACATCTATCATTGTCAAATTTGCATTGAAATAGAAACCATTGCTTTGAAGCATCATGGATTTGAACTCCATGTTCTGGAACTGATGTGATTCTACACACACCACTCATCCTAACACGGTTTCAGGTTAAGGCCAGTTGCTGCATATCCATAACTCACAGTTTTATCCACCCTGTTAACCTCTTTGGAGTGCTCCTTCAAATCTCTGCTATCGTGCTTCGTCTTCTTGATCAGCTAAGCATTGTCAGTAAAGTACAGACAGACTTAAGAAAATGCTGCTTTTCCTTCCCATAGCATCAGCAATAAATATAAAAACAGCTAGGCAATTTCAGTCAAAGTGTAGCTTATAGGAAACAGAAGGACAAGGTTTAAGAAAAAGGAGGTATGAACAAACAAAAATCTGTACTCATGTCCACCTTAAAATAAGATGGGGCATCCAAGGAAAAGTCTGATTTCTTCACACTGCAAAGAAATGTAAGAAGTAGTTCCACAACAGTCCTAAGGATGGATGGGATGTTTTTGCTGTCTGTTGTGCTTTCCTCGTGTTCATAACCTCACATTTGGTTATAGCCAAAGAAGCAGGGTTTCCCCAAATATCCGCTCATATGTTGAAACTTGCACTTCTGAAGTGTTTAACTCCAAGGTGTCCTATCTCTACTATATATTAATGAGTAAAGGGTTTTGCCCATTCTACCAGCAGTCAGCAATCATACTCAATCAGCAAGCATACTCAATCAGCAATCATTCCATAACCCAAACACAGGTCAATAGTAAAAAACTAAGCAACAAATCCAAATTTATGTTTAAATCTGTACATTTATATATATCATTCTGTAGATTCTAACATTAATTCTAATTTCCTATACTTTCCCTCTAGCTAAGAGTTTCCTTTTCTTGTGTTCACAGAAAAAATTTTATCAACTGCGTAATAAACTCATGATGGCATTCTTTAGGAGTAACTGAAATTGGATGCTCTAAAACCATAGATAAATTGCATTAGACCCATTGCTGTGAAATTGCTGAATCAAATACCAGCCACAGAAATGTCTCCATTTTCACAAGAGAAGGGTCTGGAACTGGCTAGCATTTTCTTGCCAATCTGGAAATATTCAACCTGAACTGACTTTTTTCCTGGTAAATAAGATTCGGAGAGATCCCAAATTACTTTCTATAAAGGGTTCATTTAAAAAAAAAATTAAATCTTTAAAACTGTTGTCTAACCTATTATCATTTTCAGTATAATCGTTCTCAATGGTTATTGAAACAAGCAGCATGAGAGAGAAAGCAAAGACAGTGAAGACAGATGGATTGGTAGAAACAAGTCAAGGAAACAGTTTTAGCCTGTTTCCTGAGGAAATGTACTTTCATGTGCCTCTGTTCATCTGCCCGTTTGTACCTCTGAGTACTGCTACCCTGCCTTTGCTTGTCAGTTTTAGAATGTGCAGAGGACATAGGGCAAAATACTTTCATGCATCTTCTGTAAATAGATAGTAAAATAGTGGAGAGAGAGCAAGGAGTCAGAGGCTACGGGCTTTATTTAACCATGATCTGTTCTCAGAAAGTCAGATGAGTGAAAGATAATATGACTGTCCCAAAGAGTGGAAAAACTTTGGTCTGTGTTTAGGCTTCAGAAGGCATCAGACAACTCAGCTCTGAGGCATAAATTCACAGAAGCCCTATTTTTCCTGTTTTTTCTGGAACTACTTTTTTGATTCATCCACTAATTATCTTCAGGGAAGCTGATCACTAGCATCAAGTTCACTGCAACAAACACAGAGGCATATACAAAATGACTCACCAGTTCATAGCTGGGAAAACACTCCTACATTTAAATGTTGCTACACTCTAAATGATAAGAATTGCCACCATAGTACTTCAAAATTGCCTATGTTTTTGCTTTTTCCCAGAGATTACAGGAAAGATTCAGAAAATGCATAAAATGTTTTACTCCTCTTCCAAGGAGGCAAAGCAGACAAGAGGTGCCAGGGCTGTGTAGAGATGAAAGAAGATTCTTTCCTACCTTCTATTTGGTCATGTCACCAAATATCAGCAGGTCATGGAGTTAGTAGTAGTAACTACATTACTACAAAAGCAGTAGGAACAATTATAGTAATAATTAATATATATATATATACCATTATGTTATACCATTACCTGAGAACTACACCAGGAAACAGAGGACTGGGCAGCTTTACTGACCTAATTCAGTATCAATACAAATAATAGAAGTGAAAATGCTCACCTCTGTCTCACCTTCTAAACAATAGACCGTGCTCTTTTATGCTTATCCATGTTCTCAGCTTTATGAGCCCATTGTACATAAAATTACCAAATCACCATATAGTTAAGCAATTCCAAGTTCATATTACAGCTTGCATTGTGGTTGGAAAAATATTTTCAAGTACTGCTTAAACTTACAATAACTCTTCAGGACTTGTTTTTATATTTGACTGGAGTCTTTCATCTCTTCCTAGTGCAGACAGGGACCTGACTCCATTAATCTGCAACTGATTTGTGTGATGGCAACATTTCCAGCTGTACAAGTGCTGTAACATCTACACCTAAATTAGCTCATGAGTCAACATATCTAGTTGGGTTATTACATTATGGCATCCGTTATCTATAAATGAAACACAGCTGCGTTGTCTGTTGCACCACTTTAAAACATCTACTTAAGGAGCCTTTGAGCTCAAAATGATTGGGAGCATTTGGTGACAACAAATAAAAAGGAAACTTGATCTGGTCCTGTATTATCCAGCTGTATTTTTTTTTTCTGGTAGAACCTAATCAGGTGTTTACCGTAAATATGGGCAGTACTTTTAGTTTATTTGCTAAATAGGAGTCAGACATAGGAAGCATGCCTGGGTCACAGTCAAAGGCTTTCACTTGCAAAGCAAGGTCACCCAGGTCTTTGTGACAGACACTTGAATTAAGAAAAGAGTTTTTCCAGCAGTTCAACATCAGGATGACATTTTGATGGATCCTCCTTAATCTTTTTCACATTTTCTTTCACTAAATGGGGCAGCATCACCATGTCCTAGCAGTTTCCTCATTTCTGGGAGGAGGGGGAGAATGGGAATTATGGGAAGGGGGAAAGATGGGACTGGGGGCTGGGAAGTTGTCTCCATATTTTCAAAAGTTGAAAGAATCTCCAGAGAGCTCCCAGATTGCCTGTATACTTCTTTATGTGCAGCATGTCAGACACCTGTTTTCAATTGCATCGACAGATCAGAAGATCCTCCTTCTTGGAGTCTGCAAGCCTGGCTGTAGCATATAAAACATTTCATGCATATGGCTGTCATTTCAGTTTTCTTTGCAAATGATTTCTGTTCTGTGTGTAGGTAAGAGGCCGGTCTGAGGCCTGCTTACATCATACCTATGGAACTTGATCTCCACTGTAGGAAATGCACACAGAGGGCATTTGTTTAAACTTTTGGTCAGTGGGGGTCATTCTCATTGTAAATGGATTTTCACTCATAAACTATGTGAGATTAGTTTAAGTCCTCACTGGAGACCCCAGCTTTACAGAAATCATGCCACATGAAAGCAAGATGACTTCTCACTTGAGTTTGTCACCGTGCAACTTCCAGATGCCTGCGCATGGGCTAGCAGCTTTTGCACAGCTATCTGTCACAGCTGCAGCAAGGAGGGCTGGGGAAATTCCACATTACAAGAAGCTATGATACACCCACTCCTGGGAAATAGCTGTTTCAAAGAACAAGTGGGATCAGCAGAAGGAAACTGACCCTTCTGCTCACATGAAGGTCACCTTATTGCTCCTTGTTTTGTAAATCCTAATCTCACAGACCTGGAGATGGAGCCATGCTTTTGGGTTAAAACCCGAGTGCAATTTTGAACATCTGCATTTCTGGGATTATAGAAGCTAGTGATTGATCCAGTTCATCACTGAGATATAGTCTGGGGATGGAGGTCAGTCAGCTAAAGGAGACGGAAGGGAAAGGAGTAGGCAAAAAAGGTCTTTGAGGGATGGGTAAACAATAAATTAAACAGGTTCTTCATTCACAAAATAACACAATAAACAATTAACCTGACAGAGGAAACAAGTTAGCTCCCCTTTCCCCAGGGAGGTACATAAGATGAAGAAGTGACCCAAGAAGATGTGTGTGGCTCAGGGCACAAAGCATAATTTTCTTCCTGGTGTGCCGCAGACACTGCAGCTGCCCAGCAGCAGCACCTTTCAGTGGCACCCTAGGGCCCTCAGGGAAAGACTGCTGCCATGGTGCCCTCTACCCATGGCTGGAGCAGGCTGTACCATGCACTCAAGTCTCCTTGTGGATCTCAGAGGTCTCAGAGCCCATGTCACAAAGCAGGTGTCTCCAAGACAGACAACTTCATCCTACCAGCCACAGCCCTTGTGATGGTGTCCAGACACCTGAATTGCCTTATTGTAAACATGTTTTTTAACTATTGGAGCTACAAGCTGATGGGGCTAGTGAGGAGGTGTAGAATCCCCGAAGATAAGGGGCTAATGTGTCTGACTGAAATGCTGATAGCAGGATGGCTGTGGAACCAACCAAGGNCCTCTTTCGCTCTCTTGCTCCCTCTCTCTCATTCTCTCATTCTTCTTTTCCCTTGTCTCATCCTTTTCAGCCTACCCCTTCATCCAAAGTCTGCTGCTTTATGCTTATATAGTATGTCAAGGACTAACTAATTTCCAGATGGAGTGTGTATTTACTAACAGAACTTGGTGATTTCTTGTGGGCTCTCTGCCTTTGGTCAATCCTTTTGACAACAAGCATTTTCAGATTTTGGGTGCTGCCGTCCCCCTATGGGTGAAACATCACATGGGGTGCAGAAAACTAAAACAGGTTGGTAGGAAGAAGTACAAGAGAATCTAGAAGTCACACTCCAAAATGGTCAGAACACAAGGCCAGCTTAGTGGCCTTCTCCAGGGGACAGGTGGCCTCCCACTACCTGCCCTAAGTTTGCCCCTGACCTCACTGGGTGGTCAGACCTCTGCCAGGACCCCAGGGTTACTCAGGGTCCCAGGCCTCCACACAGTGGCCTGTGGTGCCCAAGAGGAAAAATGCCCTGCATCTTTGGGGGGGTTCCCATTTTCACATGGAGGAGAGGGCGAGGGGGGTGCTCAGGGGAGTGCTCAGGGAGTTTTGGTTTATAATATCAAACCATCCTTGATGCCTGCATTCCTCTGGACAAAGGCTTTCACACTTGAGACCCCCAGTGTTTTCCTTCCTATTATCATGATTACAGAGCATGTAATCCCTTCTCTCCTCTTTTTTTTCCTTCATTTGATCTGTCACCAAGGAGCTGTTTTCTTTGCTCCCCTGGCTGCTCTGCCCCTCCCAGCCCTGGCCATCTCTGGGAAACACACACAGGCACACATGGCCTTTACTGTAAGGCATCCCTCAAAGCAAGGGAAAAAAAAACAAGATCAAAAAGTCACAAGTGTGGCAGATGTCAAGTGGTCCCTCAAGATCTCTACTTAACCCCTTCCTCAGGCTTTGCTGGACAAGAAATCAATCAGTAGGGAAAACAAAGCTTTTCTAAAACTTTTCTGTGTTTTATTATAAATCAGGGGTCAGTTTATTTTTCCCAATGCCTTGCCCAACTACAGGAAACATTTAATGAACTGGCTTAAAACCCTGGCTATGAACACCCTTTCTACTAATTGGGATTGTTTACGACTTTAAGTAATAAAGTTTGACATTGCAAACTGTGAACACTTGTTACAGTTCTAGCCCTGAAATGTCATCTAAAACCAGGTGTATGAAATGTCTGTGCAGCAGTTAAGCAATCAATGCCTCTTATCTAAATGAAAGAGATGTATGGGGCATTTAAATCCTAAGGATTATAAATGGGGGAGAAAATAAACGTGGAGGAACTTTTCCATCTTTTTTCTCTAAGTACAGTATGCCTTGCAAATTTATCATATTCTCCGCAAGCCACCTTAGGATTGCCTATGACTCCTTACAAAATGAAAAATTGCAAACTGTTTGGCAGAGGGAAAATAACTTCTCAAATTGCAGATTTGTCTGCAGTTTGGAGAACACTACCCAAGTTAAAACTGAAAAAAAAAAAAGCCATAAAAACCAGTAAGTCAGCCTGCAAAGGTAAAAATCTTTGAACAGTTTGTTGGAATAAGCCCTTGAAAAATTATTTCCCTGTGAGCACAGTGAGTTTTCAAAGTCTACTGGAGTCTGGAGAGGAGGAGGGAACAGTTCTACTTATGTATTTTATTCTGAGTCAGTTTTGGTTTACAAGTGCTGGTTCCAGTTCTGCAATCAGTTCTACCCTGGCAGACCTTTTCACCCAGGCAGAGATCCTGTGAGGGCTTTTCATCTTTGCACAAGACATAACTCCCCCAGTTAGATCAGATTGCAGGATCGGGGCCCAAGCATGAATACATCCAGTCCTCGCAGGAAATGCTTGACTCAGCCAAAGAGGTGTAATTCAAGAAAAAGCACTCTACTTCGTGTGGAAAAAACAACTTCACCGAATATATTAATCTCTTTTATTCTGTCACTGCAACCAGCATCAGTAAGAAAAAGTGACATTTGCTCCTTCTCTGATGTGCCAGTCCTCTTCCAGGATCATCCTGGAAGAATAAAATTACAACCAAATCCTGCACAGGTACGGAGGTCTGTAATTATGTCTCTTCATGCATGACTGGCATCTTGATTTTGTATGATGCAGTTTGATCCTTATCTGCCTGATTACAGGCACAATGAGCATGACCTTCATCTCTACTTTTTCGCCCCCAGCAGACCGGGGATTTTCAGGCCTTGGTCTGGCTTGTCGCTGGTGATCCAGCCACCTTCCAAGACAAAACAGTGGAAATTTGCTCAGGAGTGTCCAGGACTTGCAGCACACACACTTTATCTTTTCATGCATGGCAGCCTTACGCCCTTGGAGGACCTCAGCCACACCAACACACACAAACACACACAGCTGGTCCATTGACAGACCTGCCTCCAGCAGGTCTGCACAAGGCAACCCTCTTCCCTTAGCTTTTTCTTCATAACTGTGATGCCTTGGGAAGGTTGACCTGAAACAGAGACTGGACAGAGATAGAGAATGAAGTAGGTATTCCTTGAAAAGGCCTCTAGGATACACCTTGGGCAGGGCTACACCCAAGGTGGACTGAGAATGGTCACAAAAATGGACGGCTGCTCATAAGCTCTTACATTTTTATAAGTTTGGGTCCATTTGCAAATTTTGGTTTAATTGTCCAATTACAGCTTCAGGTTGTGAGGTTCCATCCTTCTTGTTCTTCCCTTCAGCCCACTGTGTTTGTGCCTTTGGGCCTGAAAATTGTCCTTGGTCTTCAGCAGGAAAAGGATTTGTTTTGTCTCCCTGCTCTGTGAAGAGAACTGACTGACACTGAATGTGAGACTCAGAACTGCACCCCTGGGCAGCACAGAATCTGAAAAACATGAAAGCTAAAACCTAAGGCATCAACTGATGCCCTCCCCTAAACTCCACTCGTCTGCTGGCTGAGGACAATGAATTTCACACATCGAGGCATATACTGAGAGACACACCCAGACAGAGAACTGAAGGTAGAAACCTAGAACATGTGAGCTGGCAAGGACTGGATCCAGCATCACGGACCCAAAACGTGAGAGGACACAGGATGGCATGCAAAAGGGGCAGGCCAATCTCAACACACAATATCTTGAGCTGCAGTTGATAGCCACAGGGCAAAAGGACACACCAGCCTCAAGGATATGTAGAATGGTGCATACCTCTGCAAAAGGTCTAATTTTCATGAGCTCTGGGCCAGGGTGGACAATTCTGGGATACTCAAATTAGTTATTATTGTGCCTGTGGATCTGAGCATGTGGCTGCAGGCTCACTGGATTTTTAAACCCGTGTGACCAGGACGGATAGATGTCTGGCATCAAAATATCCTAGGTCTTAAGCATCTAATTCGCCTTCCTGCATCTGAAAATTCATAAGTATCTGTCTTTCTCCTGAGGTCTCTAAATGCCTTTGAAAATCCAGCACTTAACATCTGGGATCTGTGGAACAATGAGCCCCATTACTCAGAGCATTCAAAAGCCTTCTAGTTGAGACAAACAGGGTCAAATCTTGTTTTCTTTATTTTGGTTTTTGGTTGGGTGTTTTTTTTCTAAAATTGTCCTAAGGACATCTGGAACATAGCTGGGATTCCCAATGCAATGCTTCATGCAGCATTATATATTGCTCACTTAGCTCCTGTTGCTAAGGAGTATTTTTCTGTGTCATTTATAGATAAAATACTGTCAAGTCAGTGTTTCTTTTTTCTTGATTTCCAAAGAGAATAAAAACACAGTGCAAGTGCAATTAATCTTCTTTTTTATTAAAAAAATGTTTTCCTTCCTTTAAGTACCTCCACCATAGCATAAGGGGAAAAAAAAGAGAAATAGTTTTCTCTAATGCTACAGGATTTTTCTCTTTAATCAAAAGCATTTGATGGCTGAACATTAATAACATGTTTGTCAGTAACAGTAGTCTGGTTCAAACACCATTCTTTGAACTAGAGTATCATATTTGGGTACATTGCAAGTCCACAGTGATTTTTACACAGCGTTTTATTTTACCTTTTCCTTGTGTCAAGAGATTCAAGTTACATGTGAGCTGACAGACACATGCAATAGATCCTCTGCAGAGAATAATGGTAGGCAATGGGTTTTGTAACTTTTCAAAGTGGACTGCCATATTTCAAGTGCCTAACCTGGTGATGAATCTGCTATCATTTACCACTAAAGGCTTTGGTCTCTGCTTTCAGATATGCTTTTTGTTTCAGCCTTGTCATGAAATACAAAGAATGACCAGTTTTGCTTTTATTAAAATCCATGCCAAAACTATAACGAATTCCAGGACAAGCAGGACAAAACCCAAAATAAACCTATGAAATTGTGTCATATGGCAACCTAGCTATAATGTGGAAGAGATATGATTGTCATGGAGATCTTCCACAGCCATCAAAGTCTGGAAAAATCTCTAAGAGATTATGTCTGGCATTTGAATCGAAACAAATAAATATTTAATCATTTTTAAAGATGTAGGTGTTTGTGCCAGGCTCATATAGGGTATCAATCTTTGGTCTTTGAAATAAAAGAATTATTCTTTGTTGGCAGAACAATTTTTTTTTTTTAATTTTTAGAGAAATTTAAGAGGGTAGGAAATCTTACTTATATTTGAGAGAGTTTGAGATCATTTTGGTTTGTCTAATGTCTCTGATACTGGCATACACAATGCAGAGAAATGACAGATTGATGGTCCCCACAAATATCAAAGAATATCACCTGCTGGTCCAAATATGGCATACCCTTATGGTGTCAGATTCCACTTGTGCTTTTTATTATGGTTTACTTAAACAGGTCAGAGTAGACTGGGAATCCCAGTGAAATTCAATCTCTCCATTTAACAAGGACTCTAGTAAGATGCCTTGAATAGGATAGGAAAACTGTATTTTGAGGACTGGAGTAATCCCAAAGGAGTCTTTTTCTGGCCACAGATGAAATAAACTGACCTGATGCTTTATTCATAGTCATGCAATATTTTACTTATTTTTAATTAAAGTTTTATTTCTAAGTGTGTCTGTGTACAGACATAGGATTTGTGAGACACCATAAAGTAGTGGGAACATTGTTTTATATGTAGACATAATACGACAAAATATACCTGTCCAAACTCAGGACAGCAGAAACCTTGAATAAAAAATGCACTTCTACAAGTAGCAATTTATTTGCCCACATATCTCCTCTGTGAGGTATATGAGGAACAAGGGAATATGATCTCATTGAAGGAAGAATGATTCCCTCATCCACATTCCCATCAGCACACAAACCATAACCTCACATTTCAGCATATTAGATTCAGTCCCACAGAACGATATGCCACACAATAGCTCTTTGTCAGCTCCTCTCTACCACTATGCCAAGAAGCTGTCCCATTTAACACTATGACAAAATAATAGCTTCATATACTCTTCTCCTACCTCTGATGGAGATGTTTGCCATCAAAAATAGTTGGCTTTTTAGTGTATGCATGAAAATATCTGAGAAAAAGTAACAATCTAAGATAAATACCTCCCGAATTTTAAATGCCACTTCTGCAGGGGGAAAAAAAAAGAATAATCATGGGGTTGTTTCCAGTGTGCCTGCTGTCCTTCAATTGGGACCATGTCACTTTCAAGACTGGAGAGTGGGCTTCTTTTAGAGATTACCTTTGCAGCCTAGAATCAGTCCTCAGGCACCATTTAGGTTTGACTCCAGTGAATGCAGTTAGTCCCCCTGCTGTCATAACCACCAAAACTACATGCAGTTTGTTCCAAAGAAAGACTCTAGCCAGGTCCCATTTGCTGGGAAGCAGACCCATGCCTGCTGACAAAATAAAGACAGCACTGAGAAAAGAGGCAGCTTTTAGAGTTACACACGAGATTTTACTTTTCAGCACACTTGGCAAGAAAAAACAGAGCCATCAGAGAGATATGTGCAATAATAGGTAACGTGTTCTTACAGCATCCATCACTTCTGACAAGAAACCTACAAAATCCACATCCCTTTCTTCTTCTCTTTTCTGCTCTCCACCATCAGTCATTCCCTTCAACCACAGGTGAAAACTCTTGAAGTGTTCTTGAATTATTTGCTAGCATGTGATGCTAATGTGAAATGGTTTCTGAGAAGCAGCTTCTGAAAGATCAGGCAGCCTCTCATCCTCTGTGAGAGCCCCTCAGGAAGGTATTCCTCAGCCATGTCCCTACATTAATGTCAACGAGATGATAGGAGGAGAAAGGTCAGGAGATACTTTACACCGTTATCCTTGGCTGACATATTTCAAAGCAGTCACTGTGTCAGTGCAGACACTGATTGCAGCATCAGGATTGTCTGCTGAGAAATGTAATTCAGGGAATTATAACCAGGTCCCTGATTCAGCTTCATGTTTTCCCTGAACTGGCTGAAATCTGGCAACAGGTAGCAATCCAGTCCTATGGTGCATGATGGAAGTAAAGGTCTTCAGAGGCCCCAAAATGATTTTCTGATGGGCCAGTGTAGGACACTTTAGTCAGCTGCCTTTTGAATTAGTTCAGTTTCCTCCACCTTTGCCGTTCTTTTAAGTACAGGTTCTATGACTGTTCCCAGACAACTCAGTAGGAAAATGAACCCTGCCATGCGTTGCAGCACCATTGCATATCTTAGGCTGTCTCCCAGTGGCAAGAGTTAATCTTCTGTGGGCGAACAGCAATAATATCTGAGCTGAGTGGTCTGAGATGGTAATCAGGTCTCCTGAGAAGTCATTGCAACAATGCTGACATTTAAGTCTTCAGAAAACTTTGCAGGCAAATTGTGAGTTTTGGCTAAGGAACTAAAATGTTCTGAAATGTTCTAAATCTAAAATCTCTAAAATGTAGCATAAGTACCTGCCACAAAAAGGTATCCAGTCTAGTCTGGTTTTTCCATAAAACTATCCTGTTTGGACTGCAGAAGGCTGCAGAGTAGACTTCATTAATGAGAAAAGTTATCACCTTTTTGTGATTAATACCTAAAAAGTAACAGAAAACATATTTAAACATTCATTCCTTTGTCTCAGCCCAGAATAATGTTCAGCATAACTTTTTTTAAAAATCTTTTTAACTTGCAAGCAGCCTTTAGAAATCTGATGGAATGTTCTCAGATTATCGATGAAAGTGTTGTCAGAAATGGTGTGAGGTGTGTGACAAAAGAGCCCTCACTAGGTTTGGGAATTTAGGTGTAGCACCTGACAGTGGATTAACAGTGCTGGAAAGCATCTACTTTCAAAGCATGGTGCCTTTCTGTTAGCGTTGGCCCTACCTTGGACTTTCACCAGGAGCTTACTGAAGCAGCAGCATGGAGAAGAGCATTAACTCTGTGCCTGGGTATTTAACCCTGGCCCTCCTGGGGCTGCCTCAGACACACTAGTTACTGCTAAATCTGTGTGGACACAGACACCTGTTCATTGGAAACTAGGGTGATGTTACCAAGCCCATTTTTGCTCAGATTGTGAAAGCTGTTGGTGCTGCTGATTGAGACCTGAAAAACTTGCTTTTCTATAATCGCCACTTTTACAATAGTTTTTGAGTTTCTTTTGGCTGGGATCATTTTTTGTCATCATGATGCCACCTTAGAATCTTACAATCAGACATGTGCATAGTAATACCCAGAAGTCCCAAAACACTGTTCTCAAGGTTACAAAGGACAGTGTGTGTACATGGGACAAAGAAGTAGAATCTATGCCATACACTGAGATTGCTTTCTTTTTGTCTACACTTAGGACTGGACATGGAGTTAGAAACAGGTTCGTTATTGCCCGTACATGAAATTCAAAACTGAGAACACTGAAGGAAAAATATCTAAAATTTAAACCATAATCACACCAGCCTTTGGACATGAAATATAATGTATTCAGCAGCTGCACGTTCTTCAGGTTGCACCAAAACAGCTGCAAAATGACTGTGTGCCTCAGAAAAAATGAAATCCAAAAACAGAGAAGTCTGCATCTTAGCCATAATGTACACAGGCCACTACATATGCTACAACAGCACCTTTCATCAGCAGCCAGCTAGAAGAAACAATTACTTCCTAGAAGAGCTCTGGACATATTTTAGACAGAGAAAAAAATGCTGGTTTCAAGAGGTTACTTTCCAAGACTTGTAATCGAGCGTCTGACAAAACAATAGGCCTGTGCATTACCAAACTGTATAAAAATGACTGACTTCTGCAACAAGCAAATTCCACAGGACCCAGCTCTTCTTCTGGAGGAAGAGCAAAAGATACAGCTGTTCCAAGGATAGTGCTTCAGCAGATTTCTCTGCATGCATCAAGGAACTCTAGATCAGACAAAAGTGTTTCTATTACTTACACCAAACTGCTAAGCCTAAGCAAAGCTGGCACTCCCCTAATTCACAAGAATAACACTACAGAGGAGAGTAGAAGTCACAAAGGGAGTGGGCTCCTGTTAACTCTGCCAAAGAAAATTCATAATAAAAGATAAATGATGTAAATGTCGGGCTAGCAAGGACCTGTGGACAAACTTGTATGAGGCAAAGATTTGCAAATACGCAATTCTATCATTTCACATTTTATTGGAATGGGCAGATACTGGAGAACTCCTGGTCTGGCTCACAAGTATATCACACCTGCAAAGGGAAAAGAGCATATAGGGCAGCATCCCCACAAGGAAGATAAATAAGCATAGCATTCTGTATAAAAGCCCTTAACTCATGATATTCAGACTTCCACAAGAATACGTAAAACTGGAAAACTACAGGTTCCCCACATGTACTAAAAATGGACCTGTGAGGGAAAACGTGGAGACAGATAAGCTATGGATGGAGGCAGAGGGAATATAAAGCAGCAATGACAGGCATTATCTGACATTGGAAAGACCTCAGCCATCACAAACTGCATCCTTTTCACAGGGCAGTTATTCAGACTGCTGACCAGTGACAATAGCCTATGCTGGACACAGACAGAAAGCATATAACTATTCAGCAGTGCAGGAAGATGTCTTTTACCTGAGGACAGTTTGTGCAGTACAGCAGAGGAGGGCTCCATCCACATTCCATCTTTACCACAGTGTAGACATTTAGGGGCCAAGATATGTCAGAAGAAATATCAGATTGTCACAGTTTAGTAACTGTTCCCCACTCAGAACTTCCCCCAGTTAGTACTTCCATTGGAAAGAACACCAGAAATCATTACTCTTGCTGCTCCGGGGGAAGACATAAAAAGTGAATTATTTGATTATGGGTTGAGATAAGAACAATTTACTAGAAACACCAATGAGATGAAAAACCAAACAGTAAGAGCAACAATAGTAATAACAACAGTGTACAAAGGAGAAGGTAATTTGCATCACCAGCCTGAGACAATGGACAATGGTGGATGGACCATACGCCCACCACATTTGTTCACAGCCAGAAGCCACACACTTCTTCACCAAAGTGGGAGTCCCTCAGTTTCACCTCCCACTCCCAGCAGTGATGTGCATGATATAGAAGAACAACGTAGGCAAACCCATACAGCTCCAGGCTCCACCCCCTCACTGCTAATGTGGAAAAATTACCTCTGTTCTGGCTGAATCAAGGACACTAACAGAGACAAAAAAATATGTAGAGCCAAAGACTGGATGAGGGTACTGTCTTTCATTCGCAAATTTGCAGACAACACTAAGCTGGGAGTGTGTGTTGATCTCTTGGAAGGGAGGAGGGCTCTGCAGAGACCCCTGGAATGGCTGGGTGGATGGGCAGGGTCCAACAGGATGAAGTTTAATAAGTCCAAGTGCTGAGTCCTGCATTTTGGCCACAGTAACCCCCTGCAGTGTTATAGGCTGGGCATGGAGTGGCTGGACAGTGCCCAGGCAGAAAGGGACCTGGGGGTTCTGGTGACAGCAGCTGAACATGAGCCAGCAGAGTGCCCTGGTGGGCAAGAAGGCCACTGGCTCCTGGCTTGGATCAGGAATGGCCTGGCCAGAAGGAGCAGGGAGGTCATTATTCCCTGTACTCGGCACGGGTGAGGCCAAACCTTGAGTGCTGTGTCCAGCTCTGGCCTCTCAGTCTAGGAAGGACATTGAGTGCTGTGTCCAGCTCTGGCCCCTCAGTTCAGGAAGGACACTGAGTGCTGTGTCCAGCTCTGGCCCCTCAGTTTAGGAAGGATATTGAGATGCTTGAGCACGTCCAGAGGAGGCACCAAGGCTGGTGAGGGGCTTGGAGCACAAACCCTGTGAGGAACGACTGAGGGAGCTGGGGCTGTTTAGCCTGGAGAAAAGGAGACTCAGGGGTGACCTTATCCCTCTCTACAACTCCCTGAAATGCAGCTGTGGTCAGGTGGGGTTGGTCTCTTTCTCCAGGCAGCACTGACAGAATGAGAGGACACAGCTTCAAGCTGCACCAAGGGAAATATAGGTTGGATATTAGGAAAAAGCTTTTTACGGAAAAAGTCATTTTCATAGATTGCTGGAATGATCTGCCCAGGGAGGTAGTGGAGTCACCATCCCTGGAGGTGTTTAAAGAAAAATTGGATGTGGCACTCAGTGCCATGGTTTAGTTGAGGTGTTAGGGCTGGGTTGGACTTCATGATCTTGAAGATCTCTTCCAACCCAGTCATTCTGTGATTCTGTATGAAAGAAGGTTATTAAAATGAGCTGAAGTCTTCCCAGATGTAAATCTTTGAAGTCCTTTTGCGAACTAATTTTGCAGGGCTATCTCTGCAAATCGATGAATCATAGCACTACAATGATGGATCACTGTGTCTTAATGCGACATTACAAATCAATTCCCTGACCCCAGTGCTAAATCCTAACCATCAACATGTAGGATGGAGAGATGAGCATCCCTGTGAAACACCCTCAGCAGAACCCCAGCTGATAAGAAACCAAAATCTATTAGGATAAGCTGTCTTGAAACCACAGGTGCAGCAAAAACACTTTGTGATGACAACCTGCTGTCATCAGAAGACTAGCACCCATTATATCACCCATACCTCTTGCACAGAAGGTGGAAATACAGGGAAAATAAATTAACTCACAAACAATAAGGTGAGGGAGTGGTGAGTGTGCAGTAAGAAATACATCTTTGGAACATTTTGCTTTATTTGACTGATAACATCAGGTGTAAGGAGCACAAATAATATGCTAACAAAGTTAGAAGGCCATGGATATTGCAGTAAATTTTGCTATCTCGCATAAATGTGGCAAAAGACTGTTATGATGGGCAGCTTCCAGAAAGAGGAGGCAGAAGATAATACATGTGGTAACATGAAAACTTTCTTCAGAGGAAAAGTTTAACAAAATAGACTATGTGGGAAACAGACTAAAGACGGAACGTTGCATTTTCTTGGCTTCATCTCTTTCTTTATTACACATAGCAGAAAATGGAGAATGCTGTTCCCACAGAGGGCAACCAATCTCCAGAGGTCTCTTCAGGCACTTGATGGAACAGTAGTAGTACAGATTGCTTGAGTTGAGGTTAAAAGTTAAACAAAATTCTGACTTTAAACATGTATCAGAAAATATGCTTGGGCAAAACAGAGTCCTCAGGGCTAACCGATGAGTCAAATGATTAAGGTTCTGCTTGGAACAGTTCAAAAAACAATTCCCAGTTTGTGTCTGACAAGCTTCCTTTGTCACCTGTGGGTTTTGTTAGTTACCTTCTACCCTTCCAAGAACAAACCCTGTACTTTCTGCTTGTCATCATTAAGTGAAATGAAAAGCTTTTGTTAACCACTTTGAATTGTTTGACTGTGATAAAATAGTTTTGATTAGAGACTGTTTTATGTTACTTTCCAGAGTTTATTTTTCCTTTTAAAGGTAATATGAGACCATAGGTTAGATTTAAAGTTTTCTTAAGTAGTCTGTCCAGAGGTAATAGATACTTCGGTGAAGAAAAGGCTATCTGTCTTCACTTGCATTATGCTTGTTGTTTGTCTTCTTCATAACGTGAAATGCATTTTATCTGCATTTTCCAATACCATCAGCAGTCACAACTTGCCACTGACCTCTTTAAGGTAAGTACATGCTCTTAATGTGAGCTTTGTAATTCCCTATGAAACAATAGAGCTGAACAACCTCCTGGTTCTGCTTGAGGCAGGGGATTTATGACACCCCCAGGCTACAAATACACATGTTCATACGCTTGACATGGAAATGGAGAAACCAGGAGTCAAAAGCCTGTAATGAGAACTGCACCTATCCCAAGCAATATCATTCGGATCCAGCCTGTAGAAGGGGGTGATGGACAAAATGGAAGAAATTCAAGATAGAACTGAAGGTTTGTATGGGCTATTTTTAAAGCTAAATTGTTTCCATTTTGGGAAGCTTGGTGTTTTAGAGAGTGATTAACCAGCATTACTGAAAAGTACTGATGGTCAGGCATACCGAAAGAGAGGAGGAAACTGAAGATGAACAGGTTAAAATAAGTATTCAAACAGCCACCTCAAAAGTTTCAAGACATTTTAAGTTTTCCATCACACAGCAGGTACTTATTCTCCAAGGACTATGTTTAAGGAAAGTTGGAAAACACAGGGTTTGAGACACATGGATTCCTTTAGCATACATACAGGAAGAAAACAGAAGAAGAACTCACAGCAGAGATTGAAAAAGCGAGAGTCAATTCCAATCGCTGTCAATAAACTAGTTAAGCACTGTTACAGGTCTCTGTGAGAGGGCTCCTTGGCCTTCAATATCTTCTGTACAATGGGCAAGAAAATGATTGTCAAGGTATGCTCTAGGGGTTGTACTAATGAAAAACCTAATGCCTCCTTTTCTTCTCCTGGCTGAAGACATTCCTCCCAGATTTTGAAGGTACTGCATGGACAGAGGTATTAAGTCAATAAATTCAGCTGCTGCTTTTCTGCTTCATGCACCAGTGAAAAGGGGAAGAACCAAGCATTTTATATTAGTGTGCATCTGTTTTAAAACAGATAACCAATACCAACAATTAATGAACAATGTGTATTTCATCTCTGTTATGAATTCTTACATAATTTTCTAACCCGCTAATTCATAGCTTTTAAAATACAAAATCTCAGTATGATAGAAGCCAGACATAACTGTGCATTGAAATTTTCCACAATTGAAACAAATAAGTAATTCAACACATCAAAAAATAATTCTAAGAAAAGCCCAATTCTATTTTTAATGTGGTATTGTTTGCTTGTTTGTTTGTTTGTTTTTATTATTGAAACCCTACATCAGAAAGCAGGTAGGTCCAATATAGAGAGACATGGAATAATATAGATTGGATGGGACCCTGGATGCTTGTGATGTGATTCTCTACTAGAAGGGTAGAGAAGGGGGTCAGTTTTGAAGTAAAGCCAGACTGTTTGGCCCTACCAAGCTTGTTGTATCTCCAGTGACAGAGATTTCATCATCTCTCTGGGCAACCCACAGTCTAAAAAAGCCTCATCCTTCTTGACAAGAAACACAGGTAAAGACGCAGCTAATGCATGGTGCCTGATATTTTAGGTGTTAGTCGTACAGGACTGTAAACAAGTAATTCTTAGGTCATATTAGAAGGTTTGCATTAACTTTTCTGAGATATCCCACCTCTATGGTGGTCCTTTTCACTCTTCCTAGGCAGTCTTACAGCCTAACAGTCTTGGACCAGATTTCACCAAATAATCAGATCGACCTAAGGTCATCTCACTTTATCTCCTTTTCTTTGAGATCAGCTGCGAATGTTGCTTCTCTTTCTATGCTGTTTCCAAGTTTGGAAGGTTGGTTGGGGTTATTTACCCTGCAAAAGTTAGCTACAGTTATTTAGTTATTGGTTATTATTCACTGCACAGGTTAGCTACACTGTCAGCTACTTTGCTTTCATCATGGGTAAGGTACTTTTTAACACAACCAAAATCATACAACGGTCTTGACAACACTGATATTATTAGTTCAGAGAGGTGAAGCAGGGCTGTCACTTTTGTAGACGCATTACATTTAAATCAAAGGACATTCTGCACCGTTTTTCCAAAATTCACTAGCACCTAAGTTTCTCTCTGTTTCAGTAGCTTGTGGCCATGCTTTTCTTTAACATGCAAGTATGTGTTACTGATAACGATGTCAAACCAGCAGCCCCGGGCAATACAGCCTTCTGCTTTCCCTTTGAACAGCTGCACTGCAACCAGCAAGAGTATCAGAGCAATGTGCCAGCTAGGAAAGTGACTGACGTCAAGGGGAGCAGCCTCTGTGTTCAGTCTGCATCAGATCTGTCAGCTACTGCCCAGTGACCAGGAAGAATTTGTTGTAAAAATAACATTTGTGTACTATAAACTGAGGAGGTAAAAAAGAACTTAAGTTCAACTGCAAACACACTTCCTCATGTGTTATCTTAAATTAAATACCACAGAAGTTCTGGAAACACACAAGCAATTAACTTTGTGTTCCCATAAACTCTACAGACACAATACGAGGGATTGCAGCCAAGGCTGAGTGGGTATTTTTAGTTGAAATCCAAACCCACTTAAACCAGTTGCATTCAAATTAGCCAGCCCACCATGTATTTTCTGGTTCAAGGCTTCACTGAAGCAAGGTGATAAGGGAGCAGTTCTCACCTGGGTACTTTTTCTCCAGCCACTCCCTCACTACAGCTGTCACTGTCACCTTGTGCTTTGCCCTTCCACACAGCAGGGCTCACCATGGCAGAGGGACCAAGAAAGTAGAACAGGTTAGGGACTCCTGCCTAGGCTTCCTACAGTATGGCTGGCAGCATGAGCAAGGGGAGAGCTGATCCCTGCGGGGATCATGGGAGGGAGCAACAGCACAAGGAAAACTCTGCTCATCAGCAAAGTTGATGTGGCTCTTCCGCAGAGCAAGATAGGCTGGGGAAGTATCAAGGCGTTTCATGCCTCACATTTTTCTGGTGGTTGAAAAACGAAAGCAAAGATTGAGAAAAGGATTTGTGGTGGTAGCATGCTGAAGGAAGGCTGTGATGGAGGCGGAAGAGAAAGAGCAGAGGAAGAAATGGTGTTCTCAGAAGGGGAAAGGGATGATGACAGACTCAAAAGAGGGAGCAAGGACAAAAGGGTGAACAGAAGGAGCAGGAAGCAAAAAAAAAAAAACCGGGAAAAAGGCCTTATGCAGACTACCATATAGTCACATTTGCCTGGATGACATGGCAAAGCCCTCAATGGAGATGTAGAATCCACGAGAAAGAGGAGAGTGAGTGAGAAGAGGCAGCAGGACACTTCCTTTACACAATTCTCCAAACACCTCTCCTCATTTATATGAGCACACTTAAATATGCCTCAAGTACACAGCCATCTGTACTAGTTTCTTTCCACATCCCATGTCCCATCCCAGCACAATCCACTCACATGACAACTGTCAGGCCACTGACATGGCTACGAGCTCCTGGGCACGGCCTCCTGTTTTGGTCTGTTTAATCACTAGTGAGCGTTGAGCCAGCAGCCTCTGAGAGAGCTCCCACACATTTTTTGCATGGACCCAATTCACAAATAACTGCTAAGTCAGAAGCTTCAACAAGGCTGTGCACCGGCACCCTCTACATCAGCCAGAGACCTGAAGCCAGAGATCTGCCCAAGACCCAAGTTTGCAAGCCACCTCCGAATCCCAGGGGGTTGTAAAGGGTCAAAAGCAGGCAAGCAATCTCAAGGCCAGCTAGCCAGGGATGTTAGTGCTTGCCTTTGGCACCAACCTCAGCTTTGAAGGTGACAGACACCACTAAAGGCTATACATTTACTAAGTAGTCCGAGTCCTAATGAGGCCTTGATACTTTAGTGACTTGTCTCTTAGCATCATCCCAGAAAATTAGGAGACCAAATGTCTGCAACAGTCCCCAGAACACGTAAGTAAGCTTGTGTCTACATACCTCTGCATTGCTCGAGACCTGCTTTGATGTTCTTTCACCCCTTTCCACTTCTAAAGACTGTCCTTCTAGATATGCTCGACTTTTAAGCTATTTCCCACATGCTGGTTCTGTGGTCTTTCCTTATTATTTTTCTTCTTGTTCTCCCTCGGTGCCATATGATCACGCTTCATTATTTTATTTTGTCATGATGTGCCAATGACTGACGCCTCTAATCCTGCATTCATTCCTCTGTTCAGAACTTTGGACACTGCAAAGGTGGGGCACTAAAAATCCCACTATTATTTATGGATGCCATGCCGTTCTAAACAAAACTCAAAAAATTATACCCAGCAGGCTTTGATTTTATTCCAAAACATCATTAACTATAACTGTGAAATAGTCAAATGCATTAAAAATGTGGTGTAGCAAAGGAGTTTACTAACAAGAGAAAAACTGACACCAGTCATAATTCCAGCTGAGACTTGAGTGAGTTAATTGGCAACACATTCTGATTTATCTTGCACAGGGAAAATACGAACAGTGCGTATTTACAGCAATGGCTGAAGGTAAGTACATTCTGTAAAGTGCTACTGAAATGTATTTCCTTCTTTTCCTTGACATCAAAAGGAAGTAACGAATGCCTTAAACCACAGAAAATATTTATTATATGAAAGATAAATGGAGACCACATTAATTTACTGCAGCGTGCTGAGTGGCCCATATTTTACTAGGTTCAGCTAGAGTTTATGAGAAATTATTCTGGTGGTTTTTCTCCTGGGCTGTGCAGCAGGCCACTGCCAACTGGGCCCTACAGTGGTTGCCTCACAAGGATGACAGTCTGGTATTACACCTCTGACAGGGATTACTTGAGGAAGAAAAGCACAATGCTGGGCTGCTGAACGTTTTTTTTGCAGCAATTAATTCTTGACAATACTTTTTTTCTGGATGAGACTCTGAAAAACCTGGTCAAGTGAAAGATGTTCTCGCCTGGGGGGGGCAGAGGGGGTGGATCTCTTTAAGATCCTTTCCAATCCAAGCCATTTTATGACTCTAATATTATCACAAGAGACTAAGTCTTGACTCATTAAGTCATACACACAGCGAGGAACAAGAGACAAGAGGGAAGACAGTGCATCAGGTGCATGCAAATTGCCACTTAGATCTGAAAATGTAATAACTTTAGTCAGATTCCTTTCTATGCTGTGTAAACACTCCAGCAAAACAACTTCTGGGACCTTGGATTACGATCAACAGATGTCAGGTACATGCTTCAAAGTGCTGCTGTGAAGCAAACCTGGACTTCCCTGTAGAAGATGAAGTCAGCCTCATGTAGCCAGTACAACAAAACATAGAATTCACTATGCCAAGCCATGTCAGACACCGCCCAGGCTTTCAGTGGCGATGGAGGGCACTCACTGAAACTGAAACCTTGAAATCAAGGTTTGAAAAATTAATCCATTTTGAAATACAAACCTTGAAATCACTGAAAATCACTTGAAATCACTGATTTTCTAGTCACCTTCTTTCCAAACCTTACACAGAACAAAACAAAACAAAACAAAACAAAACCAGAACAAAAAAATGCAAGCAAACAAACAAACAAAAACAACAAAAGGGCACCACCTGAAAATTAGAAGAGATTAAGATAGATTTCAGAAGAAAAATTTTTTTTTTTCTTTTAACTGATGAAGTTAAAACTAACCTCAGGTTAAATATGTTCTCTCTTTTTGTGTCTACCTAAGAAAGAGCTATTGCATGATTTAGGATAGGGGGTTTTTTACCACTTTGTACCACTTTCAGCACTTTTCCCATTTTCTTCTGGAAAACTGTCCCTAATTTACACATATCTTTACTATGTGCAGCCAGCATAAAGTCCTTGTGATACACCTGTGTGCTGAAAGTGTAAGAAGAAACATAGAGGTGACTCAGAAAAATGCTGCAAGACGTCAGAAGAACTCTAAAGCCAAAACACGTAATTATTTTCTGGGTGAAAATTGAACCACATACAGCAATATCCAGCCGAAAATTTGGAAAAATACATCCAGGCATCTTCACTGATACTTAGACAATTGTTGGCAGCAGAATGAAGCACTGTAGAAGATGAAGCTGGCTAGGAATTGTAGGGCACTCTGATGCATCCNTTTAAAACTTTAATTTTTAAGTTTTCTACTCTATGATATTATATACTTTTATTTAAACTATATACTTATGATCTTGGTTTTATTGTTCAATTTTGGAAGCTTTTTTTTTTGGTCTCAGGTCAAATGCAGTGTTTTCTTAGGGGTCAGTGGCTGTCAGCACAAAAAGCCTAAAATTCTCAGTGAGCACGATTCCAACACATCCCCTGCANACTTCCCTGTAGAAGATGAAGTCAGCCTCATGTAGCCAGTACAACAAAACATAGAATTCACTATGCCAAGCCATGTCAGACACCGCCCAGGCTTTCAGTGGCGATGGAGGGCACTCACTGAAACTGAAACCTTGAAATCAAGGTTTGAAAAATTAATCCATTTTGAAATACAAACCTTGAAATCACTGAAAATCACTTGAAATCACTGATTTTCTAGTCACCTTCTTTCCAAACCTTACACAGAACAAAACAAAACAAAACAAAACAAAACCAGAACAAAAAAATGCAAGCAAACAAACAAACAAAAACAACAAAAGGGCACCACCTGAAAATTAGAAGAGATTAAGATAGATTTCAGAAGAAAAATTTTTTTTTTTCTTTTAACTGATGAAGTTAAAACTAACCTCAGGTTAAATATGTTCTCTCTTTTTGTGTCTACCTAAGAAAGAGCTATTGCATGATTTAGGATAGGGGGTTTTTTACCACTTTGTACCACTTTCAGCACTTTTCCCATTTTCTTCTGGAAAACTGTCCCTAATTTACACATATCTTTACTATGTGCAGCCAGCATAAAGTCCTTGTGATACACCTGTGTGCTGAAAGTGTAAGAAGAAACATAGAGGTGACTCAGAAAAATGCTGCAAGACGTCAGAAGAACTCTAAAGCCAAAACACGTAATTATTTTCTGGGTGAAAATTGAACCACATACAGCAATATCCAGCCGAAAATTTGGAAAAATACATCCAGGCATCTTCACTGATACTTAGACAATTGTTGGCAGCAGAATGAAGCACTGTAGAAGATGAAGCTGGCTAGGAATTGTAGGGCACTCTGATGCATCCTTCCTGAGGATTAGGATTAAATGTGTGAGGTGGTATTTTTTGTTTGGATTTAGATATTTATTAATTTTTTATTTATATTATAGCTTTACTAACCGTGAGTTTGATGTAACTTTAAGTTAATAAACTAAAAGNGCCTAAAATTCTCAGTGACCAGGATTCCAACACATCCCCTGCCCTGTGCTTCTCCATGAATTTCCACTAAAACATCCCGAGGGCTCTCCCTGGCCTGAGGAGCCCTGGATTCATGCACACCCCCTGAGGGTGCAGCCAGAACAGCCAAACAACTCACCTTTGTGAGGTTGCCTGCGC
>WBMY01003784.1:136387-167750 GCA_013397315.1 Donacobius atricapilla
AAGCAAACTGCAAAGAGAAGGGTAGGGTTTATTTTTCCCTTAAGGAAGGTCCTCAGGTATTCTAATACATTTTGGGTATATTTTTGCTTGCTGTTGCTTATAATAATCCCATGGAAGCTTGAAACTAGAATATGTCTGATACTTGATATAATTTTTTTCTTTTGATTACTGACAAATGCTGATTTATTATGGTAGGTCTGTAAGAAACACAGCTGTTCGTAAAACTCTATTTTTTCATTATACCCATCCCTCCAAAAAATAATTACATCTGCCTGGATTTTTTAAACATTTTCATCTTTTTCAAAAAGGTGTTTGACCAGGTTCCAAAAATTCAGAAAAAAGTTCTTTTTTGATAAGGAGAGGATTCTTTATTTCGCCAAGATAACAAGTATTTTGAGGAAGATTTGTGTTTCACCAGAAAGGCTTTTCCCCAGGAATATTTCAACAAAAATTTTTAAGGACATCTTTAACATATAATATTTAACTGCAGTATGTGCTTCTTATTTACTTTCAAATAAATTTTGCAATTAAATGTCAGTAAATATAAGCTACATTTTGAACCTAGAAAAACACTCTTAAGAAATGTAACTACCACTGCCCCAAAGGCACATAAGGATACGGATTTAGGTTAGGAAACAAAATTAGTTGCCTTGCAATTAAAAATAATTCTTAAAACAATTTTTTTGGAAAAAAAATAGAGGAAAAATTACCTTTTGATATATCTTCTCTGCTTGAACATGATAGATTTTACGCCACAATGAAAGGCCCTGTTACACTTCCAAAGGCTCCTCTGAGCAACTGAGGTGTGACCACAGTAAGACAAATCAAATTGCGTCGCTCAAGCCCACTGCCTCACATGGGCTCTTTAATTTCTTGGCTCCCATATTTCCCTCAACTGTGGAGCAGTCTATGAAAAATGTTTATTTCCCCTCAGAAACAAAATTCTTTCCGTAGAGTCGTTCAGTGATTTATTCTTTTCAGGTAGCACAGAGAGCAGAATTATGCTGAGTTGAGATTTTGGTAGCATTTGCTTGAAGGAGTGCAGGTGCAATTGGTCATGATTATGCTTAGGGGCTGTTCCATGTGGTTTCTCACCCGAGGCAGTAAATCAATTATGGCACAGCAAGTCCAAGCCATACCCTAGATGTTAGCTAGGGGACCTTCATGCATGAAGCAATATGGCATCTTTACACCACAAAAAAATGGGTCTTGGAAGGGGACTGGGCTGCGGTTTCAAAGTAAAAAAGAGCAAATAATTTTTCAAATAAAGCAACATACAATTGCATTAGGTTTTACTTTAGTGTTTTTGAAGGGCTGTCATTCTTACACAATTTTAAAGCAAAATCACAAGCTTTTAAACTTGTTTTTTTTTTTTTTTTTTTCAGCTGATGGGCAAAGTAGCT
The DNA here is from genome assembly GCA_013397315.1 of Donacobius atricapilla. Lineage (NCBI taxonomy): Eukaryota > Metazoa > Chordata > Aves > Passeriformes > Mimidae > Donacobius > Donacobius atricapilla. The sequence goes on from WBMY01003784.1 coordinate 137,791, forward strand.
TGCCATCAAAATTCTGTCTTAGAAAAACTGTTTATTATAATAATGTTCTGGAAGAGAAGCCAGTGAGAGGGTTTAATTTTATCACCCCAAAAATACTTATACTGGAAAGCAGAGATCCCACTTTGCACTTGACAAGCTTCCAGGGAGAAAAGCACATACCACAAAATAAACACTTTCAAGTGGAACAGCTGGATACTAGCTGGAGTTACCACAAGTTCAAGGAGTTCTCTCATGCCTTTTCTTACCCATTTTGTTTGACTAGAGCAGAAACACTTTGAGACATGACTTGCAGGTAATAGTGGCCTGGAAATCTTTTTATTCTTCAGGATTATATTGACGTGCACTAGTCAAAGTAATAAGGAGCTAAAAGATTGGCTCGGAGCTTCTTTCATAGACATGGCCTTCCCTTGAAACATACAAGGCACCAGGCAAACACTCCCGAGGATCTGACACTTAGGTATTCAATGATCCAGCACCTACAACTCACATAAGTACTTCTACTCATTGAAAATTCAGCCTCAGTGAAATATTTATGTGTACAGTTTTCTCCACACCTACACGTGTGCCAGTAAAATCTGATGAGTAGAATATCCCTGGGAAGGGGAGGAAAAAAAAAAAAAAAAACCACAGGTAGAAAGAAACACATTTGGCGTGGATAAAGCCGAAGAGTTTAGCTGTTGAATACCTCATTGTAGAAGGGGTTTTTTCACAGTGTTTGCCCAGCTACAATGTTTACCACTATTACACCTGTCGTTTACTTGCCTGGCTGGTACATGGGGTTGCGCCTGCCCGTTTCACAAGGGAACCTTGGCAGCTAATGCCCTAAACTGTAACTGTGTTGCATTTCACAAATGGAAAAAGCGAGAAATCAGTAAGAACTGAAAGTCCTTGCTTTTCTGGATCACCCTAACATGTCACTAAATGAGATCAAAGGAGCTGAAGGATAGATACCAGGGAGATGCTGCCTGTGGTGGAACACCACATCACAAACAAGAAGCAATGGAGGAAGTGTAGGTTATGTCCAAGCAGATTGCAATGGGGGCAAACTAGGAACATGTCCATGGACCCTGCAGTTTCTCAGCTGATGGGGTAGTGACTTCTTGGAATTCTCCTTGCATCGTATCCTTGAATGGTCACTCACAAGTGAAGTACTGAAAATTAAGAACAGACCTAGCAGAAAAATAAGGCAGGACTAACAATGGCTGAGGAGCTGTTCTAAAGGCAAAGTTGTAAGGTCAGAGGAGTGAAAGGTTTTTCCTTTAAAGGAGTGATGGGAATTTATGCAAGCGAAAAATGTCAGCCTTGAGAGGGACACTAGAGAAAGATATGAGCATTAGTACAGATTTTCACTAGCACATATACTGGATAGAGGAAAGTGTCTTTTGAGAGCAACAGACATTCTTTTTTCATGTTCTGAAAAGCAAACAAATAAGGGCAGAAAACTTGGTATCAAGTAGAACCTGCATCCATACGATCTCAGTGATGTGCCAAGTACAATTTGATCTCCAAGGATTAATAAAGATACACGATCACCAGGTGACTGGGCAGGAACAAAAACTGATGGTTCTGCCACGTGGAGTAAGCAAGCTGTCTCTTTCTTGCTTGCTGTTTTTCAGCAAATCCCATAAAAGACATGCATTGCCCTCCCCACTCATCCCGTGCTCTCCCATTGACACCACTCTCTTCTGTTATGTTTCAGGAAACCAAGCACTCATGCTAATGATGCAAACTCCTATGTTGACAAGGTTCTATTTCAGTGCAAGAGCAGAGGAGGAAGAAAAGCTCTCAAGATATGGAACTAATTTTTTATGGTATCATCTCCAGAGCCAAGGCCAGGAAATCTTTTAGATGGAATGACTTCATCACTTATCATCATAAAAGTCTTTCTCAGTATGGGCTTTAACCATTTTCTCTTCCATGGAGACTCCACATATAATATATTACTTATTTATCTGAATGTCACTTCTAAACTATAACTGTCAAGTATTCATATGGAATATAAATTACTAAATACTCTCTTTTTTGGGGTTTTTTGTTTGTTTGTTTTGTTTTGGGTTTGGTTTTGGTTGGGTTTTTTTTTTTTTTTTTTTTTTTTGAGGCACTTTATATGGAAAGAGATCTTTAGTGAAGGTATAAATTTGTACATTTGTTATCCTAATGTTCTAAAAGGTAAGCTATTCCAGACTGGAAATAAAATCAATACAGCTGAGAAAAATAACATAAATTCAGCTATACAAACAGTTGTACAATCTTCCCTCTCTATTGTCTCTCTTCAGTTTATTGAACCTCCCTGTGGAATTACAACTTTCTTTCCCTTCCAAATCAAAGAATTTTCTATTCAGCAATTTTCATTTTGAAGCCCATGGAGTACACTTCATAGTCATTAAAAGTTCCAAGTAGTATTGGAAAAGGTCCATGGACCATAGATCATTTATGAACTTTTCTGTCACAGCATCAAAGACTGAGAAAAACATTTGCTAATGTTATTTCCTCTTCTCTATTGTTCCTACTCCATGTCTGAACACCAAAAAGCCATGAAGAATTCAAATATTTAAACAGTTGCAACAAAAAGAGTTACCTAACTCATTAATTTTGGAAGAAACTCAGCACAAAAGTATCACTTTCAGTGTGTCAGTTCTACCCCTCTGGTCTTCCTTAAACACACAGATTCCTTCCCACTGCCTTGTTTCCCTGCAAGGGAACTGTCTCTCATATTAAACACCTCACCAGCTCTTTTCAAGTCTACAGTGTGCCTTTTGCCAAAGTGGAACGAGCCCAACAGAAGTGAGTCAGACATCCACAGAGGTAAGTTTGATCAGGCCTTCTTTTTCTTGCAAAACAAAGTGTTTGGGCAGACAAAAGGGCATCTATTAAAAAAAAAAAAAACAAACAAACAAAAAAAACCAAACAAACAAAAAAACCACCACCCACCCTTGGTCATTTCAAGCTCTGAAGAAATTAGAAATCAACCAAAATTAAGATAATGATTCATTAAAAATGCAGAATTTTACCTCAGCAGTTAATGCTGATGCCCCTCATTATTACACCCATGTGCCACCAGAGCTAGTGCACACTGTGAGGTTGTCACTACACACTCAGTGAAGATTCTGGCATGGCACTTCTTCCTTCAGGGACCAAAATCTCTGCTTGGGGATGAGATTTGTCTTTCAAAAGTGTAGTCTGTGTTGCCACTTAGTCAGCTTCCAGAGATGTTATATGGAAGGTCGGGAGTCTGAAAGGATGCCAAGGTGGGAAAGAAATTCATTTCCTTTAAGGAGCCTTTTGCTTTTCTTTCTGATCAGGAAACTGGTTGACAAGACGTGGAGCCTCTCACTGCTACGACTGAATGCTGCCCAGTTTTTGTCCATGTTTTGGAGGTGAAAGGATGACCTTTCTGGAGCATGCCTGGCAAGTTGTCACAGCTCCTGCTGTTAAAGCCACACAACTCCTTGTTCTTCCTTCCTTTCCCTCTTCTTTGCTCTGGGGTCAGTCTGTGGTGTCAGCCATCCTTCACACCTTCTTTCAGGAGGCTTTCAGCACCATAAGCACAGCTCAGGCAAAGATTTGTGTCATGGTCTAGAAAGGGTACTCCCCAGTTTAGTGGTCACCCTGAGACCCTCCAAAGCGTGCTGCTGCTGGCTCGCTCCCCCTCTTCCTGCAGTGGGACAGAGGAGAGCTGGAGGTACAATAGGAAAAGGCCACGGGTTTAGGTGAGAACAATTTACTGGAAACAGCAATGAGATGATAAAACAAACATGGATAGCAGCAATATTCATAACAAAGTGTACAAAGGAGAGAGTGGTTCACTTGCAGAAATGCTCACTCTGGAGCTTGACCTGCCCACAGCCACACCACCTCAACTGTTCCATACAGCTTGGAAAGGGCACTGTTCAACCTCTCCCTCTGGACTGGAACCAGCATCATCCAACTGCTCCCTCCAGCTTGGAACTTGTGTTATCCCACCTCTCCTTCCATCATGTTTACTTGACCAGAAGGAAACCCTTCTCCTTGGAAGAGACCCCCTTCCCACTGTCCCTGGCAATGATGTGGTGTGGTACAGAAAAATCTCTGGGTCCTAACGATGGTCTTCCTGGCTGCTGCAAAAATTGACCTTGTCCTGGCTGGAATCAAGATACCTGGAAAAAGCTCCAAGACATGTATTATTGCAGCTCATTAATGTAGTGATTCCTGAAAATATTGTTGCACTATTATCAAGGTCTTCCCTATCATGCCACTGAAGGCTGTGATTTTACCACAAATGTAATTCATTTGATACTGGGTACAGGTCTGCAGTTTCTGGGTGGTTTTCATTCTTATGGGGACATAAGAATCCAAATTTTCACATGCACACAAAGTTCCCTCAGTACCAAGAGCTTTTCTTTTTATTAACAAGTATAGGCAGAAAAAAAAATCATAGTCTTGGTAAGGATTTTTCTCTCTATTTTAAAATGAAAGGGCAAGAAATACAATTCCAGTGAAACCAGACTTCAAAGAGCATAGTTCTCCTCATCACCACCATCTCAATATTTTGTCAGCACCATTGAGACAGAAAAGATTAAAGTGTCAACATCATCACAGGAACTATCTCCAAATTTCCTGCCACTATAGTTGTTCCTTTCTATAAAATGCAATTCAAACTATTGTTAAAATATATATCTCAAGGGAGATTTTCCACAATGCAAAAACAATTATTTTATGTTCCATTCGCAGTACACAAATAACTGGTCATCCAGGTACTTTATATAGATGCAGTGTATCTGATGTATAATTTCCAGGAGGTCCCCAAGGACTTGACACAGACAACAGGCACCAGAAAGGAACTGCAAATTGTGTATTTCTGGTGGCCTACACATGATGGGCACCTCAGATGGAGTTAACTGCAATCTTTTGTAGTTAATAAAGAGAATTATAGACTGACCTGGAAGTGAGTGAATAAATAAAGGTGGTTGGAAAAAGCATGTGAAAATTACTTGAGATTTTGGGATTAACAGTTTTTAAATAATCTGTAACATATCAAAACTGCTTGTAGAAAACAGATTTTCTTCCTGAGATTTACTTTGGAGCAAATTTTGAGGGAGATATGAATCAAAGGCCTTGGATCAAAATCGTCATTATACCACTCTGAAACCACAACCATTGCCCAAACCAGGCAAAAGTAAGAGAACAGCAAAAAAAACCTGTCTTTGCCAGACCTAGAATAGCCTGTGCTTTACTGAGTCCAAGTGGTGGAGTGAGTTTGTTTCCCCCTTGCACCCAGAACACTGAGTTAGCCACAGCCTGCTTTGTGCAGCACGCAGAGAAGTCACAGAACCTCCCACCTTCAAAACCCCTTTTCAAAGAGCAATTAAAAACTTCACAGCAGGTCCAGGCTTCCACTGAGCTATCACAGCATACCTGGGCTCAACAGCTGAAAAAGGTTTTAGATGGGTGGTCACTTTCCTGATCACTGATGTAAATGTCACTCCTTGTGTAACATGAGCAGCTAGAAAGGAGAACTCAGGAGTGGCTACTGAAAATCCATTACCTCTAAGAACTTTTCCACAGCTCTCTGTTTTCACCACTGTGTTAAACAGTCATTCAGTCCCAGACAACAATACACATTTCTTCCACAGCAGTCAGCGTGCCAGCAACATTTATATGTCGTGGAGGTGAACTTGCACTCATTCAGCAGAAGTAAAAGGAGCAGAGTTTGCTTGAATAAACACCTTTAACATGCCATGGCGTCAGCTGCTTGCTGCTGGTAGACAAGAGCTGAAATGATACATTTTTCATCCTCCACTAATCCACTGCTGCAATGAATGACCTGTTAAACACCCTTCAAAGCTGACAAGCCAGGAAGGCTGAGGTTGTTCAGGTCGCTCTTGCAACAGTGAACACTGTTAAGTTCAACAGACATTGGCTGCTGTGGTTTTTTGGTGTGGCTGCAGAGAGCTATTTGCTGCTAATTAACCCCTGGCTGCACGTCTGATACATCCTAAATCGTGGTTATGACTTTTCAGGGACGTGGGCTCTGTGACCTGAGAGGCCCTTCCACTCTCAAGCTGTGGTGCTTGCACTTCACTGCTTTGGAATGGTTTATTTCCAGAGGACTTTTTTTAATAAGACCTGAAATCACTTTAAGTCATCTCTGCTCTCTTTTCCCTTCCTCTCTGGGTGTTTTCCTCCTCTGACTATCCACACCCATTCCTGCACTTTTCCAGGACCACTGACAATCAGAAAGCAGCAACGTTTCCTTCTTTTTCTGTTCACACGACTAGAATTCATTTTCCTCTTAAATATCATAAAATAATGATATTTCCTCTGAAATACCATCACCAAACGGACACAGCTCATGCAAACTTATATAATCGAGTTCCCTGGGATACTTCCAAGATTAGTACTTAGAATATCTTAAGCCACAAGCAAGGATGTTGCTTGTTGAGGCATTAAGGACATTGAACTGTCCAAGTTCATTTCCCAGTTAAAAGAGCTCAAGGTCAAGGACTACCACTTGGAAGTATGGGATAGATGCAGATGTTTTTTTCTGTCTGTGGTTCAGTTCACATGTAGGCTTTAACTGAACACTCAAACCCAGTATTAGCTGCTTTTGCTAGTGTTTATCCAGGCTGGTTGTAAATAGCAGGATTTTAACTTAGCTTTGTTTTGTTTTCAGTCAACAGTGATAGGAGAAATCATAGTGCAGACTAATCCAGCAGGAACTTATCCCCGAAAAACGTGCGAGCAAAATTGACACACACAAATTGTTTTCCATTATTATATTGGTGAGTAAAGTTCATACTGTCTATTGTCAAAACAAATCCTAATAACACTCTGACTTCACCTCTAGACAGCTCCTAACACAGGAATTTACCTAATAACCTTTCTTGAATAGCCATGTTTTCCCCCTTTCTTCCTTTGTACTATTTTAAAGGAGGAATTGTATTCCTCTTTTCATTCTTCTTTAATATTCACCCTTGTTGACAGCTACCTAATGTCTTCCATTTTAAGAATTTTCAGCCCATATTCTTCCCTGTGGGATCATGAATCTGTAGTTTCTGAGGAAAATTCTGCTTGGTGATGATTTTTAGCTGGGTTGCTTCTTCAAAATAGTACCCAAGTTTTTTCCCAGCACCTTGAGTCTTCATAGTGATGGAAGAGAAAAAGGTGATTTCTAGGTTTGCTCTGTCACAAGCTAAAGAAACAGGGTCTCAGTATGTCTGCTCTTTTTCCAGGAGCTGAGTGCGAACTCAGGAGAAGAACAGAACAGAAGTGAGTTAAACTCTTCAGTGAAGTCTGGCATCCACAGGTTTTTTCCTTCTGCATCTTCCATATAACATTCATCATCACTCATGATTACTCCTTCTGCTCCATCTAGTCACAGACTAAACCTTACTGTCCTTTTCTGAGCACAGCTTATTCACTCTGCTGCTCATGACAAGGGGTGCCAGGCAGTGGGTCATTGTAGCCGCTCTAAGAAGCAGTTTTAAACTGATGGGTAGATCCAATCAGCAAATCATGTATTCAAACAGCCTCAAAAGAGCAAGAAAAGTGGTATTTTCCAGACGAGTTTTAAATGAAACAAAGCAGGTAAGGTATTTGTTGTATTCAAATAAATGTAGGAAGTGTCTTACTATCAGATTCTCAGGTATGGTTCTGCAGAACTGCAGACTATTTCTGCTGATGGTTACTGCTGGAAAATAAAATGGTTTTGGAGGAAATTTAATTTTAATTTAGTTTCTCTTCCCACATCAGGATGTCTCCCTCTCTTTCATCCAAAATACACTTAATACTAATGATCCTTTTTCTGAAAAAAGTAGTTAATTTTGTATTTACTAGAAAGTAAAAATTGAATTTTTCATCTTTATGGTGATAGAATAAAAATTTCCTGTTCAAGTTCACAAGTAAATTATTAACGGGGAAAATAGCTAACAAAGGCTAGAAAAAAAAGTTATTTCCAAAGGGTTCTTCTTATTTCATTTGAGAAATACCTTCCTGATATCTATGAAAAAACAGTTTCAAAACTCTTTTGTAAAGAAGAGCTAGAAGTGAGACACCTGACCTTTAGAAACACTCAGATTGAAACTAAAGTTACAGCGTCTAGAAGCCAGAAGTTAAAAAAAAAAAAAAAAAAAAAAAAACCAACAAAGTATCGTAATGCCAGGTGATGGATAAACATATTCCAATGTGGATTTAAATTGTCATGCCATGCCAATATGCTGTCAGTCCTGAAAGATTAGTCTGGCATTGTAAAGATTTTCATCTAACAAAAGTACTGAGAAGTTAAAAGTATGCTGTCTAGTTTTATATCAACACAATGTAGAGTTATATTAAGTAAATATGAAGAAAATTGTATAAGAGGTATAACTGTTGACATGGAGGTTTAGAAACAACAAAGGGAGCCTTTTAAAATGTCATTGCATTCAGATAAGAAAACGTATCTTTTATCACTTTAGCAAAAGGGGGGGCAGCCCTCAAAGTACAGTTTCCAAGAAAAACAGACATTAACTCACGGGGAAGAGAAATTTCACCTTTTCACCAGCTTAATCCACACATGTTTTAGGGACACCTGATACTTTTATTTATGTGTTTCATATCCTATTCCCTTACAAACTTTTTGTTAGCTTAAGTAGCACAGCCTGTAAAGGTAGCAGAACTGGCACAGTAAAGGCCCTGAGTGAGCAGCCCAAACATGGTTAAGGAGTGCCTGTGGCACAGGGGACAGCCAAGGCAACCCCAGCCCTGGTCCCCAGCTGTGAGCTTCCCTGCTGGCAGGTGGTGCAGGCACCAGGATACCACAGGAGATTCCCACTCCCCTGTCCACCCATCTCACAGGCCAAGCAACGCTGGGAGGAACTGGCTAAAAACTGGGTTGCTGTCTCAGGAAACCCTGCATAGAAAGTAAATTTTTTTTCGAGCTTAGTTGTGAGCTGAAAGGCTTTGGCATCCTCCCCCGGAAGTGTGTGTTGCACTACAACGGCCTGGGGAAATGCAGGAAGAGGGGACTTGGAAGTTTTTGTGAATCTGAGAGTAAACATATACAAAAAGCCAGAAACAAAGGCCTGTGGGGGAAGGTGTGCTGAAGGCTAGTGGCTGCCATTCCGCACTTTCATCTTGAAGTGATGTTATTGCTACTCAACTACCAACCACGTGAGAAACGCATCTTTGTAGCTAGAGCACCAAACTGAGGGCCAGGAAATCCTCAGTCCTACACTGGGACCCTGAGATGGGTCAATCTTGTGGCTTTGGCTGGCTTAATTAGACTTCCTTTCTCAGCATGTTTGCTTCAGCCAAGAAGCTCAGTGGTGATCACATCTGGTGGAGAAAGAGCATGTCCAACCCATGGTAGGGCAGCTGAGGGTGATAAATGGCATTGTGACTCACCACTGAACAGGGAGCAAGGATGTCCCCCCTCAATCTCTGGGACTAATCCTGAGGCACTGAAATCTACAGGCACCCAAAACCAGGGCAGACAAGAAAAGCATCTGTTTCCAGAGCCCTTGCAAGCTTTGGTGGAGATGCAGCCAGTCTGTACGTAGTCCACACATTACAGCCATTAGTGTTCCATTAGATGCCCAATTCATGAAAAACAGCCTGAGTTACTTCAGAGAAACTCTTGCTGTGCAAAGCACAGAGAGCATCAGCCCCGCGCCTCACCAGGACAGCCACTGCTCTCTGTGTGTCCATCTGTGCCAAAGAAGGGTATAAGTAGAACAACCATGAAATGACACCCTGGACCAGCAGCCCTAGGAAGACAGTCCATGGATTTAGCCCTGCATTCTGAGAAACAGATCTCCATTTCAGCCACCTTCTCCCTGGTCAATTTTTTCTCTGTCTGCCTCCTTCCCTGTGTTCTTGCTCTGTGCATGAATGGGGGAATACACAACAAACTCAAAACTGCCCTGAGTGGGAGTGATGGTGATTATTAACTCTTTCTGTGCCCACCCCTGCTCCTGGAGGATAGGAAGGCTCACCAAGCACAGCTTTTTGCCCAGCTTTGCATGCAGCTTGCCTCCACTTCTGCTCCACTGGGCCACCATAACAGGACCTCTGCTGCTGCTGCTCACCTTGACATGCCAGCGCTGCAGCCTGGGAGATTCAAGGTGGCCATAAGGGGCCATACTTCCCTCCCTGCCTCCACATTGTGGTTCTCCTTTGTCTTTTCAGAGAGAGCCCCCAAAATTCAGTTCCTACCACTGCAACTCTAATAGTTACTGCAGGGGAGGAAGCCCCTCCATATCTAAGTCCCCCATTTGAATTCCTCAAGAATATTCCTGTTACACACCAGCTGTTCAGGCTATCACATAAGCAGCAGCCTCAACAGAAAGACCAAAGCCTGCAAGGGCAGAGGAAATGAGCTAAGCTCTTGCCCTCCACGAGTAATCCTTCCAGACCATGGTGGAGGTTCAGTGACTGCTGATGCTGTGGGAAGGTTTAAAGAACCACTCTGAATTGTGTTCAGGCAATGAATACCAGACTGCAGTCTCTGATCTCTTGTGTTAGCATTATATTTATCTTTTGCAAGCATGGAATTCAATTCACTGCACTTTCAAAAATGTGTGTTTTAAATAACTCAGCCCTAGAAATGTACATGTTCCTGTAGTTTCACATCAGCCTTTTGCACAGCTGCCAAAAGCCTTCACACCCGCTTGCCTAGCCCACCTGTGTAAACACTACAAAAGTTGCTCTTTGTGAAGCACAGGTAGAGTCTTGTGGCTTGATAATGAGCAAAAACAGGGGACAGAGAAGTTCTTTGCAACAGATGTGGGAGGGTTCTGCCTCATCCAAATTTCTGAGCATTAGAGGGTAGCTTTTACACTTCTCTTACAAATAACATTTGTTTAAAAATATTGTAGGGGACATGTTTGATATTTCTACCAAACAAATATTTTTAGAGCCTCTTTAAATGCCTCTTGATTGAATGGCATTGCAGGAGGCGGCAGATAGGCAACTTATTTCCCTTATTCTGTGTTCCTTATCTGTGCTGAGCAACACTTTTGCATACAAATGCTCTTGTTGATTTCAAAGAGCTTAAGCATAGAGGAACATATTCAACACGAATCAAGAGCATTCTTCCTATTTTTCTTCCTAAGTTCAATGAGAGAGGATGGATAAAGTGAAACTGGAAAAAGAACATCAAGCTACTGGGAGAGGTTTCATGGGTATGATCTGGAAGATGATCTGAGGAGCATCCAAGCACAAGGTCTCCTAATCAGTGCATCCAGGATGGGCTCTCAAATTTACTGATTAGCATTACACGTTTTGGATTCACCAGCCTTATGTGCTGTGAACAGACCTGCTGAAGAGGAACAGCATGCTACAGGTGGAAATTTAAATCACCAAGCATGTCAGTAAGAGTGTCTTCCCCAGAAAAGAGGAGGACAAAGAATAAGCCACTTTCATGCCACTCCACGGCAGAAATCCTTTCCATAACAACTTGCCACAGAAATGATGATGATAACTCACTGTTTTTTTATCTTGGACCTGATTCTTTTTTCAGAGAAATCTGGTTCAACAAAACACCCTTCTCTGCAGCAAAACAACCCTGGAGTCACACCCCAGCCCCATGAAGAGCTTTCGGGCAGAGAATTTATGCACTGTCTTGGGCCTATGTGCAGCAACCTTACCAGGTTTTTTGTGCTCAGGCTTGCTCATGTTTGGTAATGAGAAGACAGATAACTGGCCCAAAGCAGAGCTGCTATTCAAACCCTCAAACCCAACCCATCACCCAAATCTCTCATGCCTGGAAAGCAAAAGGAGTGCTTCCCCACATCACCCATGGGCTGCATGTGGCCACAGGGTGCTCAGGCACTGAACTGGAAGCTAAAGAAAGTCTATGCAACTTGCGTCCTGTGTTGCATGACAGAATTCAAACTTTTAAAACAGGTTTTATTACTATCCAGCTTTATTTTAGACACCACCTGAAGACTAAGAAATTCAACTGTCTCTTTAGCCAGAGGCAAAAATACTTCAAATGCTATTGCAGAAGAATGTAAAAAAAAAAAATAATTGTGGGGAAAATCATGTCTAGCAGGCTTGCTTGTAGGTCTTGTTTAACCAAAGAAAGCAAGCCGTGTCAAGCAATGCACCAGACAGCATGTTTTAACAACTGCAGACTAGAATGTTACTTTGCCCATGTCATGTTCCAGGACAGGGAGCAAAAGGAGTGGATGTGAATACATCACATTCATTTCTATCCATTTTCTACCCAAGGAGAAAGAAAAGTGTAGTCTAGACATCTCCTCCCCTTTACGGATCCCGGGAATCACTGAGGCCTTTTTGCAGAGAAAGGTACGTAGCACTGTTTAGAAGTGAAGATTTTCAAACAGATCTGAGAAGTCATAAGCCAGAGCCTGCCTACACTGTGAATGTGAGGGTATTGTGATGTTTCACAGTACTCAGAAGGTATGAAGTGATGCGGTGACCTGAGCTGCTTGGATGCATTCGTGGATGGGAAAAAATGCTGGACATATGCCCATTCTTACTTCTTCCTAATGCATAAGGAAGTCCTGAACATTTTTGCCATTTGGAGTGATGGCAACTTCCCTGCTTGTTGTTCTTTTCAGATTAAGAAACAGTTCTGTGCATTACAGAAGAGGCTGTAAACAGCAACAGAAGTGCTGATTAGTAGCAATAATTGGTAGCACAGAGGGTGAAACTGGATTAATCTAAAACTTTCTAAGCATTTTTAGTATGATTCACACATATGAAAAAGACGTCTAGGTCATGAAACAGCAGAGTTGCTCCTTAAGCTACTGGCCAACAGTTGTGCTAACTGAGATTTCTGAAGTTCTCAGGAGGACTGACAGTGAAATCAGGGCAAGAATCACTTGGCAGTCTCAAGAGTCCCAGGGTTAAAAAAGAAAAGCCATGGAAGGTCCTCCTGTAAACAGTTTCAGTTTGTCCTAATATATTGGAAGGGAACAGCTTTCAGATAATGTCTTTGACATGACGGTGTATGTGACTGCTTGTATCTAGCATCGTGATCACCTACTTCCTCCTGATTAGAACCCACCCTTCCTCTTTGTCTGCTCTATTTTGAAGCAGTGCAGGGGCTGGCCAGGTCTGTCAGAGAAAACAGCCACGCTCCATTTGTGCTGTGATTTTCACAGCAGAGCCCTCCTGTAGCCAACACTTCAAGTTTCAAGTGACAGGATCTCACCCTCAGCCTTTGGCAAACTGAAGGCTGTATTGCCTTATCCAAGCATAGGAACATGTTGCTGTATAAAATTTTAATTTTCCCCACCCACATTTACAATGTCACTTGCAGAAAAGAAATAACAAAGCAAAGCAGGAGCACCTGCTCCTAGAGGAAGAAGTTGTAACTGCCTGTTATAAACTAATCAAGATAATTTAAATAAATGAACTTGTTGTAACTAGTAACAATGACTAGTCAGTCTGCTTTTATGGTCTGTATTTAACATTAGTCTTAACTGCACCGTGTAACTTTAGAATAAATTCCTGTCTTGATTTTATAGACTCAGCTATATTAATGCTAAATAAAAGGGAGGGAGGTGAAAAGGAGCGTCCCTTGCTATTCTTTAACTAGGGCACTGACTTAGCTCTGCTGCAGGCATATCTGAGGCACACCAGCAGCTGAAGGACTTTGGCAACTGAGACCTTCATTGTCCATTTCCTTTATTCCTGCTACATAGGTACACAAGATATACGCTACACGACAGAGTGCCTGTAATGTACCTGTTTTCTGATGTTGCTGCTGGTTTTTTTGATGTTCTTTTTGAGTTTGGTTTCAGGTTGCACGTGTCAACAGTATTCTATTTGTAGCAGGTTATTTAACAGGAAGCCAGGAAGCGATGGGGTGTGAAAGCACAAAATATATCTCTGCCTCCTCAGAGTCCTTGAAAGCACACAGAAGAAGATGTTTTCCTGTCCTACTTGATCTCGAATTTTCTTTGCATGACGCAGACACACACAGACACGCACACAGAGACGCAGAATGCAGAACACTAAGGGTGAAGCTGCGAGATCTTCCCCTCCTGCGGCTGACGAGCTCCTGTTAAAATCGGAGGCGTCATCTAGTGGGCATTGGGAGAAGCAGGGATGCGCTGGCGGCTGCCTCAGGAGGGCTCGGAGCGGGGATGCAGGCAGTACCGCCCTGCGGCCAGCGGAGGAGGGCAGCGAGGACAGGGGCTCCGGGAGCTGCGCTGCAGCCTGGTCCCATCCGTCCCAAAAGCCCGGGAGCTGCCACAAAACGGACCCGGTTCTCTGATTTCAGCTGCGGCGGTGGTAAGGAGTCAACCCAATTCAGCTGGTGTAAGACTGAGAACGCATGAACTTGGGGGGGAAAAAAAAGAGATTTGGATTGCATCTTCAAAAAGCATGTAAGGGAGGAAACCGCTATTTTGCCTCTCCACGGTTTCTGAGAATTAGTGGTTTGTTGTTTTATGGATGCACAAGTGGTGAGCAGATGCAAAGAAAGCTGTGCTTCTCGGGGTGGATCATCACCTAAACAAACAACTTAAGTTTGGAAGAAAAGTCACCGATTTTTTCAGTGTTTGTATCTGTGGACAGTAAACGGTGACTTCATTTGCAGTTATATACTGTCTTTCCAATCTGTGCCCCCTCAAGCATCACGGCATCATTATTCACAATACAGTTAAACTGGATGGCAACAGCAGAAAATATTTTAACACCAGATGAAGATCATCACAGAATTCAGATGGCTGTGCTTTCAGCTCTGTTATCAACAGAGAGGAGCAGCCTGTCTGTTCCCAAATTTGAGCTTCGTTACAGCAGCAAGCAAAGCTGATGGTGATATTAATCACCATGAGAAAATGCCACTGTAGAGAAGGGGGTGTGGGCTGTAAGCTGGCTCTACGTGTAATTACTGTGCCCCTGTATAAGACATGAGTTTTAAGCAGCCGTGTGGATACCATCAGGCTGGAAACATGTCTGCAGTGCTCACACAGGCCAACCCGTTCAGAGTGTGACCTCCTGCTTCACAAAAGCAGCTGCAAAGGGTAAGGGCAAATTCACTGGGCAAGAGTACAAGAAACAGATGCAGAGTCAGCAGCACCAGCCTGCAAATTGTGCCTTCATGTATTCTCATGACCCGTGCCCATTCACATGGAAACACTCTATTTGCTAAAGTCAGATTACTTGTGGTATATAGGAAGCTCACTCACACCTAGCATGGCAAGCTCACAGTAGGATGATAAAAGAATGAACTCAAGTCCTACAGCCTTAGTAATAAAGGACATACATTATCAGACTTGAGCCAGAGTAATACTACCAAATAGAAGAAAGTGTATGTCAGGGGATAAGACAGGCCTTTTAGTGGGCTTAAAGCTCAGATGCACCTCAGTTGAACACAACTTGCAGAATTGAGAAGAGGTAGAAGCAGCCTTTGAGTTAGTAAATACCTTACCCACAGTGTTGCAAAGGAGTAGGTTAGGTCACTTAGAGAATCACTGTCAGAGGTATTAGCAGAAATGGTCTTAATAGAAACTTTTTAAAATGCACCTTCACAAAGTTTGATAGCAAGATCCATTCTATTACTTACTGCATTAATAAAACATAGAGAGACACACTGAATTAGAATAAATTTAGAATTATTTACACTGGTGGCAGAAAAGGGTTATGGAGAGCCTTCCAGTGAGTCATGAAATTCAGAGTGGACCCCTTATATTCTAAACTGCTGATGAAGCATAAGCATTGCTAGGTCCAGTCTTACTTTCAGACTTCAACAATGGTTTGGGTCTAAAGGATGCTGAGTGCATACATCAGAGGGGGAAATAAAAAGACTTGCTAGGGAGGGTATTAGTCAAGCAGGCTGTAGACAGCACACAGGTGGATGTGGAGGAGCACCTTTTGGCCCAGCACAGAAGCCCTTGCACTAGTGATGCCAAGATGATTTTTTGCCTTTTCTTTTATGCACTTTATGTATAACTTTTGTGTATCCTCAGTACTCCTGGCATGCATACTTGTAAATCCTTAAGTCTGATAACTTAGCATAGCCCTAGTATTCTGTTAGGCCAGGAGAGCAAACATCCCACAGGCCTCGTGGCCGGACGCTGGAAAACCCTACACTGACCTGGGAAACCAAGGTCCTCTCTAGAACATACCCTGTAAACTTGGGATTTGGGCCATCCAGGAGGGAATTCCTCAGATGGGGGAATGTCACACCATTCATCCAGGCCTCCCACTGGGGCATCGTGGTCAGATAAGCCAATTTGTAAGGTCTGTAAATTGTACAGGTGACCTATCATGTGTGTGCATTGCAGCACATCCCACCCTGGCCAAACGGTGCACCATAAGGGTCCTTATTAAACACTGAGGTAAAAACCACTTATCCCTTAGCTGTGTCTGGCTCTCAATTTTTAAGACCAGGAAAAGGCATCACTAGGAACCCCCATAAAAGATGGTTTTAAGATGACTGTGTTGAAGACGTTTGATGCATGAAATATATGGATGTGCCAAAATGTGTCCAAGGAGAACTGGAAGGCAGTGTTGGAGGGTGGGCATGTTTAAGGCGTGGGTAGCTGTGGGACTAGAAAGGGGATAGAAATTCTAGGGTGGTAGCAATGAAGGGAATACATGGTGCCTCAACCACATATTGGTGAAGAAAATGCTCATCAGCAAGGAACTCCAATCATCTACAGCTGTCATAGTAATTCCTCAAGCATATCTAAGGAAGGCTGTCAGGAAGGACAGCTCTTGGGAAGGTGGTTGTGCTCCTTCCTCTCTCTCACTGCCCAGCAGCATTAGCCTTGTGTTGTACAGAACACACAGGTTTTAAGTTTGCCAAAGAGGTCAGAATTACATCTCCCATCTCTGGCAACTTGGCATTTCCCTGCTCTGTCGGCCAAGGCACTGTGAGCAGGGGGAGCACCTGAGAGACAGCTCCTGCTCTGGTGCTGATCGCCTACAGGAGAGTCAGAGGCTCATCAGCCTAGCTGGGATTTATTAGCTGCCAGGGCCACATCCACAGGTGCCAACTACAAGCCCAAATTACTACAGCTTATATGTGAGTTCTTTTGCCTAGTTTGCTGGTGATCAGTCTAAAGAGAAGCAATGAATTTTTTGCTTCAAGTAGAGGAGCCTGTAAAGGTGTGTGCCCCTAGCAAAGAACTTGTGAATATTTGAGGTTGGAGAGGGAAGGAGCAGGCTTAGATAGTCTCTGACAACATGCAAAAGAAACTTTCAGGATGAGGAAGATGTCAAAGGAGAGACCATGAGGAGTTTACATGTAACTCCTTATCTAGGCAATAATGGGGTGTGAACAGCAGGGATGCTCTCCTAGCTGTTATCCCTTCAGCCTAACTTAAAGTTTTGCTGCACTTCAGACCTATTTAACTTTCTCTCCCTGTAGCTATCTAGTCACATGCTGCGGCACCCTGAAAGCACAGTTTGTGTATACCACGGGAGAAATGAAGCAAGTAGTCATAGCCCAGAGCCTGATACTTGTGCTAGCAGGCATCAGAAAGTTAAATTCATAGCATAGACACTTCATTTGTGACTCTCTAATCTTTTCTAGACTATTTGCTACTCTTTCACTGCAGTCTAGCTCACACAGGGAAGAATGAGGGTACCCTTCGTGCCTTGATACAGTATGTGTGCATACAGCTTTCCTAGAAGTACTTTTAAACACCTCCCAGTCTTTCATCCAGAAGGTGACCTGTTGCATCACATCCCTCAAGAGCCCTCTAAGAGTTATTTTTGGGCACAAGGCAGTTTAGCAGTCTCTAGCCCCCATCTCTACACTTTGGTTGTTATAGTGTTTTGAGCAACCAACCTGTTTCTGAATGTAGCTCTTAGTAACAAAGAGTTTTCAGAGTATGTCCTTTTCTGTTAAAGATACTCCAGCTGCACAAAGTGGAGCATGGAAGAGGGGTTTATCTTGTAAGGCTCTTCCAAGAAATGCAGGATGCTATAGAAAAGAAAGTGGCTTCAGCAATTCCTGTTCCCTTTGAGAAAAGACATTCAGGAAAGTGAGTAGAGAACTGAAAGCGGAAAGAGGATGCTCTGTATACCACAAAGAAGTCCACAAATCAATATCTAGGCTTTCCAAACTTTGTTTTAAACTTAAGCATCTATACACCCTTCCTGCTATCACACTAAGTCTTCCATGAGACCATAAGACTTCTGCTGAGATGTTCAAGCCCTCCACAGAAGAAGTTGAATGCTGTGGTTCCAGGCTGCCTACAGAACCATAAGGAGTTGTAAGGTGTTGTAAAAATGCAAAAGCCATTAAAATCCTGCCTGTCTCTGAAACTGGTAAAAGGAGGTCGGATTTAGCTGAAATGCTCTTTTGGCTAAACTAAGCCCTCGGAGGAAGGTTAACATTATCACTTCCAACGAAGAGTTGCCTGACAAGACATAAATACTACTGTGCTCTTGTGTAGTGCCTGTCTGCTGTGGGCACAGGGAAATGCCATATTTGAACACCTTCTGGGGTGGGAATGTGGACAGTGGGAAGTCCCTGCATGTGGCAAGCAAGGAACCTTGCTGAAGCTAGATATGGAAATGTAAATTGTTTTCTTGGGAGCTCTTGAAAAGTTTGTTCTCTTTCACTCTGTGAGACAGCACAAACTCTAAATGCTGTCCAGTGGCCAGCTACATTTCCCTCTAGACAACAACTGACCATGGAAATATTTCTTTGGAGCAGGTGTATGTTCATGTGTGGCATGACTCACTGCTGGACTTCCCAGCCTCAGTCTGGACATTCTTGAGAACTTTCATCAAAGCAAAGACTGATAGTAGACTCATAACAATTCTTTCACAAATCTGTCCTTTTGGAAGTTTTGACATGCTGATACACTGCAGCTAATTTTAATTTACTTTATTGATAATATCTTCAAATAATATTTCCCCATTTCAAAAACCAAGCCTTCTGTGATTAAACCTATTTGATAACAGCATTGCCCCATAAGTGGGAAGGTAAAACCATCTGGGAATGAAACATTGTATAGGGCTCTCGGAGGCTTGCATCTGAATGTACTTAGCGGAGAGGAAACTTTTTTTTTTACTTTCGTTTCTTGCTTCTTTTATCCTTAAGCTCAGTAATAAACCAGCACTCTATGGTTAAAAAGTCAGGGGAACAGATGTATGGTATGAATGTATCAAGATCTGTATTTCAGCTATGGGGTGTAAACTATAAGGAAGTCCTTCCAAGAAGCTTTGAGAGTATCTAGCTAGCTTTCATGGCAATTATATTGCAACAGTAAAGATGATGATTATCACTATTATTATTCCAGTCACTTGACTGCACTGAAATAAACTCTTCAGTCAAAGTTCATTCTGGGTCCACTGTTCAGCTTATTGCTTTAAAGGTGAATCCTCAGGAAATTTCACTGAGCACTGCACACACTCCTGCCAGCTCTGAGCCACACTTCTTATCAGGGGACTGGCTGGACTCTGCTAACTCTGCAAAGCATTTGAAGGCATGAAGCATCATGCAATAAATGTTGAGGATTTTGGTGTTAGCAGGCACATGCTAAAGTGATTTTACATGGCTCTTTTCTTATCGCTGGCTTGTCCTTCGCTTTCTTCAAGTACATGTCCCTTTTGAGAGGGAGCACGTCTAGTGATTACAGCACGTGGAAGCTTGTTTTTACTACATTTGGTTAAGGTTACTTTACCAAAGAGGGTATGTGCTAGCAGTGAAGTGAGAGTTGAAATGCTGGATGTCTGGGTGTGCCTCTGCCCCAAGAAGTGGTGCTGTGCAGACCACGAGATCAACCTCCACCTCTCACTGAAGCCTCTGGTGAGGCTTTCCTGGTGCCAGGTGAGAAAAACTTAGGCATAGGGATCTGTTCTAGACCCTACTACAGCCTGCTTCACCCTGTTCTCCCAGCACAAGCCACCCAAAGGTCCCTGATCTCCCCTCAAACTGCTGAAGAATCTCCTCATGGGACGGGAGTTCCTACTGCTCTTATGAAGTTCTTTGAGTAATTAGAGCAGAAAAAGGATACACAGTTTATCAGTGAAGTGCATCAGTCTTAACAAGGTGTCTCTACCCTCAGCAGGAGGCTGTAGAGGAGGGACCAAAGAGGTGAACAAGCTTTCCCAAAGCGCATCCCACAGGAAGGTGTTTTCTGCTAGGCAGCACACAGGTACCACACTGCCTCTGCCTAGGGC
Organism: Donacobius atricapilla; assembly: GCA_013397315.1. Lineage (NCBI taxonomy): Eukaryota > Metazoa > Chordata > Aves > Passeriformes > Mimidae > Donacobius > Donacobius atricapilla. The sequence continues at coordinate 157,867 of WBMY01003784.1, forward strand.
AAATATCACTGCTCTGGAAATTTGTATATGTGCTGGGTGAGCTGTGAGGGTCTTGCACCACTTTGTCAGCACAGTGATCTGTAGATAGAGGTGAGGATGCCGATTTTTAAGAATATATTCATCTGCACGTGCTTCTTCCCAGCAGGAAGAAGTAGCCATCAGGCTGCTGGCTGGCTGGCAGACACTCTGGTAGAGCAGCTGCCAATTCATCCTTTCCTCTCCACACACAGAAGTCGGTGCATTTACTAAGTCTTGGATAAAGATTTTATGGCACCAAAGCTCTTGACACTGGAGCATTACCCCATCAAATTGTCCTTGTTGGTGGAGTGCTCTTCTCCCTCCTTTCAGGTGAGAGTTGGAGAGAAAAGTTTCACCAAGCGGCTTTGGTGGGAGTCAAACTGAGCACTCAGGTCACTTCCCATGCATTGATCCAGATCTCTGGAAGCTCTTGCCTTTTTTCCCCTTTTTTCCAAACTCCCCATAGCAAAAAGCCAAAGGACCAGTCCACAAAGTCACCATGGCATTGTCTGAAGCAGAGACAGGAATCCTGCTTGCATGGGATGTTGTCCTGCAGTCTGTGAAAACCAGGCTGAAATGTGGATGCTGTCTCTTTGTTTCCTAAGCTGGATTTTACACAATCTACCCAAACCTAGAATGACTAGCAATAGATCACTGGATGCTGACCTGAATGGCTCCCTAAGATGCAACCCTTCTCTTGATAAAAGTTTTTTTCAAGAAAATGTAACACATCTTTATGCTCTCATGCATTATCATACTAGATCCTCTCTGTCTTCCAGGGCCATGAATTTGGACTCTTAGCTGGCAGAGACCGAAGGAGGGCATTGCCAGCTACTTCAAAATTGCTCCGACCTTTTCTGAGGAGCAGATGGCCTGTGTTTACTTCTCAGTAAGTCAAACCAGTCACCAGATTCCCTGTCAAAGCCAGGTGCTGCCAAACAGAGCTGGAAATTATGATAGTTTCCACATCAGTGACACATCTTGTTCAGCAATTTAAAATAGAGAAGAATTTAACAAGTGGATATTTCCAATATCAATGTTCTCTAATGATGACTTGGCAGGAGTCAAGATGACTGTGCTTTACATGCAGGTACTGTCACCTGGATTTGCTGAACACAGGATTTTCAGCCTTTCTTTGAGTCAAAACATCAGCCTCTTTATTCACTGTATCTTGTTTTCATTTTTAGCAGTAAGATGCTGTGGATGGCACAGCAGATGGCCCTCATTTTCTCTGAACTTCAAATCCAAGTTTCTGCATGTACACCAGCTTTTTGCCTCGTGGTTTTAATCTCCCAAACAGTGTAGTTGTATTTGCTTAACACAAGAACACATTTCCTCCATATAAAACAACAAGGAGAGAATGGTTCAGAATAACTGCAGGAAGGAATTAATGAGACCAGCTGCTTAATAAAATATCTGATATAGGACTGAGGTTTTGGGGGGTTTTTGGTTGGGTTTTTTTTTTGTTTGTTTTCTGTTTGGGTTTGTTGCTGTTTTGTTTTGCTTTGTTTTGTCTGTGGTTTTTCAGGGTTTTTTGCTTTGAAGTGTTAAACCACATTTGGAAGCTCTTGAGCAAACCAACACAGTTTCAAGATAACCACTTCCATTTAAGCAAGCCCAACAAGCAACTGCAGAATGCCTCATTCAAGCATTTTGGAGACTCGCCTTCTAGACTCGGCTGTTAAGTTCAAACAAGCAGCAGAAAGCACAGAGCTTCAGAAAAGCTTGAAAATTCTTCTTCTGAAACCTTTCATTCTGTCTGAACACTTGTCTCTTCTAACAAGTGGCTGTGTGGAGATGAACATCTTTGCTTCATCTTTGACAACAGTGGGAGCTGGGATGGCTGTGACTGCAGGTTGCAAGACTGAGCCCTATATTTTATCCCACTCTCATGGTGTTTTCTGAAACAACATGTCAGAGGAACACTTACAATTGTAATGTGTTCCATACCTTTTCTGGTATAACCAGTACACAAGAGACTGTTTGGATATACAGTCACTAGGGAGTAGTACCTACCCTGTTTCGATTCAGATGCTGTATGATCTTTACCCTTCGCTGTGAATTGGCTCAGAGCACATCTTTATGTGTGAATTTTGCTACTCACTTTCAGATGTTACCAACTTCCAGCATTATGGGGCTGCTTTGCGCTACATGTGATCTTCATTCTACACATTTTTCAGTTTCTTTATATGCCCAAATGAAAAATCCAGCATTCAGAGACATCACATGGTTTTATGATACTCTCTGGTGAGACGTTATGCTCAGAACCTAATGAAGGGATTATCCTCATCCACATGTGGTATTTTGCAGCTGTAGGAGATATGTTATTTTTCCTTGTTTGTTTTGCAGCTTCCACACAAGCATGCTGATCTGGTTGCTTTGTAGAAAGCCTTTACAAGTCACACTGGGGAAGGCTGTTTTGTAGCACAAGAGCCCAGTCCCAAGAACAAGTAGTACTGATACTCAACTGCTGCCACTGGTAAAGGGAGCAAGGAACAAAGCATTTATGTTGGAGAATTCACTCATATGTCCTAGACAAAAGGAAATATCATGTGTGGCAGCAAAGGAAGGAGCTTAGGAAAGTATGTAAGATTAACTGCATGGGAGAGGATGACATGAGAACAAATGTGATTTTAACACAGTTTTCCAAAACGTTTCACATCCACTTCACTTTGGAAACTACTTCAGTTCATTTGCAGACAGCAGCATTCTCAAGGACAGCAAAATCAATAAGGCTCACAGGTACAGTACGTTGGATAAAGATACACCACACAGATGTCTCCATGCCAGGAGAAAAAAAATGGTAGGAGGAAGCCCTAGTGGGCTTTCATTAGTGGTGTAACAGGGAATCTAACTCAAAGAATCCAGCTCAAAGAGAGGAGATTCCATCTCTCAACCTTCTGTTGGGACCCTGGATTCAACGAATGTGTGTCTTGCAGAAAGGCTTGATTTGCATTTGCAAATGTCAAAGTGAGTGCCAAGCAAAAACTGAGGCAAAAACAGGTAAGAAAACACATGCCAATGTTCCACTTCTTTTGTGTCTGCTGGAATGGCATTAAGCCATATCAACCAATTGTGTGCTCTAGTGCTGAAGTGTGAGCTGTCGTGCAGTAAGAAATGGTGGACTACAAAGATCAGCTGTCTGTTATTACTGCACTGCAGAGGTACCCCTTTCCCTCCCCATCTTGCTCCCACAAACAAGACAACTCTGAGTTGCTCTGTCCCACTGCTTGGGTGTAACACCAGAAGCTGAATTAAGACACTGCTACAAGGACCCAGTTTTAACATATGTATGTTTTCCTTTCTGTAAGCCTGGACTTGTTACCAGCTGTCATAAATTACAGAAGATCATGCACTCAGCATAACCTCTGGCTCATATTCTCTGTTAGACACAAACCTCTTTATGGTTAGCTGCACCATCATGGCTTTGAGGTTAAATCATTACAAACAGTGCTCAATGCCCCATGGCTTTACTCTCTATTGTTATTAGTTCAAAATCCCTGAGCCACTCTCCTCTAATTCTGAGCAAGTAATTTAATGGACTGAAGAAGAATTTTATCCCAAAAAACCTTTTTCCTCTCACTTCTTTGCATTGCAGAGCCTCTGACTAAAGCCTTCATACCTAGCAGAGCATGCTCCCTCACTGCTACATCTGCTAGTTGTTAGCCCAGATTTGCTGCTCATACAGGACACAGCAGCTTTGTAAGCAAGTGGTTTTGCATGGAGGGGATAATCCAGTGTCTGAAAAAACTGAAGCTTTTTGACGGAAAAAAATCTGCATCAGCAGGCTCCAAAACTGGCTGCCACGCACCCACTGGCTGTGGCAGCAGCTGGCTGTCCTCCTGCAGCCAGGCTGACACTCAGGTTGTGGCTGTGCTCTCCCTGCCCACTCTGGGAAGTGTGTGGGTGCTGGACCACTAGCAGGACCCTGTTGCCATTCCCTGTTTCTCAAAGGCCAGGAACAAGGTGGAAGTCAGACAGGGCTCACCCACCAGTCCTTCCTGTCGGTGTTGGTCTTGTTTTCTACTGTGCCTTTGCACCACATGGGCGTTTTCCAGAGAGACCAAGCTATCATAGCTCTCTGTGCACATCCTAGAGGTAGACTGAAGGCAAAGCAATTTCAGTATGAAGCCCTGCCTCCCCAAGTTCAAATCCTAGACCAGTCTGCCAGAGTGAGAATGGAAATGATTTTAAACTGTAACTCCTGTTTTCTCTGTCCATTTATAGAAGAGTAATATGGAAAGGCACAGTGAGAGATGGGATGGCCATTGTGTTTGAAGCTGAGGGAACTCCCTAGCTTAAAGCTTTTTAGTTGTGCTCTAACACAACTACCTCATCTGGAGCCCAAGATGAAGTTTCAGCATCCCTTTAAACCACTCAGGTTTGCTTACATGTGCAGTATGACTGGTGACGTGCTTCCAGAATTTCACAACTATTCCTTTCCTCACTTTCTTTTCAGACCATGAAGTATTATTCAGAGGAAGTAGTTTCTTCTTGCTCTTGCAAGAATCAGTGCTCATTGTGGATATAGTATAGTATGCAGTGATTTAAGAAGAATTTCTTTAATTCCAGTGAAAATGACAGAAGTATTGGGAAATGCAAGTTCTTAATGACAAGGCCTGAGTCAAAGTGGCCTGGTGGACACTGAGTTGACCAGAAGACAGCAGTGTGCTCCTTGGCAAGTATGTCCAGGAGCATCGTGGTCTGTGTTTGGCAGTCTTGCCAGCTCATGGAAGGAACTGATCCCTCCTCTCTACCCAGCCCTGTGAGACACATCTGGATTACTGGATCCCTTCTCTCTACTCAGCCCTGTAAGACACTGGTGTCCTGGGCTGGAATCATCAGTACAAAAGAACATACTGGAGTGAGTTCAGCAAAGGTACCTTGAAGATTGTAAAGGCACTGGGGAATCTCTGATATCAAAAAGGGATGAGAGAACTGGGCCTGTCCAACCTGGAGAACAGAAATCTCAGGGTACCTTATCACTGTATATATATAACTAGTGGGAGAAAAGAAGACAGATCTTATACTGGTGTCCAGGACAGGAATAAAGACAACAGGCGCACACTGGAATACAGGAAATTCCACCTAAACAAAAAATCTTCTTTCCTGTGCAGGTGCTCAAACACTGGAACAGGCAGCCTAGGGAGGCTGTGGAGTCTCCATCCTTAAAGGTAGCTTTAATCCAATATGAATGTAGCCCTGAGCAACCTGCTGTGGGCAGGAGTGGCACTGGGCTCCAGAGCTGTCATCCACCCTCAGTTCTACCCTGCAGTTCTATCACATAGCACCAAGTTCCAACTACTAAATTTTGTTTGGGGATATACTAGAGGAAGTAGTACTGCTTTACAGTTTAAGGACAGTTGAAATGATAAAAAGTGTAAATAAAGATTCTGAATTAAATGAAAGATTAAATAAAATTTGTTTTTGAACACAGGTTGAAGTGTATGGGTCCTGTACATTTTTCATCTCCAAGACACTAAGATCTTCTGAAGATTTTCTTTCTGCTCTCCATTCATACATTCTGCTTCAGGTCTGAAATTTCACAAAAGGAAAATGTATTGTAAATGTGTAAAAAAATGTGCATTGAAAAGGTGTAAAAAATATTTATAGTAAGATTTTGTTTTTTCTCTCTGCATACATAGTTCTGGTCTTTCTAAATCTATGTTCCAATGATTCTGTGACTACCTACAGCATCTTCCCCCAGAAGGTGAACTCCAATGTGACTTTCACAACCCAGAAGCAAGCCATCCCTGCAGGTGGACAGTTCACACATGTCTTCTGTCTGACTTTAAGAAGGAGAGATTAGCCATGGCCAACTCATGGAGGAGGTTCTGTGGGTAGATGAAAACCATGAAGGATGTAATGGGTGCCACTATTAGCTCTTGAGATAGTAATACAGAAACAATATCATGCATGGTAATAGGTCAACCTACCTGTTTCCAGTTCAGCAAAACTGACAAGGAATGAGTAAAAAAAAATCTAATAACTACTTTAAGCCCAGATTTGACTAAATGCAGTAAGGTATAGATGCAGAGGCTGTCAGCCAGACAATGCAACTGTAAAATGTAGCATTCCTAAAAACTTGGTATCTCTTCTAAAATTATTTCTAGATTCCATCTTGCATGGATAAGTGGATAAGCCCCTTTCAGGGGTCCTGTTGATGTACACATCTGTAGGCTTGCCTATGAAGTTTTTTGCTTTTCCTTAGGTGGAAATTAGTATTTATAAAAATGGGGGAAGGCTCATTGCCCTTTTCCAAAGTAATTTTTCATTCTTCCAATTCTTCCAACATCTCAACATAACTGAATATGAAGAACCATTCTTTTTTTTTTTTTTTTTCCCTCTTGGTCACTGTGGAAGTTTTGTTTATTAAGAAGGATGATTCCTTCCATAAAACACCAACTGGACCCTGTCACTCCAGTCACAGTGACATTCCTGACACTTGTTTCCACATGCTTCCCCAGCAGACCTTCTTGCATAAGCCACAGTTTGTCCAGGTTTCAATGCAAGCAAACAGAAAACAGCTGATAACTACTAGCTGAGTTAAAGGAGGCATTACATGCACTTTATTCTGTTCACCCAGCAGAAATTCAGTGGAGAAACCCAGTGATACACCCAGAATCTTGTACTTCATGAGCAATGACTCCTGGTGTCAACTTTCACATCAAGGTCAGCTGGATGGAAAGTGTTTGCTACAGACACTGAAAGGCTTGGTCATGCAAACAAGCTCTCAAATTAAAATGAGAACAGGCCTCCCTGGTTTACCCCTAAAATAAAGAAATTGAGCCAGTGTCAAATTCTCTGATTGCAGAACAATAACAGCTGGGATCTGGTTAATGTTCAAGCTCCAGAAATATTAACTATAGCTCCAGAGATATTAACTATACCAGGATTTGTTCCTTCACAGCTGGCCAAAAAGTGGCTTGTTTTTATGACCACAAGGAGATGAGGAGCTCAGACTCCAAAACTCAGAGGGGTCTTTGTCACAGCAGAAGGACAGGCAGACAGCAGAGGGCCATCTTATTCTCAGGCCAGAATGCAAAAGCATTCCAGCTGATGATGCTACCACATGCTAAGTAGATGCTATCTTGTTCAAGCTACTAATCGTCCTCCCCATGAGAAACCGACTTTTTATACACTTTTAATAAAGGAAAGGGGGAAAAAAAACCCGATAAGGATGCAACAAGCTTTCAGGATGAATGCAAAGTAGGGCCCAGGGTCTATAAAAGAAAAGGAAACTAAGTACATGGTGATGTAATGGAACTGTAGCAAGTGCCTGTAAGAAATGCTGGCCCCAGCGACACTTGTTTGTTATCAAAGCAAAGAGTTTGTCCAAGTCTCATCTCAGTTTTTTCAAATAGTAATAGAAATGTCACTCCTCTCCTGATGACTGGGATTTGAGTGAAAAATCTGGACATACACATATTATATATAACAGTGTGTTCTCCTGGGTTTGGTTGTGGGGACAGAATTAATTTTCTTCTCAGTAGCTGGTACAGTGCTCTGTCTCGATTTTAGTATGGGAATAATACTGATGAAGCACTGATGTTTTAGCTTTTGCTCAGTGTTTCTTCCCCAAAGTCAAGGACTTTCCAGTGTCTCATGCTCTGGCACTGAGCAGAATCTGTGAGGGCACATGGCCTGGACAACTGACCCCAACTGCCAAAGGGCCATTCCACACCACAGGATGTCATGCCCAGTGGCTGATTTTTTCTGGGTGTGGGTCAGTGGGTGGTAAGAAATTGTATGTGCATCACTCCTCTGTCTTCAGTTTTACTCCTGTGTTTCTCTCCTTTTCATTGCTACAACTTACGTGATTATTACATAATATTTGTTGGTGTTGATGCTGTTACTATATTTTATTGTTTCAATTGTTAAACTGTTCTTATCCCAGAGTTTTACAGGTTTTTTTCTGATTCTTCCTTTCACTGTGGAGAGGGTGGGGGAGACAGTAAGCAGCCGCGTGGTACATACTTGCCATCTGGGGTTAAACCATGACATGTGTGCACATACAAATATCAATATATACTTATAAACACAAATGCTTGGTATGTGTTCAGGATTAGAATTTTTTCAGGTCTATTTTTTCTTTAAAAGGTCAAGAAGCACCAGTCTGTCAGAGGGCTTCGGTTTTCTGGTCTTTTTTTATTAGGAGATGAATAATGACAAGTGATGACTGGGAAAAATATTTCAAATGTAAAATTGAAAAATGTTAGATCCACACATTGTCAGGCAGAAAAAATATTTAGGTGGGACTGATTCCAGTATCTGATACTGGTTCAGTATACAGATTGTTGAACTTTCTTTCATCTGTGATCCTAATTTATACCAGTAGCTCAAAAAACCAAAACAAATCATATTTTTAAAAATAAAGGAAGTCCTGCTTAAGTAAAACTCATTTTTATATTTAATGTTCAACAAAGCCAAAGAAGGAGACAGTGGTGAAAGCAAACAAATATGAAGAATATCTCTCCACTTATTCCAGGTAAAAGCTGCTTAAGTTGGTCTGACTGCTAAACAGATTTGCAAGGAGATTCAGTTCAAGCAAGTTAAAACTCCCTCTAATGGCAACTGGATAAAGGACAGACTGAAAAAATTAAAAGCACCTCGCTGTGTTTGAAACCTCTTTTTCACTAGGAAAATGTTGGTATGAATTCTTTTGGAAAGTGAAACTTCAGCCAGTGTCCAAGATTCTTTTAAATTACAATTTTTTATGTTCCTGACATGAAGTTTTTATGAGCTTTGTACAATGTGTTATGCAAAAATTTACACATTAGGTAAAATGTGTTTTCTCTAGCCTGTCTTTGGTTTAACAAACTGCCTTGGAAAAGCACTCAGGACAGATGACTACTCTTGTACACAAAAAGGGTCCTGGTATTCTGCAACACCACTCCCAACAGTAACACTAAACACTTAGAGAGATGACTCAGTTACAGAATCTGGAATTCACTGGCAAAATAAGCATTTAACCTGTGCAGGGAGTGTAATAAAATTAGAAGAGATTACATTCTGCTCACAAATACCAAACAAAAATTGCCCCATGAAAATTAAGAACAAACATCAGCTCCTTTTAATTGGATGAGCATTGTGTGGAGGATTAAAATGTTAAGGAAGGAAAGTAACCAAGGGATTGCCTGTTAGTACTAGTTAGATGTGCTGGCAGCAAGATATAGGGAAAAACAAAGTCACGAATTTAGAAAGCTTCAACCTCTGTCGTAATGAGATCTAGCAATACTTTTTCCCATAACCCTGAGGCAATTTCAGTTCTCAGATAATTTCTGTTGGATACTCTCCCTTATTGCTATCTTTGTTTTCTATCCCTACACATAGACATGGGATTTAAAAACTGAGACCATTTTTTGATTTCTTGTTAGCAGAAATGATTCTGTGCGTAATTTTTACCGCCTGAAGGTCATTTTAATTACTACAGAACAAGAATCTCAGGCTCTTGCCGGTCAAAAGTGTAATGTTCTCAGAAGACAAGTATTCAAGAGGGTAGAAATTCGACATAAAGTGAATTGAACATTTAAAAAAATGCAAAAACTAATTCTAAAAAGCAGAGTTTTTATTCAAAAACAACTTCAAAAAATGCTGACGTTTTTATCAAAAGCTCACTAGAGCCACTTCCCTCAAAACCAATCTAGTTAACTCTCCAGTAACAGAAGTTTTACAGAGAGGTGTGGGATAGACTGGTCTTTTGTGCTAGCCTGCACTCCCCCTTCAGAATAAGAAAGGCATATGGAATCTGATCTAAACCTCACTTACATAAATAAAAAGTCTTGTGAATTCACACTAGCCTACATTAACTGGTGTTACCTCTTCTCATAGTTACTGGAGGTTCAAAGGAGAAATGACTGCTTACC
>WBMY01003784.1:172061-186285 GCA_013397315.1 Donacobius atricapilla
GCGGAGGGATCCTTTCCTTTCGGGAATTAAGGCGAGGAAAAATACTCGCCTGTTTTTTAGCATACCCTCCCTTCAGAGTGAGCGACGCTGAAGTTTTTCCCCTAAGCAACTTTATTTCCCCTAAGTAGCTTTATTGCCGCCCCTCCCTGACGGAGGCTCTTTGGGAGCTGGGTAATGTCCCTTGTCTCCCCAGGGCGAGAGCGGTCGAAATCGTGATCCACAAAGTCGCAGTCCTGCCACGGAGAGGTTAGAGCTCCGTCCTTCCGACACTGAAAACAGGAATTCCCAATAGGCAGAAATGGACAGAATACACCTCGGCCGCGTTCAGCACCGGGCAGGAGAAAAACTAGCGAATTTAAACGGATTTTTCCCAGGAAGAAAAAGGATAAAGGCATGCGGGAGAGCGTTGCTTTCCCACCAGTACGTACTGATCGAAATCTAACGATACGCAGAACATACGCCGAAACTAACCTCCTAAAAAGGGAAAATATTTCTCTCTTTCCCTGAGAAGGGCGCGCGTGTAATAAACACTGGCAGTATTCATGTATATAATAAACACGGGCATCCAGTCACGGTAAGCACACGGACCAGCTGCCGGACGCCGGTTCGGCACGGTAAAGCCCTGCCCTTGCGNGGCAGCTCGGGGAGCAATTTCCCCGCAGGAATGCTTTGATCCTGCCCTCTCTCTGCGCCATCGGGGGCACGTCGCAATGACAAACGCGGGCGACCCAGGCCGCTTGTTAGGTCAGGGATGTTACCGTTTAATCTGAAACAAACCGCCCCGGCCAGCGCCCCGCCCGCTGGCCCCTTCCTGGCCCTCTCCNGCAGCTGCGTGAGCCGGTGGGGGCCCGCAGCTCCCGGCTCCTCTGCAGCCCGAACGGGGCACCAGCCCTTCCCTTCGCCCCGCAGGGCTGCGGGAACCAGCGAGGAAGGAGAGAGGGTTTGTCCCCGGGAAGGTTCGGCGGGGAGGGGAGAGCGGGGAGAAGGAAGTGCATCCCCCGACGGCAGGTATTAGCCGTCTCAAAAGAGAGCTCGGCTACCGTTTGACTTACAAGCATGACGAAAAGGCAAATACCCAAGGAATTCCACTTTCCCCCTTGGGGTCCCTCTTAAAAGGCGCAAGCATGACAAAGGACCTGCTAGGTTAGGAAACAGAAGTCGCCTTTGTCTGTAAACCGACACCAAATTACAAAGTGCGATTCTGCGGTCCGCTGGAGTAAATTACAAAACAGTTCGCCTCCTGTTTACTTTATCCACAGGGAGCTGTGAAACCCAGCCACGATTTTAAAGCGTGTTTGTACAACTTTCTTCTGCTCCCGTTGTTTGCGCTCGGCTCCGCAGCGCTTTTGAGCTCCCCGCCAGCCACTCCTCTCTCTCTCCCCTCCCTGGAAGAAGAGGTGTCTCTGCCCTCCTCCGCGGGAGAAGGCGGAGAGCATCTATGGCGCTGCCTCTCCCACTCCGGGCTCCGCTTTGGTCCCTGGAGCCAGCCGCGCCCGCTGTGGGCTGACACGGGCAGATGCGGCGCCGTGCCGTGCCGTGCTGCGGCGTGCCGTGCCGTGCTGGGAAAGGCGCTGATTTCCACCCGAGGGGAGCCTTTGAAGCCCGCTACGGGCACACCTGCCCCGCACAGCCTTCCCAGCACAACTCCCCGCCAGCCCCGCTGCCTGCGGGGCCCGGGGCCGAGACCCGCGGCCAGGGGTGCTTGAGATGCTCCGGGGCTCCTTCAGAGCCTCGGCCGGGCACCCTCGCCCTTGCCCCGCGGAGCCGCGCTGCCCAAGGCGGGTGGAGGTGTGCCAGACCCCGACGGGGTCCGGAGATGTGTCCCCAGGCCTGGCAGGCGGAGGCGGTGCCTCTTGCAGCAGCGCCCTTCTCCGAGCCCCGGGGCACTGCACGCTCGCCTCGCCCGAAGGTGAGCAGTCCCGGGGCGCCCGGCGCTCCGTCCCGCTTTGCATCGTGTCTCCGCGGGCAGGTGCAGGTGCAAGTGCCGCGGTCCCCCGCCCCCGGCCTCNGTTCTCCTCGCGAGTTACCGTGTATTTGCTACAGCGAAGATGTTGACATTTCGCGGATGATCTCAACTGCGGGATGAAAAACAACAACGACAGCAATAACCCACAAAGACATCCACTTTCCCCGTGTTATCCAACCTGTACGATCCGTCATCTCTTTTTCAGTTTTCTTTCTTCATTAAAATGTGGATTTTATATATGTGTATATGACTCCCTCTGTTTCTTGTAAATAGCATTTAAGTAAACCCTAGCACTAAAATAAACCAACCCGGGTAAGATTTTTTATTCATGGCATAGACCATTCTAAACTGATTGTACCTTGGAATACTCATTTTAAACAAGCAAGTTATTTTTTTTGTGTGTGTGTGTGTTTTTTTTTATTTTGGGTTTTTTTTTTTTTTGATGTTCTGTTTTAAATGACCATTTAATTGCTGCCTGACAAATTTGTCAGTACAGAGTAAGAGGAAGGATTTTCTGTTATTCCTATATGCCAGTCAAAAGAATACAATAAATACATATTATAAGGAGGTAAGAAATGTTGAGGTAATGCATTCCCTATTGCATGATATGGAAGAAAAATTTATTGAATATGACAGTAATACCTGCCTTTCTAAGAATGTTTGCTTTGGCAAGGAGGGCAAGGCTTAGCCTCTTTGTAGGAAGACTTGCTTATTGTACCAGGATAACCTTCTGTCCTGTGAAACTGGAATGGTATCAAAAGCAGTTCAGGTGAACAGAGCAGAACTGCTGCTTCTGACACAGTTAGTGAAAGCTGACAGGTAGTCCAGAGTCTTCAGTGGAAGGATTCACATGGACATAGGCAGCTTTGAATTGAGCACGGGGTGCAACAGAGTTTCCCATTTACAATCCTTCTCACCCTGGCAGCGGAAGGGATGCGCTCCCAGGAAGGGAGGGGAATAAACTGTAAAAGAAGGGCAGTTTAGCCCTCCGTGGTTGGAGGCTCTGCCCACTCATCGGGTATGTACCTAGGGGCACAATTTGGCCCGTGCCTCTGCAAACAGGATGACACAGTCCTGGGGGTCATTCGATGAAGCAAGAAGAAACACATCTCGATGAAATAGCACCGCCTCTTCTGCAGCCTCCAGATTCGTGGCCAGGGTATATGAGGGCAGACCTAGAGACACTTTAAGTCAAAACTAGTCCAAACCCATCCCTATCCAATCCTGGGCTAAAATTTTTAATTAAAAAAAAAATAGAAAGAAAGAAAAGGAAAAAAAAAAAAAAGGCATGAGGAGGGTTTTGTGTGCCATTTGTAGCAGTTTTGCTGTGGCTCATAAACAAGGCTGACTTTTGGTTTGCCAGCATTTAATAGGCCCGTAGACATTTGGCAGGTCTCCTGCTAAAATGTACTAGAAAGTTGGATCAGCTCTCAGCGTGAATATCAAGAATCCACTATGCAAGCAGTGAGCGCAGCAAATTGTCAAGTCAGCAACTAATACACTTCACTATAATCTTCCCAAATGTCTTAAGTAGTTTGGCAAATCTCTTCTTGCAATAAATTCTAGTGAAGTTTCGGGGTTTCTTTTATTTCAACATATGGCCTTAAAAAGTAACTTAGCCAAGAATATTTTTAGTCAATGCAAAGTTTGCTGGAGATGTTTTCCCAAAATTTGTTTGCACTCTGTCAGTTTTATTCAAATGTCAACCAGATGCAGAAAGTGTGGAGGTTGGGGTTTTATTTTACAGTCCTGGAAAGCAAAGGTCAAGTCTCTGCAACATAAATTGTCTTTTTGATTGCCATATTTTAGCAGAACAGCAAAAACTCTTACTAATAAACTGGTTTGTCATGTTTTGTTTTGTTTTTCTTCCCTCAGGATGCAATGTAATAACATGCAAAATATTTTAAATGCCAGTAGACACCTGCTAAATCAAATGACTTGGGTAGGCTACGCTGCGCTTAGCAGTAAAAATTCAATCATATAACCACAACTGGCCAGATTGTAGCATTGCAGTCTCTGAGCAGCCTTACTGAAATTATTAGGACGACCTGAGGTAGCAGTCAGCATGAAAAACAGCATCAAAATCTGGCAGTATACCAGTTAAAACAAGCCAACCAGCCAGCCAGACTCAGGCCAAATGATCCATGCAGGTACCTAGGACCCACTTATTACCCTGCAATTAGCAAGAAAGTTTGTAGAACAGTTTTTAGATGGGAGTATTGTACCATACTAACACAGGTATCACACTCTGGCTAGGTGTGGATCCGCTATGGAGTATACAGATGCCTGAGGTGTTTGAGGGAGAAGATGTGAATCTCAGCACTCACAGCATGGCAGAGCGAATGCAAGACAATTGGGCTCTCTGAAAATTGGCAGAAAACACACTGGGCTACCTCACCACCTGTGGCATTTCCATCAAAGCTCTCAGAAGGATTTTACCATCTATCCTTGTGAGAACAGACCCTGAAAATCAAACAAGCTTGCACTGTAACTCCGTGATCAAGGAGCTCAGTCTACATGGCACATGGATAGGTGGAGGCACTGAGAACACTCACTCCCATGATTCTTGGACATCAGCTGGGGAAACAGGAAGAGATGCAGTACCAATAAAACAAACATGAGGCTAATGTGTCTCAAACCCCTCTCATAATTAAAAGAAAGCATGGGTGCAGAGCCCCTTCCACAATATTTTAGGTTATTTTTGAGGTAGAAGAAATTTCTGCTACTATACAAATGAAATTACAGCCCTTTTAAAATTATTCTTATTTTCTTCTTTTTTAGCTAGTACTTCTGCACATCTTGTGTTTAGCTATTTGAGGCTAGATTCAGCAACAGCTCAGGGAGAATCTGAGAGAATCAGTAGGCACAGAGAGGACAGCAATAGAAATGTGTGTCTTTAGGACTCTGTAAATTGAATCCTTTCATTGGGATTTCATTGAGGGAGTTAAGGTACCCCAAAGAGATGGGCACGAGTTTCCATTATGCCACACTTGGTCTCTACAACATTCCTACTAAGTATTTTAGAGAGGGCATGAATATGGCTCCTTCCAACCTTTGTCTCAGCTGCTATCATTGGGACCCCTGGTGTGAGGAAGCAGAGCAACACGAAGTCCCCACCCAGGCAGGTGCAAAAGAGAACTCCTTTTTTGCAAAAAACAGGCCTTTTAAAGCAGTTAGGCTTTTACCAGTTACATACTTTTAAAATATAACAACCATCATCCAACCAACCACCACACACCATGATGTGAACACACAATGGTTACATAACTTGTTTTTCTACCTCTAATTCAGGTTAGTCACACTTGGCATCCTTTTCTACTTAGCCAAAGTAACAGGAGTGAGCCATGGTTTTACAAGGCCTTCCTTTTGTAAAGTTTTACCTATCCACAATCCAGAGTCAATACAAATGGAGGCCTGGCACCAAGGTCAGCTTCTGGAGGGGTGGTATTGCCATGAGAGAAGGAGAAGCTGGTGCCCTAGCTGGACACAACACCTACCTGCTAAGGCACATTTAGGACAATCTCATTTGATGCTTCTCTTGCCCTGCTGTTAGTGCACTCTTGGTTGCAATGCTAAGAAGTGGTTTTGCACACACTCTTACCAGGCAGAGCTGCATCTTCCTGACCTTGTGAATTTGTCCCATGGCAGAAAGGAGCTGAACTGAAGTATCCATTCTTGTTCTGACCTGTACCTGTGAAGAGGAATACAGGAGCTGTAACTGCTTCAAACCCAGTTCTTCTCACAAGGGAACCTCCTCACTGACAGGCTTTAATCTGATTCTTGGAATAGATCCTGATCATGTCTCTAAGCAGAGAGCATCCCTTACCAGGCATTTAGCACTGTGGCTCAAAACATGCCCACATGTCAGATTTATCTGGACATACAGTTTTCTGAAATCATCAAAGAGAAAGCAAGCAGTATATTAAAGGGTTCATACAGTAGACAGACCATTGATAGCATGGAATTAATTTCAAATATATATTTAATGAATGATGTGTTTATTACTATAAACACAAATCTAGGTGAAAATCTAAGACATAAAGTGTTCCCGAAAGGTGAGGCCATTGAGTATTCTGGGATCAAACTTTTCCCTTCATTCCATACAGACACCCCATTGAAATCCTTGAGATTAAATGGGCATGAGTCTGAGTTTAACATATTGCAGACATGTATATACATATTAAGAACATTGGATGCATTGTACTCTAAAATACTATTT
This sequence comes from Donacobius atricapilla, assembly GCA_013397315.1. Classification (NCBI taxonomy): domain Eukaryota; kingdom Metazoa; phylum Chordata; class Aves; order Passeriformes; family Mimidae; genus Donacobius; species Donacobius atricapilla. Next base: position 178,247 of record WBMY01003784.1, read on the forward strand.
TACTTACGGTATTTTTTCAGCACTTATGATTACTGGCAATAATAAAAGAGACTATCCCACAAAGTGCACTAAGATCATATGACATAGAGAAGACACTGTCATCTACTTCATGATTTAATATCTGTGACACTTAGGTAATTCATGGGCTCTGGACATCCAAGATCATATCAACTATGAAAAGTGTCAAACTACTCAGTGCATAAAATTAACCAGTTCTAGGAGTAAAGTTCTTTAACCAGCTCTGCTGAAGTCAATAGAAAACCTCCTGTGCCAGCAGCCAGGGAAATTGGGTAGAGCCCATATTTAATTAATTTTGCCTTAAAAGAGAAGATAACATGCTGATCAGAGATTCTGCCTGCCCTGCATGACCAGTTCACTGGCAATATGATCCACAAAACTCTGGGCTTCGAGAGTTTCTTGCCAGGACTTCTTTGACTACGCAGCTCATGAAGGAGGCGGGAGAAGCTGCTGTGCCACAAACCTGGGGCTGAACTGCCTTGCTGTCTTTGTTCTGCACATCCCCATCTCCCCTGTGACTTCCACCCAAGGGGTATTTTCTTTAGGGACACTTTCCTAGTCTGTAGGGGACAATTTCCACCCTGTAGCCATCTGCAGAGCAGAAACACTGGCATGTCAGATAGAACGTCCATCCAGTTAAACACATCTGGATGATACACAACTGGGGGAGGATATTTACAGCTATAAATTACTAGTTCCCCCTTCGAAATAGTGATGAGAAAACTTTCAAATACATTTATGATAGCAAGACACTCACAAATAACTAGCTACGGAAAAAATTTAATCATCTGAATTTTTTACCAAGAAGTAAGAACACATGAGAATATACCCAAGGCCCAAGTTACTTGTTGTGGTGTACTTACTTGCAAAACTTGGCATCACTCCAACACCATACCAGACTTGCATGTCATAATAATCTAATGCTATCCATAATCAGCACACCAAATGATGCGCAACAGCAGGAGACACACCTAAGCCTCAAGTGCTAGTGAGTGAACTCTACTGAGTTCAGAGAGAGGCACCATAAAATCCCAACCATGAATTTGTGGAAGTAAACGGTGGCTTGCCCACAGCTTCCACAAAGCCAGAGTGCATCAGCTTAGGGATAACTGCAACATAAATGTGATAAACTCTTGGTGTTCAGATTCCTTCCAGATTATCTTTGGCTATACATCATGCATCTCTTAAAATCAGTGGAATTCCCATCCATTAAAAGGAGCATATTGCGGGGAATTGCAGGGATGTCACTATCTTTCAGTACAAGAAAAAAAATTCCTGGGACCTAAAGGTAAATGTTCATATAGTCAAGAATTAATTTTAATTCAAATTTTGCCATTCTTTTTTCTAGCTGAGGAACTACTTTAAGCCTGGGGCAATCATATTTGTAAAGGTTTACGAACAATAAGATTTCCACTGCAACTTAACAGCAAATAACATGGATGCAAACCAACAAATAAGGTCTTCTTTTCATCTGTTCAGGAGCAGAATGTGCTGCCCAACACAGAGACATCACTCCACAGGTCAGTGGCTGCTCTGCCTGTGTTAGGGCTGCCTGTCTAACAGCAGGTAACACACACAGGTACTAGCAAAGGTACAGAACTCGTTGCACACTGTCTGAGAACTCTCTTCCGTGATATACCAGAATAATAATGGACAATAATAAATGAGACTCCTCAGCTCTCTTCTTTGGCTGAATAGCTCTAGCTGAGTCAGAAAGGACCGCTTCTCATTTTTCCAATGTGTACTTTTGTTAGGTCAATAGAGGGACTGTTAGGGAGTGGTAATGTGAGCCGGGTAATGTGTGCAGGTTCTGGGGCTTTATTGTGTCCCTGCTATGTTAATTAGTATTAGGAACGTGATGGATTGGCAACACATGTATTTTCTGAGTCTTAAACCAGCCCTGAGAGTTTAGCACTCCATTAGTTACACATCACAGGAACCCAGGGATGTTTACTTTAAAAAGTATCACTTACAAGGGTGAAACACTCACATTCATTCCTGATAGGGGCTGTGGGGAACACTCGCCCAAGAACCAAGTTCTGCAGAACAATGTGCCAGCCCTGTCCACGGTGACCCTGGGAATCCCACATCAAAACTCTCTGTGCAGCATCTCCTGAGGGAGTGACAGATGGAGAAGCACCAGCCTGGACAAGCAGATGTTTTCTCTCCACGGCTTGTCTGGTAGAGAAGATAGGAGCTGGGAGTTTGGTGAGAGGTGTCTAAGACACATCTCCCAGTGCAATTGCTCTGCAGAAGAGAAATCAGAGGAACAAACAGGGCTGTTGCCTTCCCCTGGCCATTACAGTCCTCTCTCCCCAAGAAATGCTACCATACCAACATACCAGCCAGCAAGAGAAATTTCCTCTCTGCAATCTGGGCGTGCAAATCAGCATGGGAGGGACAATTCCAAAAGAGCCTTAGACCTTCTCAAAGAGCCGAGGAGAAATGGTAGCAAGAGATGCTGAATACAATTATTCCATAGCCGAATCCAGCAAAATGATCCTTCCATGCACCAAATAACATAAAACCCTCAGCTCTGCTCCCTGATGATGTGCCTCCCTTGAGAAGTTCTGTGAAGTTTCCTTCCTGTCCTTCACTAGTATGGGAGTAGGTCACTTATCCCACATAATTCTACCTCCAGGAGACAGCAGCCACTCTATTTCCTCTGTGCAGTCTTTCTTTCTCGTTGCCTGCCAGCTTCTGGAGTCTCAAGAACAGCTGTCTTCCTTGCACATAGCTCTATTCCCCATACCAACCTCCCTCACCTCAAACCCGGTATTTGTTTTCTTACTATTAATATTAAAAATTCCACCACAGAAACCTATAAGTATGGCAACATTAAAAAAAAAAAACCCTAACATCTTCACATTCTAGCAAACCAGTCAGTAGCCACCATTTTTTCAGACACTCTGTAGTGCTGATTTTGGCATATGTCCTAGAACAACTTTGTGTTCTGAATGTTGGGATTGACCTTCATCATCCCAGTTACAGTGGATAGCAATTAATAATTAACAGAGTGGGCTCTGGTAGAGTAATGGACCTAAAGCTAGACTGATACTTCTCGCTGGTCTTTCAGCATGGCTGACAGTAGCCAGAAACCAATTACTTGTGCAGGAAACCTTCAAATAGCAGTAGTTGTAGTTGTAATGAGCTGAGTTGGCTTTGTGTGTTAAAGCGTGTGTTGCAAACCCCAGATGTGTGAACCCAAGTGGGTGATTGCTATCAGAAAAGAAATGTCAAAAGCACTTCCAGATTGTCATCGAACCATTTTCGCTCTACAGACCATGGTTTTATGTCAGTTATGTCTGCATAATGTGACAGAGACAAGTTAAATATTCATACCCATGAATTGGATTTGTTTGTGTCTTCCCGGCCACATATTCTTTCCTATAGAAAAAGTCACTTTTTCCTGTGTTCAATTGTCTGTAGATTAGAATATGTGGCCTAGTGAGGCCAGCACATTTACAAATCAGCACAGGTAAAACTGGCGTCATCATGGTGATCTTGCCATTTTGGCAGTCAAAAAGAGAAGTTACCTAAACTTGAAAGCTAAAGGTGGCCACTCTGTATCTTGGTGGATGCAAAAACATATTCAATATTTTAGCTGGGTTTTGATGCAACCGTACTCAAGGGAATTCTGGGATTTTTTTTTTTTTTTTAGTGAACAAAAGGAATGCTGGCAGTGCTGCTGTCAACTACAAAGCTAAGAGGCAATTAAAATAATCAAATAATCAAAAAACAACAGCACCTAAAGAGATATTTTTCAGGTCTGTGTCACATCCTACAGTACACAGTATGTCATCACAGCTTGTCTGCCACTCAGCAGTCAGACCACGCCCAGGACAAGCCAGATGTGCTGGTATAAATGACCAACTCATTACTGTTACAGAGAAGCCAGATCAGCATGTGGCAAGGCACATGAGCACTTCAGATCTCTTTGCTGTCTCTCCTAGTAGGTGAGATAAGAATGACCAAAATCAGGAGCACCACGACCACCTCTCACAGCTTGCTCTCGGGCAAAGCCATTCCTGTGGCTGTGCAAGTGATCCTTCAGCTCTTTAATATCAGGAGTGCAAACTTAATAACTTGCATTCTGTATTGAACCTTGCACACTGCAATCCTAAAACTTCACAGCGGCCTCCGAGCAATGCCAAAACACGAGCAGACAAGTCCAATCATAATCCTTTTGCAGGATGTTGCGCTCTGTAGTAATTTCCTGCTTCTCACATGTAAAGGTAACAGACACAGCTAAAGAGGCTGAAGTGGGCTTTATGGCTTGGCACATCTCTAATAAAACAAGAGTCTTGATCATATGAAGAAAGGATATAAATTCTGCAGCACTTTGGAACTGCTGTGGCAAGCAAAACATCTGTTTATTACATTTTCCAGTGTTTTATTTTCAGTTGCCCATGACGAAGAATCAGAACTTTTGCCAGTGCAAACCATGCTCAGTCATAAACACAGCACTGTCCTTTTGAGGTATACCTTGAGCATTGTAAGGCAACAGCTTTATTACAGGGAAGTCAAAGAGAGTCAGAAATCAGGGCACAGGAAAGACAGTTTGAGAAAAGGCCACATTTTATAAAGAAAGTACTTTACTCACAGGCAAGGGGATTTATTTTGTGTGAACACAGATACTTTGAGCAGCATGAAGGACAACTTTGAGAAAAGTTTATTGTGGTAAAACATTCTACACTACAGTTCTCCACAAAATCCCTACAATGATATTAACCTACTGACACTCACCCCAAGGAATTAATTTTGGTAACATAAACTTTATTCTGTGCTGTACATTAGCTCAGTATCACTACTGAACAAGAAAGAGAGTGGGTTTCAAAAATGTTATTGCTAATGGGAAAATCAGAAAACACCACACTCAGCAGTGAAGTCCATAAGGAAATTCACTTGAGGCCACACCCAAGGTATTACTCCCCTTGGTTTAGTCTTCATTTTATGTGCACCATTGAAAAGTGTTACATAGTGAACTCACTTCACTGTAATGAAATGCTATTTTATTAAATATACCTTTGATGGATCTCTGGGTCAGCCAAAGACCTCAGAATGATGCAAACATAAAGAAAAGCAGTTATCAAGTGAAATGAACATCCTAGTCAAACTCAAAACAAACCAGACCAAGGTATCTCTATGCAAGAAAAAGCACTATCTGAATCTACTGAGAAGGAGCCAAATATGAGTTTAGAAAATAAATCTATTTACACAACTAACTACTTTTCAAAATCTTGCACGTTTGAGACTGGCAAACAGCTTCTCCACAGAAACTTTCACAAAACACCTGTGGCCTGAGCATCCACACAAGAAGAGATTTACAAAGGCAGGGAGGCACTGTGTCTGTGTACTGCCTATTTCCTAAGCATAAAGCACAAGACCCAGAGCAAATAAGGTCAAAACTACTTGACATTACTGCCATCTCTCCCAACATTAATTATTTGTTAAAGTATATGATCTTAATTGCATCTCTGCAAGGAAAATATCCCAATGCATATTCTTCCCATATTGCAGGAATGCTACTGAACTGGCGAGATCTTTTTTGGTTTTTTCCCTCAGCATCTGAAGTTACAACAGGAATTAGCAGAAAAACAGTGGCAACGGGGAATTCCCATGCTGTTGGAGAGCTTAGCTGGAGAGAGGTGTAGAAGAAATGTTGGAGACCTGCAGTTTTCACAGCTCCCTGCCTCCTGACAAATCAATCCCTACATTTATTCCCAACACAGAGACAGTTAAAAGCACAGCAAATCAAAGCCACACAACCTGTCCTTCATTCAGAACTGAGACCTTAGCATTGACAAATAGGAAGGCAGTTAGGCTATTTTTAAGGTAAAGAGGAAGGAATTCAAGCCTGTTGAGAAGGACTACTTCATAGACAGGATGTAACAGGGATCGTTTGGCATGAAGAGAAAGCCTAGGTAACTCTTACTTCCAGTAGATACACAAGCACTTTGTTTTGACCACAAAATGTTTTTCATTGGAGAGTGTGAAACAAACTGCTGCATCAGGTGTTAGTCCTACTTTCCAGGCAGACTTACAGTTCATATTCTGATACAGAACAGTGAAATGATCTAGTATGGATTATAACGAAGAGAGGTCAAGAAAATAAGTAGCGAAAAAGAGGCTTGAGATGTCCAAGGCAAAGGTAACTGGGAAAAGGTTTATATCTTCATATCAAAAGGCAGCTAGCAGCTAGTGGTCCAGCACAGACAAACTCTGTTGAAAGGGCATACACACCATCCACTCTGTATTGACATTGCCAGACATCTCTGGACTGACCAGACAATAATTAACTTTTTACCACTGACATTGTTTAACTGCCTAGTAGCAAGAAAAATGTAAAAATTTTGGTTACACACTGAGGAAAAGAATAAGTCTCTAGAATGACGAAGGAGAAAGGCAATATCAAATACCTTGAAACACTGATAGACTAGATGAACCAAACATTTGTCATATGGCTTTGTCCTAGTTTCAGCTGGGATAGAGCTTATTTTCTTCTCAGGAGCTGGTACAGTGCTCTGGTTTGGATTTAGTAGGAGAATAATGATAACACACTGATGTTTTAGTCATTGCTCAGGAGTGCTTAGCATTAAGTAAGGGACTTTTCAGACTCCTATGCTCTGCCAGTGACCAAGGAGACAAAAATATGGGAGGGAGCATAGCTGGGACAGGTGACCCAAACTGACCAAGGGGATATTCTGTACCACAGAACAACTTCATGCTCAGTATATGAATGGGGGTAAGTGTCCAAGAGGAACTGATCACTACTGGGGGAACAGGTTGGGTATTGATCAATGAGTGGTTGAGAAACTGTACCATGCATTATTCTTTCTCTTTGGTCTTACTCCTCTCTTCCCCTGTCCTTTTCAGTGTTATTATTGTTTTTACCATCATTGTTAGCAGTAATAGCATTTTAGTTTGGTGTAGTTTAGTTTAGTTTGAATTTTTGAACTGTTCTTATCTCAACACTTAAGGTTCCCTTTTTTACCCAGTTTTCATTCCTACCTGGGTTCTGGGGGCTGAGCAAGTGACTGCATGCTACTTAACTGACTGCTGGGGTTAAACCACAACAGGCTTCCTGAAGCATTCCTTCTTTATCGTTGGGCCCACTTCCACAGTCAAACAGGTAACAGAAATGCTTTTGACTTCCTTGACTTTTTGTGCGAGAGGACTTCAGAGAGAAGCATGCAAGGTACATGGGAACTTGCTGGCTCTCCCATGGAGCTGTGGGAGCTCCATGCTGCCCGGGGGTGGGCAGAGGCTGCAGCGAAGCCTGCTGCGTTGCCTGCCTCTTATCTTCAGGTTTGAAAAAATAGATCTGAGAGGGCAGGAGTCCTGGCCCTGCCACCCGCTCCTTTGTCACACTGAGCTGACTCCCAAAGCAAACAGCAAACTGAGCCCTGGGCAAGCTGTCAGAGTCATGCAGAATTAGGGAGGGACAGACCCATCCCTCTTCGTTATAACATCATCTGGCCATAACCTCGCCCAGCCACAACGTCATCTGGCCAAAAAGTCACCCGGCCACAACGTCATCACCTGGCCTTAATCCAGCCACAATGTCATCACCTGGCCTTAATGTGATCATCTAGCCACAACAGCATCACCCAGCCACAATGTCATCACACAGCCATAATGTCATCATCCGGCCATAATGTCATCATTTAACTATAATGTCATCATCCGGCCACAACGTCATCATTCAGCTATAATGTCATCACCCAAACAAAACGTCATCACCTGGCCAAAACCTCATCACCCAGTCACAATGTCATCATCAGGCCACAACGTCATCATCCAGCCACAATGTCATCATTCAGCTATAATGTCATCATCCGGCCACATCTGACCAAAACATCATCATCTGACCAAAACATCATCACCCAGCCACAACATTGTCATCCGGCTACAGTGTCATTGCCAGGCCATAACATCATCATTCAGCTATAACTGCATCACGTGGCCACGTCATCACCCAGCCATAACATCATCATCCGGCCTTAATGTCATCACCCAGC
>WBMY01003784.1:210520-223616 GCA_013397315.1 Donacobius atricapilla
AGAAACCAAACCCCCCCGCCCCGCCCGCCCCCCCGCAACTCCCCAGCAGAACAAGCAAACCGAGAACGCCGCCGCTGTACCGCCCTGCCCCGGGCCGCGGCTACTCGCCGCCCTCCTGGGCCGGGCTCACGGCGAAGCTGCCGGGCGGCGCGGGGGGCTCGCACTCCTGGTCCCCCTCGGCGCTCCCGCTGTTGCTCGGCAGGCACCCCTGGCCCGAGTCCTGGCTGCTGGGCGGCGGGAACACTGCGACTGAGGGGAAGAGACAGAGAGAGAGAGAGAGAGAGGGGGGGAAAAAAAAAGTAACAAAAACAGCGCCTGAGACACCCCGACTGGAGGACACACTCACAGATCTCCCCTCTTTGGGAAGAGGGGTGAGGAGCTGTTCCCTGGTGCGTGCTGAGGGGCTGGTCCCCCTCCTCCCGCCAAGGTGAACAGGGCGAATAACGATGGCAGGAAAACAACTTCAGGTCTGGGGGCTGTATCCTTCCACCCACAAGGAAACTACCTACCTACAGACCTAGAGGCCCTGCCTCGGGCAGCCCGACGCCGAGGCCAAATATTACAAAATTTAAACCTAATGCAGTGCTAGGAACGGTTGCAACATTGCAATTTGCAGTAGATACAAAAACCAAGTAAAAGGGTCTCTGACCTTCCTAACCTTAGATGAGTTGAGATCCACCCCCAACACTCCCTTCCTGCCTACCATGAATATAATTAAGGGGAAGCTGCAGTGGTAATTTCTCTCCTCATTAACTTCCTGATTGGTTTCAGGCTCAGGATTCCAGCAGCCGGCAGTTTGTCACCAATTCCAAATGGCCAATCGTTAATACTAATGTTTGTGTAGCTAACTGCCAGCATCTGCCACGGCTTCTTGTACAACAGTAATAGTGAAAGGGTAACATTAGTGCTCCCCGTGTTAATTCAGATTCTGTTCATCAATAGGAAAATCTATGATGTAATTAGCAAAATGCATCGGTAGTTGAGGCAGTTGGAAGGAAACTAAATCACAGCAGGAGCTCCATGAGCCCCTGACACCTTTATCATCAATACTAGGTTCTGGATTTTACTGTTCAGTGGAAAGTATTACCAGCCTGTGGTCTTTTAAAAGAGAATATTATTTACAGCCTCTGCTTGTTTCTTAGAAGCCATGATGAATCTAGTACAACTGCACAAACCCAAGAAATACGGAGGTGAGGCTTAAACTCTGTCCTGAAATCAACACTGCTGTGCCTAAGTTGGCTGCTCCTCCACACTTGAGCCCTGGGTGCTTTCAGACTCTGGGGACTTCTACTAGTCCTGAAGTTCGATGAAAAACACGAGGTCAGGCTTGACTTGGACAGCTAGTCAAATCCAGCAGGATTCAAGGAAAGTGAACGGCACCATCTGGGTTTAGCCCACTACCCATGAGAAAATCAGAAGTGCAGTCTTAAAAAAACCACCAACATGCCATTCTGTAGTATCCTGTGTTTCTGCAGTAACTTCCGTTTGCAGCTCAGCTTCTGAATTTGTCCTGTTTTTAAACACAACACTGGTTACCAAGAGATGGGAGAGACATTATGAAGTTGACATCACACACACCATTTTCACCTACTTAACCCACGTGCAGACAAAACAGTGATTTCCATTCCTTTCAGGGAGTTTTGGCCGTTCTTGATATTGCAGAACCTAACTCCTTGATTTCCTCCAAGTGTCTCCTTTGATGCATATAGCTCTAACATCACTCTGCCAAAGCAGACATTATTATTGTCTTTAAGATCTGACATAATTTTTTTAACTCCAGGGAATGGGATATTAACCCTATATTACATTTTTTTTCCCAGCTAAAATACAAAGAGAAGAACACAGTGCTTAGACATGAACGAATGACAAGGTAGTCACGGGCAACTTCCAAGTTGCAGTTTTTTATACATCCTGCAAATGCTGCTAATTGTTGACAAAAAAAAGAGGAATCCGATCTGCAGCATCATGTACTCCTTTGCTATGTGGTCAAATGCTCCACCCACCCACTCCTGGGGGTGCTCCAACACCCCAGGCCTGAAATAACCAGTGCAATGATTTGCAATTAAAACAGGCTAGAACTGCACTTAAATAACCTGCAGTTGGGAACAACTGTTTAGGTTTTTTTCTAGCCCACCAACCCTGAAACGAAGAAGTGTTGCAGAATCAGAAATGATCCTTGTGGTTTCCAAGAGCCAAACTCTCCTCTGCTATGAGAACATACCATGAGATTCCTAATGGTGTGTTTCCTACCTTTCCTTTTCAGCGTTTAAGCAGGGTTGGTGGTGGAGTCCAAGGAGAAGTCACATGTCCTCAGCATCCGAGCTACCTACTCTGCTCTCTGAATATGCATAAGGGTATGAAATGAGAGCCACAAAGGTTTTAAAAACAATCTGGCACTACCAGATTTACCTCGAGCAGGTAAGACTGCTACTTCTGTAGCCAGACCTGGACTGCTTTATTGAACAGACCTCCACTGCAGACAACAGTCAGTGAAGTCAAGCAAGGTGCAGTGAGTAGGTGCAATGCTGATAAAAAGTACAAGATACTCAGATTGGGACTTGTAGCTATAAAAAGGCAGTGAAAAGGAAATAAGCAATTCTGTTTCAGTGTTTTAATCATACAGCAATAAAACGTAGAAATTCCAAGTTCAAAGAAACAAAACCCATGTTCTTTTTGACTTAAGTATATGAGTTTCATCTGTTGGATGCTTGTGGTTGATCCTCCCACAGTTGTTACACAGCCCTTATCTGTGTAAATAACAGTACCAGAATTGGGTCTGTGACAGTTTTTAAAGACCATTCCTTGATCTAATTTACCTTTACCTAGTTTACCCTTGGGAAAGCAACTGAATATTTTTGAGCCATATGAATCTGAAAAACATTCAGCTAAAATCACACAGGAAAAGAAATGAGAAGGGATCCCAACCACAGACATAAAACCTTACGTCTTCTGACACTGCTAACTGCATTGACTTTTAGCTTGAGTGATCTCCAAAATTCAGTGGACTGAAAAGAGTAATACACTTTCAGTGATGCAAGAAATCAGAAGGACATTTATGCTTAAAAAAAAAAATCTGAATTTACATTTAAAAACCTACTAAACTCTAAATAAGGAGCCATTTGTAAAGATTTAAAATTTGAGTGGTAAAACTGATTTTTAAAAACTCTTTCAGCTTTCTTGGGGAAAGTGAGTAAGCATGTCAGTCCCACGCACTTCCTCCTGGTGTGCACACTTGTGTGTCAGCACAGCCACATATCTGTGATGAAGAACTAGATGCCATTGGCAGTTTGATGGAACGGGAGCATCACTAAAGGATGCCTAAGTTTTTGGCATAAGGGTGGACAGGAACTGCTCTTCATAGTACCTTCTCCTGCAAAGCACTTCCCTTCTACAAATACTACTGCTGTTGCAACTTCCACTCCAGGCTACAGAGATCCCACATAAAGGCTCCTGAAAACCAAACTGGCCTGGGAAACCATTAGCAGTCAAGCCAAGAAGCAAGTCGAGATACCTGCACAAAGGGCAGAATGAGAGAAAATGTCACTGGCATTCTCCTCAGGATACCAGTTCAAACCACCAGAAGACATAAAGGGTGGCTGGCCACATTGGCTGACCTGGTGGATTGGAAATAACCACAGGTCAAATTCATTTGGAAAACACTGTCCCATTTCCACCCAAGTTGAAGGTACCCTGTTAGTCTGCTGCTCAGATTGTTGCCCAAAGGGCTGACTCTAATCCTAGCATCAGCAAACAGCCTGCCAGGTTACAATAACTATGGTAACACTAGGGTAACTGCCCAACAAAGCATTAGGTCAAAAACCCCAAATCAACCAAAAAAACTCCGCAAAACAGTTAGCACTGCAAAATCAGCCACTAGGAATCTGAGAACTATCAGAACTGTCAGCTGCTGTCTCAGCAACCGAGAAGACATACAAAAAAAGAGAATGGGCGAAAGCACAATTTTTCCTGTTGTGGAGAAAACATTAGAATGACAGCAAGAGTGTCAGGGTCTGTCCTGACTTTGCTGTAGAAGATAAGATGGGAAAGATGCAGCCTCCATGTAAACACATGCAGGAAGGTCAAGTAAGTTCTCTTAAGCAATCTCCCTTCAACTGTCTCTCACCTTTGAGAGTACACAACCCTACGTTCTTGAACAAGGGTTTAAGTACTTAAGTAGAGTTAACTAACAGATGGTCAAAAAGAAAACTTACCTCTGCAATATCTCTCACATGACCCATTCCTGTGTAAATCCTCTATTTAAAAAGATTGAGGACTATTGACTTACACCAGGGTGAAAGAACTGCTCATAAGCCAGCCTTGCCACGGGTTCAGTCTCATACTCTGGTATTTGGCCCTGTGCAGATCTAAGACATCAACAGTCAAGAGCCTATGGGTCAGTGGGCTCCTACTAGGCCACTGAGAAACTTCAAGAAAAGTAAGAGACAAACTTGAATCAGCCGTGTTTTCAAAATCTTCCTGGAACATAAAGATTTCAGTTTTGTAAAGCTGCAGTAATGCATGTTCCCGGAGGACATTTGCACTTGATGAATCCCCAATATATATATATGGGGTTTTTTTGCCTCTAGACTGTATGAACTAAAGTAAAAAAAACCCCTCCAAATTGCTGTCTTCTTCATTACACCTCTCTTGCTCAGGATGACTGCCTGGATGAAACGGTTCCTACTGAAAATCCCTGCCAATGTCCACAAGTGCATAAATGCACTATGCATTTTCTGCATTGACTGTCCTTCTCCTCTGTCCCTTGGGCCTCATCACAAATCTGGGCCAGGGGATAGCTTCCATGGGGACAAATCCTGGAAGCCCACCTGAAGCCAAGGGTTTCTGCTTGCCGCAGCTGGTCACCACAACGAAGTGTGTGCGCAGCCTTCTTTGCAGCAGTACGCTGTGCACCAATGTGTACGAGGAGGAAGCTGATACCAAGCAGTTTACAAAGGGAAAAAGAGAACTCAGCTATGGGTCTGCCTTAAAACTAAACTCCACATACCACTTTGACCAGCTGAAATGTCTCTGTGACTTCCTGTAAACCAGGGTGTTACGGACTCTTCTGTACCAACCACAATGTGGATTAACTTGCAAGAATATGGCAGTGATGCTCCTTTTCTGCTTTGCAAACTATTAACACAATGGAAACTTGTCCAGTCCTAGAAATATATGTCTGTGGATATTTTCCTGCTGAAAATAAGTTACAAGAGCAACAAACAGAGCTGCTTTTTGATGCAAAAATAAAAACAAGCCTAAGGATCTTGAAACAAATGCACACTCCATCTGTGTCTCTTAACACAGGTATACTATTTCACAGCATAGCCCTTTTCCCCTTCTCAAACACCTACCTTTGTCACTAATTTAAAGCAATTAGGATTATCTTGGATGCCCACAACAGGGCACATTTATTGTGTATTTTCAAATAGCATAAATTTTTGGCATTAGGAACTCAGGATAAAAGGTAAAGATCTGAATAGAGATCTTTATTCAGTATGCTTTACCAGGGATTATCTCAATTCTTTTCCAGTTCATGCTTGCAGTTTTAGCAACTAAGAAGGTAGGGCTATAACTGATGTAATTAGAAACCAGAGGCTGGAGAAAATATCCTCCTGTTGACTCCCCCACCTCTAATTTTAAATTCTCTTATGTGAAACAATCAAATAACGCTTTCCACTTCTCACCCACTACCAGGCTAGACAGACGGGATGCTAAAATGGTACTTGGGAAGCTTAGGCTTTTTACTCAGACTCCAAAACAGCTGGAAACCATACCAATCCTCAACAAAGCAACTGCCCTTTATGCTTGCATGCACAAACTGGAGCAGAGCAGTGCTGATGGACCTACGCTCTCTCTTATCACCAGTTTTACATTCTGTGGCTAACTTGATGGCATTGAGCCACTGCTGCAGGCTAGGAAAGGCAGAGGATGAACAATCTCAAAAATACTTCTGGTGTGCTGAGATGAGTACCCTTGCTTTGGAAGACTGAAAGGCAACATGTGGAATTTGGGTGATAGAAGCCCTCTTTCACAGATGTGAATGGTTACTTGCCTCTTGTACATGTACTCACCCCAAGTGCTCACTCTACTGAGGCAGGTCCCAGCCAGGTGCACCTCCACAGAAACCTCCCCAGTTTATATTCTACTGCCAGGAACCCTAGTGGCTAGTTCTCTCAAAAAGAAAACATTATTTTAATAATTTCACGAAGATTTTGTGCTGGAAGACATGATGCAAAATGTTTTCCATCATCTCAACATAAAGCAGGCATTTCCCACTGCTGGGTAACAAGGTAAAACAAACATTTCTGTACATAGTTTTTGAGTCATCTGTAAGTGAAAACATTCTGTATGACTATACATAAAGCACAACAACCTCAGCCAAAATTTGACCTATTTTTAACCTGGTAGTAACACTACAAAGAAAAGTAACATGATTAAAGACAAAAAGTATCTCCCTTTTCCGTCCCTAGCCTTCTCCAGTCCTTTATTTAATCCTTTGTATTATCCTGGGCACACAGTTGCACAGCAACATGGGGAATTATAATGAAGAATAGGTGTATTGCCAGTACTGCAGAGAGTCACATGCTTCTCCTTCAGGCTGTAACTCTTGACCAGCAGACCTACTTTTGGAGATCCTTATTTCCCTCAGACATTCACAGTCCACCAGAGGATCCAATGGCTTGCATTGCTGTAGTCTACATCAGAGTCCAACAGGAATTTTTGAGGAACAGAAACCAGGCCACCAAGCCACCAACAAACCATTTAAAGATTCAAGATTATGGAACAGACACAGAAACACAGGAGGAGGCTCTGATTTTTTAAACCTTCAAAGGAAGGTTTACAAAGTGTCTGTGAGGTACAGGGAAGGTATTTGGACATCTGTCACTAACTGCGGAGCAGCAAGGGATCTCAGAGGAATGAAGCCATTTGCTTCATCATGTAACAAGACTGTGACAAAGCTGGGACCTCAAATCTCTTTATTCCTGGAAGTCAGATACTACTTCTCGAGTCCACACTTAACACCGGAGACTGATTCTCCATCAAAAAAAAAAAGTCCCTGGTGTGTTATACTCAGAAGACTGACAGAAGAGAGGTAACACTGAGAAAAAAGTGACCTTCAGACACACTCTTTGGGTTGTTTCTCTTATTCCTATAGTAATCAAAATCTAACAAGATTAAAACAGAAACATATCAATCACTTCCCATGAGAAATATATAACTATCTTATCAGCTGCTGGTGCACAGACCTGTATTTCTATTTTGAGCATTTTACCCTGCCAGGACTGATTTTGCACAAAATTGCTGTACTATGGGGGCCAGAATCTTGGAACTACAGTCCCTAGAGTATTGGGCACAGTAGCAAGGTCTTAGCACCCTACATGCCCCTCCCAGTGGTCACTTTTTGAAGCCAGATCCATGAAATGAATTATGTTTACAGAAGTTTGTCTGGTTTTGGGTTCTTTTTCCCCCATGAAAAGAGAAAAACCATTCACAAATGGTGAGAGAACAAATCAGAATCACTAGAGGCCACACAACCATGTGAGCAGGCAGCAACCCTTAACTGCAAGGCAAGAACAGCAATGGACTGCCTACAACTCCAAACCTTTGAGAGGAATCACAGAATGGTTTGGTTGGACGGGATCTTTAGGCCGTCCAGTTCAACTCCGTTGCAGTGAGAAGAGACATCTCAAACTAGATCAGGTAGCTCAGAGTCCCATTCTACCTGACCTTGAATGTTTCCACGAATGTTCCCACCCACGACCTCTCTGGACAACCTGTGCTGGTATTTTACCACTATTATTGTAAAAAATTTCTCCCAGTATCAAGTTTGAGTTTACCCTCCTTTAGTGAGTTTACCCTCCTTTAGTTTCAAATCATTATTCCTTGTCCTATCTACAGGCCCTATTAAAAAGCCAGTGATGCCCTTATCAGCCCCCTGTAAGTACTGAAAGACCCCAGTAATGTCTCCCTGGACTCTCTTCTCTAGGCTCAAAATGGACTCATCATCCATGTGAGACTGCTGAGGAAAGAAGGCCACCTGAATCCTCTGTTTGTCTTGTTCTAAGTTGGCACACATACTTGATTTTGGCGAAAACAACCAGTGGGTTAGATTTTTCCAAAGCCGAAGTTTCTATCGGAACAATTTCCAGCCAGCTCTAAAGAAGAGAACATGGCCTTTTCTCTTGGCACCCTAGAGCTCTCTCAGGCATAGTTAGGTGACTTCATGCCAATTTTGTGGAGGCTGATTGCTTTCTATCTCCTCTGGGTCCGCATCTTCTATGCTGATGACACAGGCTTTTCCATACATCCCAAACACCACCTAACCAGCAGATAATGGCACACAGAGGTGACTGAACAGGCAAGGCTTTTCTGTCAGATGACTGCTGACACTGAGGGTGCAGATGGAGGTGGGAACTGCTTCTTGTTTCAAGGGAAGACCTCACAGGCTACATCTGTCTCCTGGACCAACACAGGAGAAAACTACGGAGTCCCAACTCCTGGGCATCTGCTTCTGGGCATCATTAAAATATACTCCTTTGTTCATTAAGATCCATGTATGTCAAACCTGTCTATACAATTAGTTCCTTGTGAGTAATTATCTTAGAAGCATCAACTGTCCTATCTAAAAATGCACTGCCATTTGCAACAGCTGAGGCAAAAAGTTGTTTTTTGAAAAGTACGGTTAATTTTAAAGGAAAGAGTGCACTTGAGACTCAGGATAATGTCATCAAGTAGCAGAGTATGTGGAGACACAAAAGGCACAAAATTTCTCCCTTGTGTAGCTGTGCTAAAGAAATGAAACTGGATTCCAAGAGCTCTAATAATCACATGAAATCTTTTAGTATTCAGCACAGAAATCAAAACACAACATTATTCTGGCTGAATGCCTCTCCATTCTTGGATCAGAAAGGCTGTTAATCTTCACAAGTGTATCAGGAACAAAAAAAAAATAGTTTGCACAACACCAAGACTAGCCATGTAAATGTAAATGTAAATTTTGGCCACTTTTCTTCATATTTCATTATTGCCAAGGTCAATTTGTAAAACAAGGATGAAATCCATGCCCGGGTTCATCAGTCCTAATGCTCAAAGCATAATCAAAGAGTGAATAATGACGGACTGAGCTCTTTCAGGTTTAACAATTTAATTAAAAAAAAACCAACAAAACAACACTGTCTCAGTGCAACAGTGCTATATTATACAGCTTAAAACTTTTTTTTGGCCATAACTTGCAAACTTTTGGAAGTCAAGAGATTACGAAACAATCAGTCAAAAATATTAGGTCTAATGCAAGCAACCTATTATGGTAAATAGAACGTATTTTCAACTTCCAAGTAGGTTTATTTACTTTTAAAATTATCTTATAATTCAACTGTCTCTGCTAGGAAGGGAGAAGACAAGGATCTGCAACTTGTACCACACTTGCAAAAGGAACAGGAGGTTTGTCACTGACTTCAGCATAAGCAGCTCTATATTCACCAATGACTGTGCCGAAAATTGAGTAAGAGGAAAGAAAAAAAAAGCCTTGTCATTTATGTCTTATAATTTAAATGAATCTGCAATTTAAAAAGTCCAGAAGGCTTTAAAGTGACTTAGTATTACTGTGGCATTACCATTTTTAATATTAACTTTAATCTGGATGCAAGTTCAGCAGATCTGCAGCAACATGGTTCAACGAGCATTGATGAAATACACAGCACAATATGGGCATGTGCAGAGTAAAAATGTTGCTACTTATTTGAAACTGAGATTGATTCCCCCCAAAGTTTAGGAACCTTGCTGCAGTAAGTCACAATACTTGAGGTAAATAGGGACAAAAACAGAACACAAAACATTTTTGAGGTAGTCAAGTAAGTTAAATGAAGTTTCACACAACATTAGGCTTAAGACAGACTTGCTGTGTTGTATTTATATTCATTTCCATGAACACAATGCAAGTAATGCTGAGTGTGTGCCATCAGATGGAGCGCATGGGCTGTGTCTAAGGATGCTGCTGGTGCTGCCAGCTGCATCTCCACAGGCCCAATGATGTCCTACACCCCACCTGGTGATGCTCACCTGGGTGGGCAGGTCAACCCACCAGTAGCCAGCATTTTCTTCTGGATCTTGACAGCAGCAGTCTTGCTAAGGACCGAAACTCCTCTGAGATCACACTGGTTAAAGTCTACATGCTGTAGGGCCTGCCAGTAGGGCCCAAAACCCTTGGTTATGTTGGCTTCCTTCAAGGGTACTAGGTCCTGTTGTGCCATCTTTCCTTACTAACATTGGAAGGGAGCAAATGTATTTGACAAGTTTCAACATGCACGTCCCTGCCCTTGCCTGGCACTCTCTGAAGTCCAGACAGTGATAGTGGCAGGTAAGTTCTAAAATACTTAAAGAGATAAACAGAAAATCAGAACTTTATTATTGTCATCTGTTGTAGAGAAAATTTTAAGACAGGTCTCTGGGGCCAATCCAGACCCTGGTTGCTGCATCAAAGAAAATCACTGCAATTCTCCATCTCAGTTAATTTCAACAGTGCTGAATGCAACTCTGGTCAGTAAGAAGGTGGCTCAACACTCTATGGCAAGGCAGGATGAAGGTAAGTGAGGTGGAGCTCATCCCCTCTTGCATCATACAGCCCTGCTGAAACCCACCACAGACACTGAGCGGTGAAGGGAGTCAAGAGCATGGGCTGCAAGGAGCTTGCACTACACAGTAACTCTGTACTTGATGCTGCTCAGGGTCCAGGCAGGGGTTTTTTTCCCCTCTGGAAAGATAGGAAAGGCAGTCCTACTCCACACAAGCACAGCAGTTGAAGGCAGAAAGAAAAGCAGATGAAATGGTCCAAGCTGGAAAGCTGAGTCACAGAGGTCAGCTCCAGAGCTGAGAAGGGGCAGTTATTTTCAAACTATGGGCCAACCCTGTCGTGAGCCTTTTTAACTACAATTAGGCAGTTGCATATTCATTTTGGGTAGTCCCAGGGAACTAATGCATCCACCTAACAGGAATACACACCAGACCCCTCTTATCAAGCCAAGTTATTTCACTTCCATGTAGACTCTGTTGGCACAAACCTATGTGCAGTGTTTACGCCTTTGGAAAAACTAGGGACTCAATCCACAAAATTAAACATCCTGAAAGCAATTGTGATTCAGGGAAGCACTGGGGCAAGATGTGTTGGTAGAGACAGCTTTACAAACTAGAAGTTCATATTTATCCAAAGGAGGGAACAGCAAAAACTCATGAGTGAAGTCTTGATTTACATAATTAGGAAAATTTATACTATAGTTAGGGATACAAAGCTAGGTCAAATCTGCCTCAAAACTGAAATTTATCAAAATGTGTTCTAGAAACTCAAAAGCCAATACAAAAACAATTGGTAAAACATCTAGTGTAAACAGCTGTTCCAGGTTGGGAAAACAGAACTCTCCTTGCAGTGACTGCAATTGCCCAGAGACAGAAGCTGAAAGGCAAAATGATTCATAAACAAACGGGAGAGAGCTCTCATAGATTTTTCTCTTCCTTTTATGTCCAGAAAGGAAACAAAACTGCTGGCCAACTGGACTAGGAACATTCTTTTATTTTCAGTAGTTTAATACATGGTCAGTGCTATGCTTGGAATAAATAAATGACCTACACACAGCAAAGAGGGTGTGATTCAGACCTCAGACATATCTTCAACTTGAGAAACTTAACTGATTTAACAGATACTGTGAGATAAACATCCACCATACAGCTTTGAAACTGGCATTGTGAACTTATGAGAAAGCAGGGAATAAATGCAAATACGTAAATACCAACGTGAAAGAAGAAACTAAATTATAATTGTTTGATTCATTTCAAAATTACCTACAGGGAATACTCTCTATAACCTGACTCCCACCCTTTCCTCATCACATAGTAAAATGAAATCCCTACGAATTAGGTCTTCATTAAGTCTTCTCAACATACTTCAGATTTTGTTAAGACTTTCAAGAACGGTGTATTTCAAAAATAAACGCTCCCCCCAATCCCTTCAAACATCTTTCAAGGGAGCTGTAATGCACACACAGAGGCTTCTGGCTTTTCCTGCGTCAGCCTGTGGGTACCAAGTGCAGAACCTTTAGTGGCAGAGGTGGGGGCACATAGTAGGGAAGGGTAGGGAGCTGCTGCTGGCATTTATGTTATGCCTGCGCTACTGTGTGTGCGCTGTGACACAACAGGAATGTGCTCAGCAAAAGGCAAACAGTGGGAAACCACCCTGGCAGAAACTACCAGGAGTCTTCAGTCTTTTCCTTAGAACACCAACAGCACTAAAAAGGTAAAACGTGGACACCCTCCCTATTGCAGAGAGTGGAGCTGAGTCTCTCTCGTATTCTGCTTACTCACAACCAGCATTGATATTTATACATGATCATCATTTACACGTGTGGAAGCAGGGAGAGGCAGAAAATACTTTTATAGCATGCAAAACAAGTTAACTGGCTTTGCACCAGTATAGCATTACAAGTCTGGTATTTTTCCATTTTTCCAGTGAAGGAACACTTTGTCTTGTTCTTTGTGTTTTCTCAGTAATGCAGACTACCCAAGACGTCACAAGCCGAAAGCAAATGTAACACTGGCATGTCTGACCTACTTCAACAAGTTTGGAAGAAACGAAATGTAATTTATTATAGCCTATTTATGTCTGCAACAATTACCCTTCAAAACCTGAAGGAGAACAATGTAATTGAAGGTACATGCCTTCTTCCTGGCAGAAACCTCGAACAGCCTCAGGCAAGAGCCAATACAGATGTACTACAAGGCATTAAGAGAGTGTCGGATGCTGTAGCTAGCAATTATCCTGGTATTTAAACAAATCTATCGCTCATCAGGAAAGCGTTTAGTGCAGTAGTCGGAGCGAGACAGGCTGACACGGAGCGCAGCTACTTAACTGTCCCCTCCAGCGATTACACTTTCTCACACTGAGAGTCATGTCAAATTAAGCAACTACACATTGACTTTTCACTTCTATAAACATTAAGGTATGATTGACAATTCTTGGATGCTGTAAGGTAGCCATTATAATCAGCCAATATACTGTTAGCTAATTTGCGGTGCAGTTTTTTCTGCCGCCCCCCCCCCCACACCCGCC
>WBMY01003784.1:223633-240021 GCA_013397315.1 Donacobius atricapilla
TTGCACTATTTTTACGGTGCCCTTCCCTTTAGATAACATCTGCTTTGGCCTTTTGAAGAGTCACCATAATAAAAGGTCACCGCCACCATGAGACCCTTGTGTGAGAAAACAATATACAATTAAGTGACTTGACCTGGTCTACAAAATACCTTTTTTTTTTTCTCATAGTCCTGGCCCACACCCATTTAACTCAAATTTGGAGATGTCTGGACAGCAACAATTGGATGCTAACACTGCAGTAAATACTGTTAATGCGGCACCTAGAGAATTTTCCCTAGTTTGTGCCCTAAATAGTGGAGATCTCTTTGTATATATAAAGCAGACACTGCAAGGGCAAGGACTCATCTGGCAGAATGGGAGATTAAATGACAAGCTCTACAGAAGTGTTCTGAGTACACATAAAGACCTCAAGCCTCCTGAAGCCATTACAGATCCCTATGACAGGGCACTACTTACTAATACCTGAAAGCTGCAGCTCAGTCAAGTTACCAGAAACTGAGCAGATACATAAAGCAGTCAAAGTTGTGAAGAAATACACCCCTTTGATTTTATATGCAACATTCTGCTGCCGGAAACCACTACGTTTTAAGTGACAGTTTTACTATCTACCCCACTAATTCAAGCCACAAAAGTAATGGTGTCCAAACTTTCATTCTCAAAATAAAAGGAATAAAAAAAATATTATAAATAATATTTAACACTTTTACCACCACTGCTGTCATCCTCTACCCTCTCTCCTCTCTAAGAAACCTCACCAGATTAGTTAAAGCCTCTGATAAAGAAGTAGGTGAGATTAATACTGTATCATTAAGCTAATTATGAATATAAATTAGACTAGAATGCTACTGGTAAGCCTGGAAGCATCTGTACTTATACAGTTTGCGAATCTTAACCTTTACGTTCATATTGGCTTAGCAGAATCACAGATCAACTTTACAGTGTTGGCTTTTCTAGATAAATGTAGCAGATCAACCAAATAAAATTAGTACTAATTAACATATTTGTGAAAACTGTTCTGAGCTAGAAAAGTACAATTTCACTGCAGTATTAGCACTTAAAGCAAAAACAAGTGTAGGAACTGAAAAGAGGTGAGGAGGACAAATGAAGTATAGCTATGTCTCCTGTCTGCTAGTAACAACTGCAGTCCCACTCCTTTTCCCACTTCTGAACTGTGTTTAATAATTGACCACAGGTCTCAGAAATCTAAAATTAAATGTAACAGTATTTCAAATATATCTCCCCCTCTGGTTGAAAAGTCAGGCAATAATAAAACCGAAAGACTTCAGTGAAGATTCCAGAAAATGACAGCTTTGTTTAAAACTCAGAGGATAAAGCAGTCACAGCACTTAAGAGTGAAATATAACTTAATTCACAGGCTTTGCAGAACAGCATTAAAATAAAAACACACAAAATCATAGGAAGCATTTAAAAAACATGCTGATCTGTCTCAAATATTTTCTTTCTTTTTAATCTGTTAACTACCACCAAAGTACCTAACTTTTACTGAAGCAAGTTATTGTCCTTGTCTGTAGGCCGACCAGCAGAGTGTTTTCCACTTTATGCAGCTATTACTGCTTAACTCCAGAGGTGTTTCTCCTATCACCAGATGCCCAAGACAGCACATTTACCTCCAAAGACTCAATCTTAACTTACTGGTACACGAAGTGTCTTGGGTTTTTTTTTGCACCGATTTCCCACTTACATAATTAGACAAAGGCAGCTACTATTTTATCCTCAGTGACCTTGTGTCCGCACTTCAATTGAAAGGACTAACACAAGTAAGGAGAACATGTCCAGTCCCAGCACACATCCAGGTGTACAGTAACTTCCGTAGTTTTTGTATTTTAAAGCTTCTGCCTAAGTTTCCCCACACCTTCTGGCTCAATGCTTCATCTTCCAAGCCCTAGGAGACATTTACACATAAAAATCCCCATAAAAACCAAACCTGTTCAGCTCTGTTTCAGTGGGTACTGGCTAACTGCATCATCTCCACCACAGATAAAAACATTTTTGAAAAAAAGGATTGCTTGAAAATAAATGGCTGCTCCACTAAAGAGATAACACTAAAATGCAACACTTTAACAAAATACTGAAATACTTACTAAGAAACAGCATAAATGTAAGACAGGGTCCGGTGAGAGAAACCTGTGAGCGTATACAGAATGTGTGCATATGTGTATCTATATATCCATGTATACTGATATAGGCACCCACACACAAGTGCAGGTATGTGTAGATTTTATATATTATATATATATAAAGCTAACTTTCAGTCCTCAGAAAACAAAAGCTATCCCCATATAACAGCCAAATTCCTACATAACTCAATTTCGACATCTCATCTGGTGTGAACTGCACTCATTCCTAGTGTAAACCCCAGCGCGCTCTGCAATGATATACTGTAATGTCACATCGCAATCTGGATTTACTATAAAGGGCTGCTGACGAGTTTCAGAGCAGTAAACATTGCTGCGAGGTGTATTTCACACTGAGCTGGTTTTTATGAAGAACACTTCACTGCCCAGCCACGGCACTCAGATGATGAATGGTGAAAGATGCATGACAAGCTTCATCATTGTTTGTAAATCTTAACTGTTCCTGCTCACTAACTCTGCAGGCAATTTTCAAAGACAGCGGCCGACAGAAGGACAGCACAGCTTTCCTGAAGGTTATTCAACTTGTACTTGGCCTGAGCTATGCCTGTGAGGAGCACTGGAAATAAACTCATTGGCTACACTGAATCATAGAATTAAAAACGTCTGATAGGCAAGCACATTAATGGCTGCCAAATTAAGAAAACCCATTAAGTAGCCTCGGTATCTGTCCCCCACCCTGCCCTGCAGGCTTACATATATCAAGTGCAGGGAACATACTTCATAATTATTTACACATGCAATATAAATACGTAAATTTACAAACAGGCAGAATTAATTATGGGCTGTCCGGTCCTGCTCCCACATGACAATTCCCTGTTATCCCATGCAGTTACACACAGCACTCCAACATCCCCCAGCAACTTTGCCCACTACTTGTAGGAAAGCTGCTTCTCTTCTGTCAGAAGTTTGCTTTTGTGACAGGGGAAAAGACACAAAACTCACAGCATGCAAGCATGGCAGTGGGAACAGATGCTACCCTTCATTGTTTCCCCTGAGATTATTCTGGAAGCACCACCATGGATTGCAACAACCACTTGCAAAGAATCACAACTCAGCTCCCTGCAAGAGGCAAGGTCAGCTGACACTACAGAGACTTAGTTGCTCTTTTTGGTTTTTCTTTAGAGCTCAGTAACAACACCTCTTTTGCTAGAGTTTCTCACAATCTGCACAGGGTTACTTTATAAATACAAGAAGTTGTAGAAGAACTAGCTCAGATGGAGACTCCCAACTGAGCTGCAAAACTGGCATGAACTGCATGGTGGTCTAGACAGGCTTTCACACACTGTAAAGACTACAGCTTAATATGGAGTTCTCTTTTAACCAGACAAGTTATGAGGATGCAACTGCACATTAAAGCAAAGTGGTTATCACTGTTACAATTACAAATCATACCTGGGTAATCACTACTGTCCTGACAAGATGGCTTCATTTATTCTATCACTTTATGGAAAAGTCTGATTTCCACCAATTTCTGTCACAGTGGGAAAAATTCTGTATCCAGAGGTAATAAATTTAGAGCATCAACCCCACACCAGGTGTAAAAGAAAGCAGCTCAATTGATAGTGTTGATTTTTTATCAGTGAAGGGCTCAACATCCTTTAAAGCAGGAAGAAAAATCCCACACAGCCTCATCAGCTATAATAACATCCACCATCTGGCATAAAGAGCAGCTCATACATGCACAAAGTTAAGTCCAGGGCGCAGTGGGTATAAGCCTCTGGACCCCCAACATATGGCTCTGAAATGCTTGTAACTCCAGTAGGCACTGAGAAACCTCGCTGTGCGAAGAGAAAGTAAAGCAGAAGAGGGAAGGTGTCCAAGGAAAGCTAACAGAGCCATTTTGTATTCCAGGATAGCACCCTGGCAAGTGCACAGTGAGACAGAGACCCCATGCAGGAGGCACCACTCTCCTACTGCCAGCTCTCTGCTGCACCCTCAGCAAGGTTTTCCCAACTGGGACTGACAGGACACTGCAAACTTTTTTTCACAGAAGGAAACTGAAGAAGTAGAGATTTTGGCAGTACACATAAATGGATTGCCTTGGATATGGGCACCCACCTGGGCCAACTGTACCACTGATTTAAGTTTCCTCAGAATAGAAGGGCTTTCTTCAAAGCCTTGTTTTACCAGCTAAAAGCCTGAAACTCATAATAAAATGAAGGCTTCAATTCCAAAAACGCTGCATCCTTTGATCCACACAAAATACTGAACAATGGACAAATACATCCCATGAAGAAAAACTCTTTATCTGATAACGATGCCTGTGGGGGATGGGGTGCCACTGGCAACTGATGAGGGTTCATTCAGGCTGCCCCATTCTCTCTTGCTAGGATGATGGAAAATGAAGGCATTCCCACACAGTTTCCAGGAGAGCTTAAAATTCCTGCTAGGGGCTGCTAAAGCCTCAGCCCAGAAATATCTATGTTTCTACTAAAACAGGTGGAAAGCCTTCAAAAATACAGTTTTTTTCTATTACTCTTGAGGCAGGACCACTGGCTGCTCCCAGATCAAACAGCAAGGGTTTGTCAGTTGCCCTGACACGAATCAGCAAAACCTGTGAATCAGTAATTCTGCAGTCACCCAATGCAAAGCTGCTCTGTGTGCTTTTGAGTGAGCGTAACATAAATGCTGCATTTAGAGAAGAAACTACTAAAATGAGCCTTTTAATCAGGACTGAACTAAAGAAGAATGCAAAAAAAATGCTCATATTACTTTACTTCTAGGATTTCCCATTAGACCTTATTGAGTTCTTTTAATACTGCTCGAATCTTCACTAATACAACCTCATTTAGAACACAGACCAGTAATTTACAAAAAGACTTCCATACACAGAAAAATGAGGTTACACTGAATATGCCTTATACTCTCAAATGTATTTGGACAGCTGCTGTTACAACAATTGAAATTATCAAGTATGATTAATACCTGTCATTAATCAGGGTTAGCACCCTGATTTGTTTAAAAGATAAAAAAGGTCATGCTCAACAACTGTCTCTTCAGCTACACCTAAACTCAAATTTTTCATGAAAATGACATGCTACAAAATCATCTGCCTAAAGAGATCTATAAAACATTGCCATGCACATGCAACATAATTAAAGCATGCAAACATAATACAAAATCTGCTCATTATCCTTGTAATCAGTGTCAAAGAGAAGCTGCATGCAGCATAGCCATTGAGGACTGCAAGAAACAGAAATGAGAATGCAAAAAAAAAAAAAAAGCTAAAAAGCTGCCCCAAGTTCAAGTGACCCACTTGAACTAACTGTTGAAGATCTGAAGATTTAGATCCTTATCCCTTTCCTCCTCTTCGGTGTTATTTCAAAATCTATTGCTAAGAGTTTCATGTAAAATGATAGTGGAAACTAGAGTCTTGAATTTTCACCAAGTAATGCTTGCGCTTTCATCATTAAGGACAAATATTCTTGAGTAGAGGTCACTTTTTAAGCAAAACATGCATAGACAGACTCACATACATAACACACAAGCTAAACACTGATGAACTTCCGGTGCAAAATTTTACACTCTGCTGCTGAAACCCTTCCAAACTCAAGATGATTTCTGGTGATGCTCTCCAAAGAGGTGCAGAGAAAAGGAGTAGAAGTATGTCTCACACCTGACAACACTTGGACTGCCTGGGACTGAAACAGCTACTCTAAAGCTTGCACAGATTGTGGCTAGCTGGGTGACAGAAGAGAATTTGTGGTCTTTGCTACAACTGTTTCCCAGTTCTTAACAACTTTATTAGTACAGCTTCTTCCATGCATCTCCCCAGCTGGCTGCAAAAAAACGAGCAGAGACACAAGGCATTTTGCTGTTCTTTGGGGTAATTTCTCAGCCATATCAAACCAGCCTGCTTTGTTTGCAGTGCCATCTTTGTAACTTCAATGCTTGCAGAAAGCAGTTCAGGTTCAAGAAAATGGTCTCAGTGACCTTTTGCTTACCAGAACTTACTGACCTGAAGTACTGGTAAAAGGTGCCACATGCGTCTTTGAAGTATTCCTTGTTTGTCATGGCATTCACTACTAGGACATATGTCCATGCAAAATTATGACATGCAGGAAGCCACAACAAAGGGGAATAACTTTGGTGCACAAAAACCTAGTTGGGAAGGAAACATCCAATCTTTCCATCTCTCATGTTCTGGGGCACATGGCATTCCTTGCATTCCAGAAATGCTTATGTCGAAGTGGAACTTTTTATCTTAAGCGGGGAGACTGCTTCCAACATGCCCTTTCCTGTGGAACTACTGGAAGAGGTTTTTTACAGAGCTGCTCCAGTTTGGCCAGGCTTTTGGTTCAGTACTGCTGTCAATAACAGCATCCAAGGACAGAAGCAAGGGTGAGTCTCTAAACGCAGATTCTGGAAATGTCTGTGTCACTTTCACTTCCACAACTGCAGAACTGGGGATACCTGCTATTTGAATTCTAGAAATGACTGTGAAAACGTGTTTTAGTGCTGGAAGCTGTTACGCTGACACAGAAAAACCTGTTACCAGAAATGTTCTTCTTCATAAAATGATGTGTGCTTATTTATACAAAACTGCTGATGTTTTCTGCATCAAAAAATCATCTTCTCTTGTATGTCTTTGGGAGAACTTGCTCTATGTTTAGCAGCAAACATAGCACTGCTCCAGTGCTTCGTTCCTTGTATTTCCAACACTCATGACACTTAGGACAGGAAAATAAAAAGTTCAAATCTGTCCTGCAGCTGGAACAAAATTTTAAATGCAAGACATCTTTTTCACCACAGCCAGATATATGCTATAATTATCTCAACATTTCACACAGTGATGACATACAGGAGGTATCACTCCATGCCAACTTTAGGACCAGGTAACTTAACTCTAAAAATCTGAGTATCTGTAGATATAGGGATGTTTATCCTTTGCATCTTTCTATTTGAACATTATATTTTTCTGCCACTTTCCCAGACTTGGAAAACACTTTCCTACAGACAAGCAAATCCTTAACTTTCATGCAGTGGAAACAGGACCCAGAGCGAGGCACATACCTTGCGTGTACTTTCTTGCTCTCTCAAACCCAGGTCTTGCGCAGGTTTATTTCACAAATATAAATGCTGGAGAGGCTGACTGAAAATCACTGGAAGGTGTTAGACTAGTCTGGGTAGTGAGCCAAACCTAAGGAGCTTCATTATTTAAAAAAAAAGGCAAAGCATGCAACTGTCCCACAGAAATCAATGTGAACAAAGTATTTGGCTTTTGGAGATGAAATACCTTGTTCTGTCCCTCTCCCACTTCCCCACTTCTCAATTTGTCTTCCAAAACAATGTTTCTGCATGCACATGCACAAGATTTGACAACATTCTCATATGTATTTTCCTCCCCTTGCTTTTGCAGAAAAAAGGAGAAGGAAATATTTTGCAATACTGAGTATAAAATCCTCCTCCTACCTAAAAATTACTGGCTATAACTTACAATTTGGTGACCTAAGGAAGCCCTCTAAAAAAATCCTTTTAGTGTTTGTCACCGGTTTATCAACTTTTCCTCCCCTTTTCTCCCAGTTTCTGCTGAAAGGGTGGCAGCTGTACTTAGCTGGAAGCAAAACATTTTACTTGGAAACACTTTACACTGCAAGGAGGTTGACTGATGGTATTTTGCCACTCAGAAAACATCAGCCCATTTACTACACCCGAGACACTGTAACATGCCATGATGGTCCTGTACAAGTGCTAGAAGCTTCCAGAGATCTTCACATCATTAAAAGAAAGAAAGTGTAGATCTGCTAGTGCATCTCTTATCCCTTCTACTGTAACTGGTCTAAGCAGGCAGTTAACTTACCAGAACAAAATCAGTTAAATGGTCTCACTCAAATACCAAGACAACACATGAACTGGCAAAGCCTCTATAATCCTGAAGCTGCAGCTGAACAGTGGGTTAATAGACTGTATGTGCGTAAGACCACTGCAGATTTGTGCCTGGGAATTTAATAGCCATTTTTGCTAAAGATGCACATTTGGGATGCTTTGAAAAAGTGGCTAAAAACCGAGTTTTTTATTTTGACCTGCAGCTCTTCTAAGCACCCTCCTGCAAAATTTCTGTGTTAGCAATACATTAGTCTTTACAGAGCTCTTGAAAATATAATCACAGGTTTGCTGCAGGAGTTTAGGTCAAGTTTTACAGTCCACATTACATAGCAAATTAGATTAGATGATCCTAATGTTCCCTTCTGGATCTAAAATCCATCAATATGTATTTTTAAAAATAAAGGAAGCCTCTGAGAGCACAATTACCACTTCGAACATACAAAAGGAATGCATAAAGTATGATTTGCTTCTTTAAAATGCACTAGAGTTGTCTCCAGCAAGTAGCAACCACTAACCCTGCAGAAACACATCACTTAGGTTTCATAACAAAGGAGTCAGGCACTGGACAGAAAACTCAGCCTGAAAATCAACAGAGAAATATTTAAGAATGTGTCTTTTGTAGGAGACGGCAACTGCAACATGTGCAGTCAACATTTTGGGGAAATGACTCACCCTCTTGAATATACAGCATCTACTCAGCACTCACACAGATGACAATAAAGAGGCAACAAACTTCCAACCTTCTAAGGTCTGTGAAAAGCACCAGAAGAAAAATGTCATGAAAAGAGTAAATCATGTATTTCCTGGAGATATTATTTTGTCTGTAGACACAAAAAGTAAGAACATCTCCTCCAAGAACATGCCTAAGAAAAAAAAGGAGATGCTCTAAGAAGCCCGTTGGCTATGATCCTGCTCAGGGGTTCAAATTTCTTCCAAAAACATTGGTGCCTCTTTCACCCACTGGCTCCCTGCTATAGTAAAACACTTCTTCAGAGTCTAGAAAATGCTGTTTGATCTCAGTAAATTACATCTCACTGCTTGTCGGTTTCTGATTGATGGTGTAACTTAGGGAACAATATCTGTGTGTGGTATAGTGTCTGGAGAAGCAGTCAGGGATTATTGAAAATACAGTATTTATGCCGTTTAAAAATCAGTGGAAAATTACGTATAATTTTTTTCTAGAGTGATGAAAAAGTACTGAAGTGCATTTGGGAACAAAGGGTATAAGGTCTTTTGTCTATTTTTAAAAACACTTGGCTGGTAAGACTTCTTAGTGAGTTAGTAGTGATGGATGCAAGAAAAAGTGTCAACTGCAGTTGAGCATAAAACCAACTGCTTCTCCAACCAATGCGGAGAAAGGAAGACGTCACTGTTCGGTGGTGGTTAAAAAAGAGGGAATAAAATAAAGTTGAAGAAAAGCGAAGGAAAATGAACCAAGGATCACTGATTTCTCTAAGCCATTTAAAACTGCTGGAGAAGGAGGGAAAGTCTAAGGTTTCATCACACCATGTATTGTTTCTTCATCTATCTAACATGTCATACTTAGTTGGAAGACTTTCAGAAACAGCCACAATGAAAGAACAGCCACCTCCTGAACAGAAATGATTCTGGAGTTAGTGAATACAAGGGCTCACTGCTGACTTACACAAGCCACAGCTATGACTTTATAGACACTTCACCTTCCAAAACATCATTTGAATCTTTAAGGTCCTGTCACAACAAAACTACATGACACAAACGAAATAGACACCAGGACTTCAGCCACAAAAACACCATGACTGAGAGCAATTACAGACCCTACAGATCCTACACAACACACATCCTTCCACAAGACAGAAAGAGGAGAAGACAAATTACAATGCAGAAGTAAAGAGAAGCAAATGAGGATGGATGCTGTTATCAGTGCTGTGACTCGTTGAAATAAAAAACCAAACAAAAACAATCCATGGAAACATGGCAGGTGTAAAGTAAATGAAAAAAAATAAAATTCCCACGGACCATTCAAAATTAAACTGCCAAGTTCACAACTGGTACAGAGAAACAAAAAGCTTGAAAAGCTTATTGTCCTGGCTCAGGATACCTTTGCATGCTGGAGTGTGAAGACTTTGTTCTCTGTTTCTCTTACTTCTCCAGCAACAGTTACTGACCTGATTCAGTGATGCAGAGGCAGCTCAGTGGAGCTGGATTACTC
The DNA here is from genome assembly GCA_013397315.1 of Donacobius atricapilla. Taxonomy (NCBI): domain Eukaryota; kingdom Metazoa; phylum Chordata; class Aves; order Passeriformes; family Mimidae; genus Donacobius; species Donacobius atricapilla. The sequence goes on from WBMY01003784.1 coordinate 233,807, forward strand.
CAGCAGAGCCATTTTAACACCTGTACTAGCACTGTCTGCTACAGGAGTAAGGGACAAGGAAGTGTGAGAAACACTGTCAAAACAACAGGGTAAATTCACCAGCACTGGAAATTACTGTGGATTACAGTAATCCTTAGGAGAGCCTGAAACACAATATGGAAACGAAGATTTATCTGCAGTAGTTTTGAATTAAGTAACATGGCATGATGAGTTTGAAAAAAGAAAAAAAACAGAAGCAAATCTGCAAAGGGCTTCATTATATGGTTGGGATGCAGGAGTAGTTCCCACATGTGGTTCAGAAGGGACGGCAAAGGCTCAGTGGAAGGCCTGTAGAAAAAAATCACAGCACTTCTGAGAAGAAAGGTTATTCTGAGGTTGGAGCAAAGTTCATTATTCACTCCTGTGAGGGAGCCAAGTGGTAAGCACCAAAAACAGCATCTCAACTGCTGTACAACTGAAGAGACATACATAAATGTAGAAGGTACAGCTGACTGGACTCCTGAACCATGAGGCTTCTGAAGTGCAAGACTGCATGACTGTACACCACCATCCTTACCTGGCCACCACGCTACGAGCCTTCCACAAATCAGCCATTATCTTTAAAACAGCTGTTTTATGATGCTTAGCTTCCTTCCCAGCAGCAACCCACACCTCCTGGGTGCAGGTCAAAGGCAAGGTGGTGCTACGCCACCCCAGTGAGTGCACTTACCTGTCGGTTTTGACTCTGAGGAGGAGGGGCTGTCCTCAGAGGTCAGGATTTGGGGAAGGCACATGGGAGCTCCTACGCCCTGTCCCATGTAGGAAGGAGCATGTGGGTAGTAGGAACACATGTGGTACTGGGAGCCAACAGCATGGTGCCTCTCCATGCCTTTCATCTGTCAGGAGAGAGAAATGCAACAGCAAGCTGTGAAAGCCAAGCCCCAGTGTTGTGGGGGCACCCCGCTATCCCTCCCCACCACCCCTCCATGGCTTTGAAGGAGGTTACAGTGGGTGCATGGGAAGTAAAATGATGCTGTGCTTGCCTTGGGTTTTTGATTTAGTGGCTTCACAGTCTGCCCAGACTGACCAGCTACAGGTGGTGCGGCACGTGATGTGACCCAGCAGCAGCAGCCTGATGGCTGTTTTATCTTACTACAGATGATGTATCTGCACACAAGCAAGTACCCTCCACAGCTAGCAGCCTCCTGTCAGGTCCCCAGATTATGGCACAAACAAGAGTATACACCTGGCCAGGGTCAGAGGTGAAGTGTCCATCCAGCTCCTACACCCCCCCAAAGACTGACCCATCTCAGACTGGTGGTAACTGCTCTGCCAGGGATCTGCTGGGTGGCTAAGGAGGAAAGTCCTATCGACTGACTCTCACAGGATATGCTCCATGCCGCTAAGCAGGGACACACACAAAAACAAACACACTGTTTTTCTTACACTACTGAAAAAAGCAAGTTGTGTTTAGACTACACTGGAGGTCAGTCGTGAAGCCACAACTGGACACCAGCCAGCAGGTCTGCCACGTCAGCACAGCATTCCTTCCTTTTCCCTTCCACTGATTGCAGCAAAGTGGCAACACACAGAAATCAAAGTTTACCCTACTCCAACGCCCTGGTATCATCCAAACTGATTTCCTCAGAGAAGTGGTAATGCTTTCCTAAATTTGTGTTTTATGAAAGAACCACCCATTATTGTTATTTGTTACAAAGCCCTACAATGCAATGTGGCCTCCGTGCTCCACAAGTGCAGCCAAAACACAAGATTAACATTTTCAACAGGAACAATAACACTTGCTGATTTCCGTAAGTATGCTGGAAAGTGAATGACCGAAAGATGGAAATCTTCTGGGCTGAGACAAAACATCAGAGTTTTTTACTGGTTATGGCAGTAGCAGTGCCAACAATGATGCACATCCAGATATGTCATTACACAATGTCTGTGTAAGCAGACATCCTTGACAGCCTAGTCAGCTCCGTCCCACCTCAGGTCTGCCTGCTCCACTGTGGCTCCCTTGGGTCCCAGCCAGCTGTGCCTGGAGCATCCACCCTCAGCCCTTCTCAGGCTGCAAAGCTGGGAGCAGAGGGGGCTGGGTGTGAACCTGCTGTTCCAGATGACTGCCCCATGCCAGCAGACCTGCAGGGTCTGGTCCTGGCAGTAGGAGCCACCAGCACCTCCCGGAACCACCCCAGAATGCAGTCGTCACCCCTTGTTTTCCGAGAGTCCCTGAAAGAATTCCACACTCATTTTCATATACCTAGCTGCAAATAATGTGATCCGAGCCACATAAAATCCTGTTGGTGTTTTCTGAGGCATGTTTGCAGTGAGATTAGGTGTAGAGAGAGAACGGTGGCTGTTCACAGGAAGTAAAGTGCACTTCTGCCCAGTTTCTGACAGCAGCATAGTTGCATACACTTGCACATGTACTAAGGGACTTCCTTTTAGCCTGCGAAAGTTACAAGTTTTCTACTATAAATTAAAGTAGATATACTTTACTTAAATACTTAAAATTTTTGTTTTTCTACCTTCACATGCAGAAACAGTTCAGCACACACTGAAGTTTCTTCAAGAATAAGCAGTAAATTGCTCTTCAAAAATTAAATGAGTCATCCTGAAGAAATCTGAACTCAAAAGAACCACTGATACTGCATCTTTCTCATCTTCTGGCACAGGGCACTATCCTTTCTGGAAACAAGACTCCCTCAACAAAACCTTTCATCTGTGCAATACAAACTGCCCAAAAGCACAGTCCAAAGGGCATTTCGAACCTGCACATCTGCAAAGCTCAACAGCTCTGGCAGTTCTGGGAATAAAAAAAAAAGTTAGCAAACTCCTCTCTGTCTGCTGTGTTGCACACAGTCTTCCTTCCCTCGGTGGGGCAGGGCAGCATCCACAGACCTCACACCTCCACTTCTCCCTTGTGCAAGGTCATGTATCCACATGCACAACTGAGAAAAAGGTTGCCTGCAGGACACAGCGTTATTTCAGCTGTAACAAAATGGAGTCATCACTCCCTGGCACAGGCTCGATCATGCGCACACTTCCCCTCCCTGTAGAGTGGAGGCAGCGATGATCTGCCTCCTTTCAACACTTCTTTCAGGGGTTTTCCCCATTTCTTAAAAAAACAACTCACCTAAAATCCCTAGATGCAATGAATTATTACTACTATTATTATTAGTGTGTGGTAGCTGGCTAGCAAGAGACATGTTTTATAATCTTATTACCCACACCAAGTCCATGAACCACAGTTTGACCGACAGCCACAGGCTTGGCTCTGCAAAGAATATGCTGTGTATTAACCACTGAAGAAAATCTGAAAGCTTTTGGTTTTGTTTTATTAATCTGTTTAGAATCCACACCACAGTAAATCTGAACCATAAGGTTTCCTTTTTATAGTGCTTAGCAATCCTATTTTACAGTAACAATAAAAGCACAACCAGTTGTAAAAATTCTTGACCTTAGTGCCACATTAAAAAGGGGGCTTAGGAGACCACTACCTCATGAGAAGGGACATATTAACTCCTGCAGTTCTGTGGAATCCTTGAAGGTTTTTGGATGCCAAAAATGGAGATGTAGACAGCCTTGGGGAGGTCCTGGAATATTCAGATTATTTTCAGCCTGGGGAAGTTCAGCTTTCCAAATGCTACAGTCAGGTACCAGGTTTGGGATCCTGTCCTAGATCCTGACCAGAGGGAATGCTGGGGTCATGCAGGGATCACAGGATGAGAATGCCTGGCCTTCTGGTGTCTCCTGCCTCCCTTGCCACTTCCACCCCTCCAACAAAGCTGAGACAGGTACGAGCTGGCACAGTCCCACAAACCACTCTGGTCTGTATCCCTGCAGGCTACATGCCAAAGGAACAAGGCATATTTTAGGTGAGCAAGAGCTGCGGAAGAGAAAGGCATGCATTAGTCTTTGCAGAGGGCAATCTGAGCTCCTAAGCTGCTTCCCTTCCAGCCACCCACTGTGTGTGCCCTGCTCCAGCCACAGGATTCACCAAGTACCTCACAGACTTCTGTGGCAGACACTGGAGCAGCAGTTGGCCTATGCAACATTTACAGGTTCCCCTAAATTGTACAACACAGCACACACTCAGTAATGTTTTAAAAGATGTACTGCAAGCAACGGGGGGGATGCTTAAAATTCATGAACAAATAAATATGGCCTGATTGGAAGGCCGTGAGTGCACTGGGCATTCTTTCCCTGTGCCTTGAAAAGCCATTGTGAGGAACTGAGAGGCAGCTACAGTTTGTCCCTGCACAGATAATCTGGAAAAAGGACTTGTTCATCCCTGAGCAAAATGGTCAGGGCAGCCCTCCAGCTATGTCCAACAGTGACAGAATACCTAGCAAAATGAAGGGAAAACACGACGAAAGTGCTCCAATATCAGACCATTCCTGTAGAAAACCTTTCTCAACAGCTAGTGGAAGAGAATGTAGAGCTCAGTTCCTCTTCCCAAGCTTCTGGCAGCATCTGCACAACCTCTACATATCTTCTTCACAGAGAAACAGTTGAGGAGAGAAGGTGGCCAAACCATAAATGGGAAGGTGCTAAAGCAGGCACCAAGTGGTGACTCACCTCTATAGCCTCAGAGATTAGAAAATAGTCCTGCCCTTCCCATATATTTATTTAGCTGAAACATCACCTGTGTAATTATTTTATTTGCAGAAGCTGCCAGACACAATCTCCTTGTGAGCACATCAGTGCTCTTTTAGCAGTATCTTCACACTTTGCAGTTGATCCTGACTATGGGGCTTGTTTCCAAGAAAGACAAACAGGAGTTCATGGATGCTACTCCTGGGTGACAAGGGCTGAAAAAATTTCAAATCGACACAGAAGATCAAAGTGTAGTCCTTCAGTCCTGCCACTGGTGTGCCTCATGATCTTGGCCAAATCGCTTTATTCAGGATTTCCATCCTTTTATTTCACCCATGACACAGCAACAAACTTACCAATCTCAGTAATTATAGCAACACCAGAGAAACTTAGAAGTTTAACATAGCCTCCTTCTGTCTTGATCTCAAAGTCAATTTTAGAGGGCATAAAATTGCATTTGTGTCATGCTTGCAAACAACAGAATTCGCAGCTTGGTTTTTGGCATGGGCAAGAAGGCATCCACTGGGCAATGAAATGGAAATTCAGGCAACAGTAATCTCTCCTCTGTCACCTGTGAGCTGTGTGAAGTTATTTAACACTTCCCTGCCTCAGTTTCTGCAGTTATAAACCAGGTTTCTTGCAACTCTCCCCACCCTGCAATGTTACTGCCCATGAGCTGACCCCTCACAACTACTGCTGCACTCATGCTGCCCAAGGTGTTTCATTCCTAAGACCAGCTAAGCATGTTTTCCAGCACAAGGAAAAAATGAGCCTATGATACCCTGCCTTGACTTACTTTGATTCTAGCACAGAAAATACAAGACACATCCATATCTGTCCCCCCTTGACAGACAAACTTAATTAACCTTTGCTATTCTGTTCCAACCTATTCTTTTAGACAAAGGCAGTGACCCATAAACAATATGTTACCATCAGAATCTCAACTGCAGTGACACCTAGAGATATAGCCCTATCAGCAGTATTGGAAAATAAACCACTTAGATTAGCTCCTCCAAGAAATATGGATTGCATTCATGTCACACATGAGCTGTCAGAAACATTAGGATACTTTTAGCATAAATCTGTAGTGTGAAGGGTATGTTATGAATACAGTATATAATTCATTGCTTACACATAAAATTGGGACTGTCTTGGGTGACTTGCACAGTGTGTATACATTTACACACACACACACATTTTACACTGACTTTGGAGAGTAAGACTGCAATTTCTATAAGAGAGACAGGCTTTTTTGGAGGAAAAACTGGGCCAGGAAGCAGAAGCAGGTGGCAGACGTTGAAAAGAGCCATCTTTCTTTACTAGCAAGTGGCTATTCTTCCAACTCCTAGCTGTCCTATCACAGCCACATTCCTCTGGGTTTAGTAAAAGAGAATTCTTTCAAGTTCAGAACTTCTAAGAAATCCTTAAAAAGCTTCCCCCCATCAGCAATACTAAATATTTAATTTCCACATGGTAAATATAAATTCCACATTAGAAAACAAGATTTCCCAGTCTCTCACAAGTATTTATTTTTGTCCTGAAGTGGTATAAGGGAAGAACAAAAAAAGTTGAGGTTCTGAAAGTGAGAATATTGGTTGGAGGGGGAGGGGGGGAGAGGAGAGGAGAGGAGAGGG
>WBMY01003784.1:240276-252890 GCA_013397315.1 Donacobius atricapilla
GAGGAGAGAAGGAGGAGAGGAGGAGGAGAGAAGGAGGAGAGAAGGAGGAGAGAAGGAGGAGAGAAGGAGGAGAGAAGGAGGAGAGAAGGAGGAGAGGAGAGAAGGAGGAGAGGAGAATGAAGTTCTGAAATGTGTTCAAAACCTCCACACCAGCCTGAACCTTTCACAGGAGCAGGATGTCTGAAATGACCAGAATAATAAAGAAAAAGCAGCCAGTGGTTCCCAGGTGTGGGGGCACATTCTGCATCTTGATGACTTTTAATGGTTTAGTTGTATGAACCGGAAATTTTAACATTTTTTGGGGATGATGTTGACTCACGAGTCCAGATTAGACTTGTGCAGTGAATCACATGCCAGCAGTTTGTGAGCTTAGAAAACCAAATCTTATTAGATTCGTATGTGTCCATCAAGGTTTTACTTTTGCTGTGACAGAAAAGGCTGCCATCACCCCATATTCTCCTATTGCAGTGAGACCAGTTTCAGAAGCACCAGCTTCCAGGTACACCAACCCACTTATGCTGGCAAACTGATTTTTCTGTTAATTGGATGGAATGCACACAAATTCCCGTTGTAATGAGCTTCAAGGGAGACTCCAGATGCTCACACAGGACTGGAGTGAAAGGAGAGGTACAATAACCAACAAATCTGTTATATTTCCTACCATCCTAGGCTTGTCTCTTCCTCAGGTGCAACACCACACATATCTGATTATCTGCCACAGAGCTGGCAGGAGCAGCAGAATATAAATAACCAAAGGAGTCTCAACCAAAACAATATTCTTCATTACACTTATCAAATCATGATGGATACAGCTTCTGGTGTGAATAGATGGGGAAAACCTACAGAGAAATATGTAAAATATTTGCACCTTTATGAATCCACTCGAGCACGCCAGCCTCTGCAAAGAACAAAGACTAATGAAATCTGACATTAATCTACATTAAAGATTCAGTGATTCAGTTTATTTGCCAATGCTCAATGATGCATTAATCCTCATCTCATCCCACACACACTCACATGTTTCCTCCCTGGCTATTCTTTCTCTTGCTCCCTAAATTCTGAAACAGCAGACAGCTGGGCTGTTCAAGGCCTTGCCTGCATCCAGAAGCTAGCTTACCTTAAATAAGCAATTCTCCCTGTGTGTTTGAAATTAATCTAGGATCCATCAGCCTTCACCAAGTGAGCCTGGGAAAGCCAGGTGTCTTGTCTACCCAGCTTAAACTAGAATGCCTTCCAGTGAGCACACTGGTGACTTCTACCATCGAAGAAACCCTCCTGTGAGCTCACACCTTAGCAAGCTGACCTAATTTGGTTACAGCAGGCACTGCCCAGCTATGATTCTGGCAAAGAAACAAAGATCAAAAACTTTGATCAAAACAGTTACAGCAATACAAGTCAGGTAAGAAGATGCACTCCTACTGGAGTCTGGTTTAAGAAAGCCTGTACATATAAAAAACAAATTCAGTCAGAACAAGAGGAAGTCCCTGTGTAGGTAACAGCTATGTGTTTCCTCTGAGGAAGATAAGCATGCACAGGTTTGCCAGCAAAACCTCTTGAAGGTGTAAGCAAAGTCTGATTCCTCTTTGAGGATCATGCTTTAAATGAAAATTCTCCTTTAATTCCTTACTGTGCTTGACAGAAAAGCTCATTAGTTATTCATCCTCCATTTGACGCCATTTCTGTGATCTTCCCTTGCTGGTAACCCATGTGAGCAGAACTGATGTTTAACCATGTGCAGCAACTGAGACCTTGTTCCCCTTACAACAAACCATCTTCAGTGCCACACAGGGTTTTACAACCTCAGCATCACTGCACCCACTGCCATCCAACGTTTTCTAGCCTCTCACTAAAACTTTTTATGATTATCTGTGCAATGTTATGCTCTTGCAAGAGTATGCAAACCCTATTACTCGGCAATAACAAACCTACTTGCAGATCAGTCTGAGAAACAGCTTTTAAGTTACATAACGCTGACCTTGAACTACACCCTGCCCTACTGTACAGAAGTGGGTCCTGGTTTTAGGACCTTCCCCATTTTGAAGCTGGGGAGATATCAATTCTGCAGGCAAAAAAGCAGCACTTTTATTCTCTTTGCTCAGACATCTAACCAAAACAGCACTGAGGGATGAAAGGTCTGCTCCGGAGAAATTAACATCTTATATGTGGTACATAATTAAATTCACATAAAGGCAAATGGAATCGTGTGATATATCCCAAAAGAGACATCCACAGCTTTGAGCCTGCTGGTGGATGGAAAACTGTCCTTTCTGACAACAACCATGTTGTTTTTTCCTTCCTTACCTCTTCAAGATCTCATTAAATTTGGCACTTAAGCAGAGGTTAGTTTCTGCAGGGCCTGAAGAGAAGAATTATGGAAGTCATGCAGTTGTTTTTATTTCTTTAAGGGGTATCAAAGGTTCCAGAAGCAACAGGTGATCTCACAAGGGAGACACACACTCTCTATGCCAAGACTTTTTATATGAACTACAGTACATGACAAAAGAACCATGAGGACACCACATCTTCATTCCAAGGTGTAACATGTTTTAACATACTCACGTTTGCTCTTCTTCAAACACTATGTGGTAGGTGAAGTGTGGGACAAGCAGCCTGCAAGAACATTATTTTCACAAGGCAAATGTTGCCACCCTTCATTTGTGTTGTGATGGTGTCTCCATCCATCAGCAAGCTAAGTGCTGCAGATTTTTGAGAAGTAACCCTCTATCTGAAATAAACTGCTATACCAGGCTAATCCAATCAACCAAAATGAAAGAGCTGAAAAATGGTACTTGGCACCTCCTCACCCCATTACCATGCACAAAATTCTGTAACTCGCCTTGACTAATTCTCCCCTTGGCCTGGTGACTGAATTCATCAGCTGGAGATGATGCCATCAACTGGAAAGATATACCTTCATCTATCAACCCATTGAGAGAAGAAAGCTCTTGAGGCATGGGCTTGCACCACAGAAGGAACACAGAGAGCTCTTTATCCCATACAGCTGCACTCACAGCAGAGAAAGGGACATGGAATAGTGATAAATGCTACAGTAACTGTAATCACCCTGGTATTAGTTTCAGCTCCTCAGTATCAAAAAATTAAAACATTTCAGAGCTAGTCCCTTTGCCAGAGAGACCTGGCTAGAGAAACTCTGTGTCAGCAACAGGATGACCTACCTGTTCACTTACTCAAGGAGGTTTTGGTGGACATTTCATTCTTGAGTGGTTTCACAACACAGCCTTTGCAGAAGCAGCCTGACCTGTCCTGATGATCTACAGAAGAGGTCTGCCCTCTCCTGTCCTTACACAAGGGGCACAGGCATACACAGACCTGGAGGGTACAGCCTTACCAGTTCAGTCTCAGACAGAAAAAGCAGCTCTGCAGTCCACAACCAAGCAGTCCCAGAGTCACTGAAATGTTTCCACTCTGCCAAGAATGCCCCGCATTGCTAGATTTTTCCCCTTTTTCCAGTTTCTGACTGGTAGAGAGTTGGAGGCTACAATTATCAAGTCCTACAGTAAGAGGGCTTGATCTGCTTTATACCCTAACAAAGCACAAAGAGCTTGAACCTCTCAGGTACTGCCCATAACCTGAACTACACAAGTCAAAATCACAAGCTCTAGAGATGCCATTCCCAGAACACACAACTAGCAATACACAACATCACATTCAACTGGCTGCAACCAAACTGCTAAACAACAGCATGGGCTCCTGGGTCACCTTGGTGCCTCAGACACGACACAGAAAAAACTCCATGTTTCTGAAGAGCAAAGCCCCCCAGAAATTACGCCTGAGGCTCTCAGGATGTTATGCTGGGCAATTGAGTCGGACTCTTTTTCTGGAAAACAATTCATAATCTGCTGTCACATAATACAGAAGATAAAATCAAGCTAGTGCCCTTTGTGCTTTGTACCATTATCACTGTCCAACTATGTAATTGCTTTTGTCATGCTGCATTTGCAACCACATAACTTTCTTAAAATGGGTCCTGATGCCACCCTGGAATATAATTCTGGTTTTGCACTGCCATGAAACCAGCAAAGAGGAGATCATACCTGCCACTGTTTTCCTGGCTGGCTTGGCATGTATGGCGCTGGGAGACTTCGAAGGCTGTTCTTCATGGCCGACCCTACAATCGGACCTCCTGTCTCACTCGAGGAAGGCTCACTGGCCACTGTCATCTGGTACTGGGAGTAATTATACAGGTTGTTGTAACAAGGATACAGGGGCGTCTGGTAAAAACTGTTGTAGTAGGCGGGGTCCACAATCAAGTCAGACGCGCTCTCCAAGGGCCCTCTGCTGGGGATGGAAGGGATGTCCTGAGTGAGCATCCGTCCCTCTGGAAAAGAAAAAAAAAAGACATTATCTATCACCTTCTAATGAGCTACTAACTCCTCTCAAAGGCTGGACAGAGAGTGGTAAATAAGAAGGCGGTAGGAGCTGAAAGCTAAACACAGCTGAGTGTTTGGTGGAAACTCAAGTGGACTAACAACTACTTGGAGTCCACAACTGCCACCTACACACATTACAGATTGCAAAACTGCAGGCAAAACCAAGTGCTCAATTACTATCAATTGATGAGGATAATGATTTACATCACCTAACTTTGCAGTGCCCTATTTTTTAACCTGTAATAGTGTGCCAAGTCTCTTGTAACTCTCTAAAAGCAGAAAGGATCTTGCAACAGAATGATTTCTCCTAGCCAGTGTCCTGAAGGTGAGAGGACACTTTCTGAACATGCCTCTAGAAAAGGCAAACATCCTCAAGACAAGAGAAGCTGCAGTGGGGAAAGTACCACAGGAACAGCCAAGGTCTCCCAGAAACCCACACACTTTCTGTGAATACTAAGGTCCTCAATCCTTGCTCAGTCTTCATACCCAAATTTGTTTCCTGTACCTACAGAATCACTGCGCAGAACAAGATCCCCCACCAATAGTAAAAGAGGAGGAGGAGAAAGGTATCACTCGTGACTTGCTGCATCCACTCTGGAGTGCCTCCAGATCAGGGTTCAGATGGCTGCACTCCCCACAGACAAGGTCTGCCTCCCTGCCATTCCCTAAGATGGGGATGCTTCTCATACAGTGAGAAGCCATGATATCCCCACTCCATTGTCAGCCAGTGTCTTGCAATATTTGCAAGCATGAAAAATAGAAGATGCTTGCTGGTACTGCTGCACACCCAAGGTCCCTCCTACCTGGCATCAGTTACATTGCTAAGCCAGACACAACAAAAAACTGCCACAATCTTATATATACATTTAAAAGGGAAATAACCAAACATCCAGATCCCTCCATATCTGCAGCTCTGGCTCTAGTTTGCATGTCTGTGACCCTGCCTTGTACCAACCATTTCTCTTTGCCCCATCATGTTGTCCAACTAGTTTGTGGAGAAGATAAAATGTGGCATAAAGCACATGGACAAGCTCCCAAGAGCTATTGGTATGGACATGAAGCAGCATGGGCAACAGGCACATAGGAAGTAACAGTCCTAGGAGACATTTCAGGCAGGCCTAGTTTGTTCTGGATCTTTCTCTTGGTGTACCTGTACCTTGGTTACTTATCTGTAGAAGGAATATAGTGGCATCCCAGCCTCCCAGAGTCACGATAACAACATCCATGGTACTGTGTATTAGCTGCACACTAGACCAAATAATCAGTTTTACTGGTAATTGCCATTTACAATTAAATTCTGTTTCACTTCTTCAGCTATAACCAAAGCTTTCTGCAATCATGGATCATCTCCTTCCACATCACTAAATTACACAGTGCCCCCATTCAGTTCTTGCTGACGTTCTGTTGACATCAATGAACTATTTATTAGTAAAGACCGTTTTATGCCTCCTGCACCTGATTTTTTCTGCAGAACCAAGTCAGCTGGCCTTGTTTATTTGGAGTATTTATCAAATTTGCACACAAACCAGAAGTGCCTGCAATGCCACAGAAGACTTTTCAGAGTTTCTGCACTTTCATTTTTATAATTTTTATAATTTTTTTATTGTTATTATTCTGCTTCTGGGCAAGACTCTTAGATCCTTTTGCCTGTGTCTGATAAAATCAAAACTTAGATCACAGGCACAGCACAAGCTTGACTCCCCTCCCTAAATTTACCTCTCAAATGAATCTGCATTCCAATTGCTCTGCTTAGATGTTGCAAAATAGAAGCCAGAAGCAAAATCCTCCAACACATTCCTTGCTAGGATACAGATTTCACATGACAGAGACATGCAAGGCAGATCCTGCTGAACTCCTCGCTGGGCTATATTATGCTGCACAAATGTGCAATTTCTTATAAAATCTCTGCTTTGTCTTTCAATTTACAGTGCATCATTAGAATGGCTACCACTCCTCATTAAAAATACTAGTGCCAGGAAGATGAGATCTTTTTACATTGACATGACCTAGATGAGGCAAATCAAGATTACCCTCAGTAAGTTCACAGAACACAAAGTCAGGTGGGAATGTTGATCTGCTGGAGGGCAGGAAGGCTCTGCAGAGGGGTCTGGACAGGCTGGACCACGGGCTGAGGCCGATGGTGTGAGGTTCAACAAGGCCCAGGGCTGGGTCCTGCCCTTGGCTCACAACAGCCCCAGGCAGTGCCACAGGCTGGGCAGAGTGGCTGGAAAGCTGCCCACAGGAAAAGGCCCTGGGGGTGCTGGTGACAGTGACTGAACAGGAGCCAGCAGTGCCCAGGTGGCCAGGGAGGCCAATGGCATCCTGGCCTGTACCAGCAATGGTGTGGCCAGCAGGAGCAGGGCAGGGATTGACCTCCTGTGCTCAGCACTGGTGAGGCCACTCCTCAAATCCTGTGTCCAGTTCTGGGGCTCTCACTCCAAGGAAAGCATTGAGGTGCTGGAGGGAGACCAGAGAAGGACAATGGAGCAGGGCAAGGTCTGGAAGACAAGTCTTCTGAGGTACGACTGGGGGAGCTGGGGTTATTTAGGCTGGAGGAAAGGAGGCTCAGGGGGACCTCACCGCTCTCTACAACTGCCTGAAAGTAGGTTGTAGCCACGTGGGGTTGGGACTCTTCTCCCAGGTATGAAGTAGCAGAATGACAGGGGAACAGCCCCAAGCTGTACCAGTGAACATTCAGGCTGGACATGAGAAAGAACTTTACAGAAAGGGTTGTTAAGCATTGGAATGGGCTGCCCAGGGTGTTGGTAGAATCACCATTCCTGGAGGGTTTTAAGGAATGACTGGATGTGGCACTTTGTGCTATGGTCAAGTTGACAAAATAGTGATGGGTCCAAGACTGGACTCAATGACCTTAACAAGTCTTTTCCAATCTAAATGATTCTGTGATTCCAATTCTCTAAAGCACAAGTGAGGTTGGCCACCCAGGGTGCCAGCAGCTAAAAGGAGGAGGGGGAGAAAGTAACAGGTTTTGCTGTAACTTTGGAAAGGTCTTATGCACTACACTTCCTAACATGGGACCAGATGGGCTAGCCTGGAACAGAAACATACCCATAGCTATCCACCAAGTCACACAAGCATCCCTGATGTTCCTGATGCTTCTGGCTGTTAGTGCTATAGCTCCCTCCTGAAAAGCAGCAGTGGCAGTATTCTGCTGCATTAAGGAAAAAAAAAAAACACAACACTTTTTGATCCTTGTTTTCTATCTCCTATCAGTGGTTGGGGCTACCATTATTTGGCACCAGTGGTGCATAAGGTTTGACTTGTCCTTTATGTAGCTGCACAACAGCCACCCGTGGTTCAGAGTGCAGGGCTGTTACAAACCCACCAGAACTGTCCTCTGCTTTCTTTCAGCCGTGCTCCATGCTCCAATAGTCTTTACACTACTATCAGCTGCTATCTCCACAGCTGGTATTCAGAGCTGGCTCATTCAGCCACCCATAAATCCCCAAGCATCAGCAACCTAGGGCATTTTTCTCTTATAAACCCAGAGTTATGAAATCCACGGTCCTTGTAACATCTCTGGGACATAACCATTCTGAACCTTTCTACAGCCATGCCTCCAGCAGCTGAAACACCTAAGCATTCTCCTCAAGGGAGGCTGTCAGCCTGTGACTGTTTTCTGCCAGCAAGTAGAGAATATCAAGGTTAAGCAAGCAGCTTTCAGCTGATTTCCTTCTGTCTTCCAAATGTAATTCAACACAGCTGAATGGCTCTCCTGGCATGAAGAGGGTCCTCCCCTGCCTCTGAGCTTGCAGCATTACAACACCTGCAGATCAAGGTGCAATTTTCCAGAGGAATTAAACTCTCAAGCAGACAACCCCTGCCGCACTGTCAAGCTCTCACTCTGCCTCTCCACCTGCATTTTAAAATATGAGATCTGCTGCAAGGCTAAGCTGGGCTTATGCCTTGACTGTCTTCACTCTCTAGGTGGAAAAAAGTAGGAAGAGCTCCTGGGCCTTTCCCTTGCTAAATTTTAAGATTTTTGTTACAAATGACTCAAAACCCAGGCGGGAATGAGTAAATTAGAACCCATTAAAGTGACAAAGCAAAGGGGGAAACAGCGCTGGGAGATTGATGGGACTCCTTCCGCACACCAGAGGCTCCACTTGCAAAATGGCATTGCGTTTTATACTCTGAAAGGCACATCGGCCTCATTAATAGTCATAAGCAGTCCTTATATGTCCTCCTGGCCCCTCCCACAGTCTGCAGCTTTGGCCATATGGGGATACTTGGCTGCCCCCAAGGCCTGTCAGTCAGTCCTTCCGTGCCTTTCATTGGTGGAGCCCCTCTCACATCCTGATCGGTGGTGCCACGTTACCCTGCCCCACTCGCCAGCAGCAAGTGTCCCCCACTCCCTGCCCTTCTCAAAAGGGTAAATAAACTCCTTTTCTCACACGTTTTACAGCCCTGTCTGCCAGAGCTGCCAGGCAAGAACCACAAAAGGGGAGGGCAGTATTGAAGGGAGAACAGAAAAGGCTTCAAATCTACACTGGAAGAACAAAAGTACATGTCAAAGAACCGTAAACCCCAACAAACCTTCTCCTCACCATACTCAACAACTCTTCCCATCTGCATGAGCCATTCACCACCTTATTCATCCCCACTTTTCTCTTGATACTTCATTTATTTGGCTCATGCAAATGATTCTCATTTCCAATTTTCATTACAACACTTGAAATCGACCAACCTAACATTAACCATATTTACTTGAAACTGTCTAACTTAACATCAACCATTTTACAACATTTGATAGTACAATACTGACTCATTGGTCTAGTAAAACCAACCTCTCTTTAACTTATTCTCTGCATATCTGATTATATCAATTTGAACTATACTTGGATGAGTCCTAATAATATCTGTTGACATGGTCAAGGGCAGCAAAAACCCTGGGCCTCCTTGAACAAAATGACTCATGACCCTCATGACATGAGTAGTCCTCTGTAACAGAAGGCAAGTGACAGACAAAAATTGGAGTAACAGAGGTCTGGTATGGCTTTTACTTCTGTGTACCATGCCTTATGGGGTTGCTACCCATAGCAGGTGTGTACGATCTTCTTGGTGGCCAGTACAGAGGCCAACCCAGTCTTGCTATCCATCCTGTTGTCACTTCTCCCAATTTTTGCTACTTTCTAATTTTAGCTGCTTTCAGTACTTTTTCCATTACGGTCTCTTCCTGGGCCTCCGAGCCCTTCCCATTACAACAGACACTAGTAGTTTCCATCCACAGAGAGAGATAACCACAATAATACATGTTGCATACTAGTGTCAATACGTTACACCTCCCCCTTTTGACCAATACAATCCTGGTCTTTCTGCTGGGAGCTGAAGTGCTTGTCCCTGGTGTGAAATCAAGGTCTCTCAGAGCCCATACAAACTTGGCTTTCCTTCCCCATTGTTTGTGATCCTTGAAAAACTCTCAAATTATCTGGATCGTCTCCGTTCATTATCTCTTAATCCCTGTTTAAGAGTCAGTTTTGGTCAGATGTTATAGTCTACTCCTCAGGTTCCTCCACAGGTCCTTTGACTTGGCTAGCGAGGGTCTACCCTTGATCAGCAGTTCTGACAGCTGTCTCAGTTGTTATGAGCACTTGAAAGGGACCTCCCCACTGTGGCATCTATGGTTGTTTATTCCAGGATTTAATTAACACCCAATCCCCAGGTTTTATGTGATGTATCTTGAAGTCTAGAAGGGTAGTTTGAAGAATCATTCCCTGTTTTCTTAAGTTCTCTACATTTTGGATTGTGGTATTAACATATTTCATGACATTTACCTCCCCTTCCTCACAGGTCACAACTTCATGGGTTGAAGCTAAAAAGGGTAACCCAAACATCATTTCATAAGGGGATATACCTAGGTTGGACCAAGGCTGTGCTCTGACCCGTAGTAATGCTAGGAGTAAACATCTTATCTAAGACTTTTGAGTCCCAATCATTATTTTATTCAAGGTTCTTTTAAGGCCCTGATTCATCCTCTCAATCTATCTGGATTTTTGTGGATGCCATGGTGTGTGTAAATCCCATGTTATTCCCAGTGCTTGGACTATCTGTTGTGAAACCTCAGATGTGAAGTGTGTCCCCCGACTGAATCAATCCTATTCACCATCCCATATCAGGGAATAATTTGTTCTAACTGCATCTTGGAAACAATACTGGCCCTTACAGGAGGTACAGCCTCAACCCAGTGAGTCCCATGATCTACTATCACCAGTAATTATTTCCATTGCTGGATCTGGGGAAGTTCAGTAAAGCTCCATTGTATACTTTGAAAGGGTCTTAGGGCTAATTCGCAACCTCCCAGGGTTACTTTTCTCATCACCTTTTTGTTCACTTTTTGACAAACTGCACATTTGCCAGTTACCTGTTGTGCTATTCCAAAGACTCCTACAAACCCATAATTCTTTAAAAACTCATCACAGAGGGCTCGGGTACTCCAGTGGGTCTTTTGGTGTATTCTGTCTAATACTTCTTTGGTAAGAGGTTTATTTATCATTTGTCTTTCATCTGACAGCCTCCAGATACCTGCATCATTCTTCTCTTCTTCTGTCTCCTCCAGTCTCTCCTCTTCTTGTTTACTAAACCTTGGNAAGGCTGTGCTCTGACCCGTAGTAATGCTAGGAGTAAACATCTTATCTAAGACTTTTGAGTCCCAATCATTATTTTATTCAAGGTTCTTTTAAGGCCCTGATTCATCCTCTCAATCTATCTGGATTTTTGTGGATGCCATGGTGTGTGTAAATCCCATGTTATTCCCAGTGCTTGGACTATCTGTTGTGAAACCTCAGATGTGAAGTGTGTCCCCCGACTGAATCAATCCTATTCACCATCCCATATCAGGGAATAATTTGTTCTAACTGCATCTTGGAAACAATACTGGCCCTTACAGGAGGTACAGCCTCAACCCAGTGAGTCCCATGATCTACTATCACCAGTAATTATTTCCATTGCTGGATCTGGGGAAGTTCAGTAAAGCTCCATTGTATACTTTGAAAGGGTCTTAGGGCTAATTCGCAACCTCCCAGGGTTACTTTTCTCATCACCTTTTTGTTCACTTTTTGACAAACTGCACATTTGCCAGTTACCTGTTGTGCTATTCCAAAGACTCCTACAAACCCATAATTCTTCAAACACTCATCACAGAGGGCTCGGGTACTCCAGTGGGTCTTTTGGTGTATTCTGTCTAATACTTCTTTGGTAAGAGGTTTATTTATCATTTGTCTTTCATCTGACAGCCTCCAGATACCTGCATCATTCTTCTCTTCTTCTGTCTCCTCCAGTCTCTCCTCTTCTTGTTTACTAAACCTTGGAATCTCTGATTCTTTGTCTTTTGATGTTAGGACTATCATTATCTCTCTTCCCCATTTTCTGTAGCATCCTCTGTGTCTCTCTTAGAGAGATTATTTCCTCTGATGTCTGTGGCCATTCTCTGCTGGTGCCCCTTAATATGGACTACAGCAATCTCTTCTGGTAACCTCAGGGCCTCCAAGACCTCTACGATCAACCTTTCATGTATCAGTCCCTTTCCTCTTGAGTTAACTTTTCATACAAAAACTTAACAGTCTGGGTGTATCCCCCAATTCTCAAGTGGCATTACCTTAGCAATCCTATAAACTGCCTTATTTCTTTCTTTGTTTTTGGTCTACTGGTTGCTNTGCCTTCTTTCTTTCTTTGTTTTTGGTCTACTGGTTGCTCCAACCCAGAATGTGCTACACTGGGATGTTTCAGATGAGGTATGCAGCTAGGAAGGACCCAGTAGGTTTTAACAGGTCTTGCACCTGACACACCAAGACAAATCTCGTTGACTTCCAGAATGATAACCTTAGACCCCTCCCCTTGTTCATGGAGAAATCAAACCACCTTAGGGATGATACAGTGACTGTCTGTACAGTTGGTTTTTGGGTATCTCAGACTACCAATACAGCTCACAAGGAGGTTTTTTTCAACGGGGGTTAGTGTCTTGCATTACAGGATTATCCTTAGCTGTCAGGGAAGGATGCTATAGTCCGCAGGCCAAGTTAATTTTCAGGTCCTTCACCCTGTTGGTGCAGTCTACCCTTGTTTAATAGTCTTGAGTTTGTCTCAGTTTGTCTCCCTGCCCCTCTCACAAGGGTAAATAAACTCCTTTTCCGACACGTTTTACAGCCCTGTCTGCCAGAGCTGCCAGGCAGGAACCACAAAAGGGGAGGGCAGTACTGAAGGGAG
>WBMY01003784.1:252991-277358 GCA_013397315.1 Donacobius atricapilla
ATCTGGATCGTCTCCGTTCATTATCTCTTAATCCCTGTTTAAGAGTCAGTTTTGGTCAGATGTTATAGTCTACTCCTCAGGTTCCTCCACAGGTCCTTTGACTTGGCTAGCGAGGGTCTACCCTTGATCAGCAGTTCTGACAGCTGTCTCAGTTGTTATGAGCACTTGAAAGGGACCTCCCCACTGTGGCATCTATGGTTGTTTATTCCAGGATTTAATTAACACCCAATCCCCAGGTTTTATGTGATGTATCTTGAAGTCTAGAAGGGTAGTTTGAAGAATCATTCCCTGTTTTCTTAAGTTCTCTACATTTTGGATTGTGGTATTAACATATTTCATGACATTTACCTCCCCTTCCTCACAGGTCACAACTTCATGGGTTGAAGCTAAAAAGGGTAACCCAAACATCATTTCATAAGGGGATATACCTAGGTTGGACCAAGGCTGTGCTCTGACCCGTAGTAATGCTAGGAGTAAACATCTTATCTAAGACTTTTGAGGCCCAATCATTATTTTATTCAAGGTTCTTTTAAGGCCCTGATTCATCCTCTCAATCTATCTGGATTTTTGTGGATGCCATGGTGTGTGTAAATCCCATGTTATTCCCAGTGCTTGGACTATCTGTTGTGAAACCTCAGATGTGAAGTGTGTCCCCCGACTGAATCAATCCTATTCACCATCCCATATCAGGGAATAATTTGTTCTAACTGCATCTTGGAAACAATACTGGCCCTTACAGGAGGTACAGCCTCAACCCAGTGAGTCCCATGATCTACTATCACCAGTAATTATTTCCATTGCTGGATCTGGGGAAGTTCAGTAAAGCTCCATTGTATACTTTGANATAGTGTCTTATGGCTAATTCGCATCCTCCCAGGGTTACTTTTCTCATCACCTTTTTGTTCACTTTTTGACAAACTGCACATTTGCCAGTTACCTGTTGTGCTATTCCAAAGACTCCTACAAACCCATAATTCTTTAAAAACTCATCACAGAGGGCTCGGGTACTCCAGTGGGTCTTTTGGTGTATTCTGTCTAATACTTCTTTGGTAAGAGGTTTATTTATCATTTGTCTTTCATCTGACAGCCTCCAGATACCTGCATCATTCTTCTCTTCTTCTGTCTCCTCCAGTCTCTCCTCTTCTTGTTTACTAAACCTTGGAATCTCTGATTCTTTGTCTTTTGATGTTAGGACTATCATTATCTCTCTTCCCCATTTTCTGTAGCATCCTCTGTGTCTCTCTTAGAGAGATTATTTCCTCTGATGTCTGTGGCCATTCTCTGCTGGTGCCCCTTAATATGGACTACAGCAATCTCTTCTGGTAACCTCAGGGCCTCCAAGACCTCTACGATCAACCTTTCATGTATCAGTCCCTTTCCTCTTGAGTTAACTTTTCATACAAAAACTTAACAGTCTGGGTGTATCCCCCAATTCTCAAGTGGCATTACCTTAGCAATCCTATAAACTGCCTTATTTCTTTCTTTGTTTTTGGTCTACTGGTTGCTCCAACCCAGAATGTGCTACACTGGGATGTTTCAGATGAGGTATGCAGCTAGGAAGGACCCAGTAGGTTTTAACAGGTCTTGCACCTGACACACCAAGACAAATCTCGTTGACTTCCAGAATGATAACCTTAGACCCCTCCCCTTGTTCATGGAGAAATCAAACCACCTTAGGGATGATACAGTGACTGTCTGTACAGTTGGTTTTTGGGTATCTCAGACTACCAATACAGCTCACAAGGAGGTTTTTTTCAACGGGGGTTAGTGTCTTGCATTACAGGATTATCCTTAGCTGTCAGGGAAGGATGCTATAGTCCGCAGGCCAAGTTAATTTTCAGGTCCTTCACCCTGTTGGTGCAGTCTACCCTTGTTTAATAGTCTTGAGTTTGTCTCAGTTTGTCTCCCTGCCCCTCTCACAAGGGTAAATAAACTCCTTTTCCGACACGTTTTACAGCCCTGTCTGCCAGAGCTGCCAGGCAGGAACCACAAAAGGGGAGGGCAGTACTGAAGGGAGAACAGAAAAGGCTTCAAATCTACACTGGAAGAACAAAAGTACATGTCAAAGAACTGTAAACCTCAACAAAACTTCTCCCCACCAAACTCAACAACTCTCCCTCATTTGCATGAGCCAATCACCACGCCTTAGTCATAACATTTTGGAAGTTGCAAATACGACATGATCAAAAATGGGACTGAGCCTGTACAAGGCGATACAGAAATTCGAGTAATAGTAACAAAAAAAGAAAGCAGTTTAAATTCTCACTCAGATTTTGGAACGGCAAGTCTACTATGCAAGGCCATCACAGGCTCTCCATCCATGAGCAACAGTCTTGCAGTGAAGACAACAGTACCTCTTCATGCAACTGCGCCCTTGGATCTCTAAGTTCTTTTCTACATCTTTACTAATTCCTGTAGAGAACCGATGCTACTTTTTTTGCACTATGTACACAGTGTGAAATATGGCCCACTCTTTCATAGAAGATCAATTATGATGCACAATAAATATTGGTATTGATCTTTCAGTGTTGTAGATGACTCTCCAGCTCTATGGCATATTAATAGTAGTTAACCAGTAATTCATTTCAGGACGGCTGGTATTTTCTTTTAAAGAAGGTGAGTACTAGGGGTCAGTTACACATATATGTCTTTTACATTCAGTAACTTATGATGGGCCCGTGCCTTCGCTTAGCAGAGCATGGTGAAAAAACTCTGGTCCAGGCCTTAGGTAATGTAAACCAGTCTCAGACCATTTACTTCAATAAAGCTATGGCAATTTACACAAATTGCGGATATGCATGGCAAAATCAACGCAGAGGCCAGTATATAGATCATTTGGGAGGAGAATGGAGAAAGGCCAGGTAATTTACAGGAATTTCCCCCATCATCCCTTTCTCACAGATGCAAATGTGTTTTTAAGGATCTATACTGAGAAGTACAAACACTGAAATTTGAAGGCTGCATAAAAGCATGGAGTATTCTCTGTTCTTACTGGTACTGTTAACGGCCAGTTTTACATCTGATTATATGCTAGCAATTATCTTAAGTATGTCTGACTAAGCCTCTGATATGAGGTCCAATGACATAAGAGTCCAGACTATTAGACTTTCTTAGCATGTGAAACAGGGTGGTAGCACCAGAGAGCGTACTGGGAATGGTTACTGGACCACATAGAACCCTGGGGGAGATTATTAGTCAGCTTATTTGTGACAGATGCACACCAGTAACTGTTGTATAAATCAGGATAACAGAACCACATTTCAATGTTTGGGAGCAGGTTGCAGCATGGTTCAATTTAGCCATGTGGCACTGGACCAGATTAGTCTCCATCTGATTGTGCATTTCAGAAAAGGGATTTGTATATGCATTGTGGCAATTAAGAGAATTTCACTGCCCCCATTTATAGGCACATTGTCTTACATAAACCAATGGTTAACAGTTTTTATTTTTTCTATGCCTACAGAGACTCTGTACATACAGAACTGTGACTACTCAAGTAACAGTGACTCAAGGAGCAGATAAGCACTGCCCAGTAAGCGAAGCTCAGCTACTGGTAAGTTTACATTTCCTGTAGTTTTCAATTTAGAGTGACTGTTTTCACCAGTTTTAATTCTCCTGCAACCCAGCTTCTGCAGCAGGGACAGCTATGCCATTAAAACATACACACAAAAAAGTATTCAGTCAGGAAACACTTGCCTTCATACCTCAAAAGAATCTTGTATTTGTGCCTGGCAATTTCTCCTTACTCAGTATATAAAGCATTGACATACTCCTATTAGCAGGTTTAGCAATATTAAGTCTTGCAGACCATTAGCTTAGTTCAATTCCTATCTGGCTTTGAGGTTGGACAGTAGCCTTGAACAAGGCCAGTGTGAAATCACTCCCTAACATTATAATCAGAAACTCTGGTACAATGTGTTTCTCCCACCAGACAATCATGACAGAGCTATTTCAGATGTCAAAGAAAGCTGGCACTATTACTTTCGGCATAGAAACGCTGCCTCCCAAGGAACAAAACCCACACGCTTGCTCTGTCTTTGAGAGGAGTATTTCTGTTCTCTTCCCATAGAAGTTGTGGATTATCTTTGGTTCCAGCATTGAACTTTTAGTTTGATATAAAGTTAATGTGCTAGACAATGTTCATTTCAGGCAAGGCTGTGGGGTTGTGTAATTTTCTGCCACCCCCAAAAAAGGCCATTATCTGTAATTACCCATTACCATGCATAATTATTTCTTCTATTCTGGTCTATGGCCCCCAGGACTCCATGATGTTACAGATCACTGCATTATCTTATCAAATTTGTTAAGGAAGCTTTTTTGACCTTTTGAGCACTTGTCACAGCATATACAAAAGCCAGCAGTAAATTGTCTAAGCGTGTAGCGTGTGATTTATTATTTGTACTTTGCATAGTGATACTGTACAAAATATTACACGCAAACACCTTTCCTGTTCCCACTCCCTGCTTTAGACAAAAGTAACAAAAGGAAAGGAAACCCTTTCAGTAACAGAAAGAAGGGAATGGGAAAAGGATGGAGTCTCATTGAGAATTTAAGGAGTGTGACAGCAACAAGCAGCTAAACCAGAACATCAAGCTCTGAAGAAGATCCCAGCTGCTCTCCTCTCCCATGCCGTATTTTCTCTTTCTCCTCTTCCTCCACAAGCTTCTATTTCATCTTGTTTTCACAGCTTTGTAACCTGCTGATCCCTGCTCTTTCACATGAAGAGCTGCACATTCACTGCTCCTTCATTATGCAGAACACAAACCACCCCACCCTCCATTCACAGCTTGGGTTAATGCAGTATAGGTTCCTGAGAGACAAATTCGGTCCAACATGACATTCACAGGGGTTGTCATTCATGGATACTGATGTGAACGTGCAAAGAACCAGGATTTTGTCTTCATTACTCTCAAAACTCCCAGAAGAGGAGCAGGCAATGATCAGCATCCCAGCACTATCAGTTAGCAGCTTCACTGCACTACAAGTCCACGGACGACGCCCCTTTTCTTCCTAAAGGCACTGGAACTGCCGATGACAGAGATGCAGGGCACTCAAGAAAACAGGAGAGATTACTCCTGTTATCCTGACTTTTGTCTTCCCCTTAGTTCCCTATTTATCAATACACTCCAGAGGGTGCTTTATCTTAAAATCTTTCTTTTAGGTGCTTCTATGTACAAAACTCTCAGCTCACATTCCTATCTGCAAAGATGTACTGCAGAAATTATGACTTAGGAAATTGTAGTACAAAAAAAAAAAGAGGTTTTGGTAGTTTTGAACTGTGTAGTTAAATAAACAAACTTCTCAGGAATCAGAAAATCTGAGATACTTTTCTAACATCATGACAAAAAAAATTAAACATCAGGGATTAGGTATTTAGAAGTGCATAGTATGAATTGTTGTAGCACAAGGTATGCAGAATCAGGCCTTTCAATCTGTCAGTGAAAGCCTTCTCCCTTAAAAGCAGACTGAACCAGGAGACTCCTGACTCCTAAAAGCAGCCCTGAAAGGCTAAAGAGGCAGCTGCTCAAGGCAGTGCTGTGAAGATAAAATCCTTCTCTGTGTCTCTTGGCAGTTTGCAGATCTGCATTGCCTCTCAGGCAGTGGCGAGGTGGAGATCACTCTGCAACCAAACTGAGGCAAGCAAACACAGAAAACAAACAGGGTCCGCAGAGCAGCAGGGAAGATTGTGCTTCTGCACCTGTCCTGGAACCTGTTTTTTGAGATGTACGGGCCTCTTTTACTCTCATTCTCCTATGGAAAGCCATATCTCCAATTATTTTGACCAGAAAGCTTTTCAAAAAACTGTCTCTTCCTTCCTCCCCAAATTGCCAATGTTATGGCCCTATGTTGAGCTCAAACATGAAATCTGGTGGTTCTTTTTCCTTTTTTTTCCGGACTACCTTCCCAGACAGCCCTGGGTATGGAGCTGCGCTCTAACATCTGTTAGAGACAGAGATGGAAAAATATCAAGTACCAGCCATATCAGACATGAGGGCTAACAGCAGCTATGTCTCCTGGTTAGGAATATTTAGCATAGCCAGAACACCTTACTGACACCACAGTACCTCTCCAACCCTAACCAGAAACACACATCATTCTTCTCAAAGCAGGATTACACATTTAAAACAAACAAACAAACCCCAAATTGTGTGGTCTAACGATTCTGATCCCCTTGTGGGGCTCCGGCCTCTCCCTTGGAACTGAAATGTACAAGCAGCAACCTACTCCACCCCTTTATAATGGCTACACTTTATAACCGGCCAACTCCGACCCTGCTTTTCACCTCCTCCCACCACGGCAAGACAAAACAACCAGTCATTGCAGCTTTCCTGCAGTGGGTCTGACAAAACTAGGGCTGTATGGGTGAAAAAGTCCTTGGTAAGTGCAGCTGCTGGAGCGTTGAGTTCAGCTGGCATTATCAGTGAGGAGCTGGCAGAATGGCACCAGTGTCTGTGGGCACAGGGCACGCTTCTCAAGGGCTACTTGACTGGAAGAACTCAAATCTCACCTGGAAGGAATCAGTTTTATTTTCTTCTCTCCTCTATGAGTAACTCCAGAGTGGTCTTTGAGCAAAATGGCATTTGCCTAGTTCTACTTCTCAAGAGCTAAACCAGCTCTAAGTGGGACAGCAGATTTTAACAAGAACAAAACTTGGCAGAAAGAGGAACTCTAGGATAAATGTTATACCATGGGGACAACACATTTCAGGGTAAGTTGGGAGACCTCAGAACAAAGGTTATTTCCTACAGATCTTCCTGAGCCTTATGGTGAATTCATAGGACTTTGCATCCCCAATGCTGCTGCTGTTCACAACACCAAATTTCCTCCAAGAAATAACACAGAAAACTTTTAACTGGAGCTGGCATAGTCTGGCAAAAACATAAGCAATCAGAACAATCATACTGGAGATCAAATAAAGGTTATCTAAAGGGATCACGAAAGTGTAAAATAAACTGCTTTCAGTCTGGTACATGTTCTCTGGTCTTTTTATCATTTCTTTGTCTCCTGCCTGAGCTCTTCCAAGTTCAAGTCCAGGCCTGTGGGCCAGATTTCCTTCCAAGATACCAGTGGGATGATTACAGCAAAGAGGAGGTCCCTGTGAGATGCCTCCAGAAACACTACTGTGTTAAAATTCCCCGCTCAGACCTACAAATGGGATCATTTTCCTGAAAACCATGTAACACATACAACACTGGTTTTCTGCCAGTTCAGGTTCCTAATCAAGATGCCAGGGGATACAAAAATCAAATGCCTTGCAAGATTTGTTACTGCATCAGTATGCCACTTCATCAGACAATTTTGTAACAATAAAAGATTACCAACTTGACGGAATCTTTACCTGTAAAATTCTGTAAATTCACGTTGTGTGAACATCATTTAACAGCTGCACCTCCTCCCCTGGAACTAGAATGCCACCATCTCCATCTACAGCTGTAATATTACATGTCTTTTTTCAATGCAAGGACCAGAAAAAAATTATTAAGCATTTCTTCCTATCTTCCATACGTAGAGTTATTACTCTATAATGGGAGAAATTTTTGCTAACTCTTCTAACACAATTCAAAAACCCTTTCAATTTCAAGATTTTTGCTTAATTTTGATCTTCACACAAACCTGTGTTTTTTAAAAGAAAATGTGATTTGTGCATAGGAAAAAAAAAAAAAAACCACAAAACCAAGGAGAGAGCAATTTCATCCAGAAGACTGCAGCTTGGCATAGTAGGTTTCTTAGTCCCAGACAGAGCTCCAGTCCAGATCCACGCAACAGAAGCTGAAATACCTCTGATTTCAGTAGAACTGGAGAAGGCACATTTTGTTCATATTTAGTGTACACTCAATAAAAATGATCTGCTGCAAACATTTACTGCGCAACAACAACAATCCTCCTAATATGGCAGTAGAAATAAAACCTACAGAGAATAATATTTTATTTCCACAATTAATTTAAGCTCCAGGCATTCAATAAGACATCTAGGGCAGCAAATTCAACTTTCAATGTATCTGTCACTGACTACAGAGTAGTCGATCTTTTTATGTGAGCTGGGGTGTAATGCTTGTTCTTTCTTTTCTTGCACTTTTGGTCATTAGAACACAGCTATCGTGATCGTATTCAAATCTTTAGCAGAAAAAAATATGAATGGCTTTGGTAAAAAAAAGTATGTTCAAAACTTCTGAATATGACTTCGACTCTGTGAAGGTGGTAGGCATTATTTTAATGCTGCAGCATATGTCTGTCCACACTTAACTATGACAATAGGATTATTTACATATCTGAAGTTATTAGCATATGTGACAGCTAACGGGATCAGGACCAATAAAATTAGTGCTTCAGAAAATTAAGAGCATAAGAAACAAGGGCCATTTTCAATCCTCGGTATAAAAGATGGGAGTATGACTACTGCGTGTGTGTATCTATGTATACATGTTATTTTTTGCCTTGAGATACCTGATTTGAGAAGGAAATTTACAAATAGTTAACTCTTTGTCTTCATGCCACCAAATCCAACATGCTACTAAAGTGAGTAATGGAGACAAAAGTAAAAGCACAACTTTTAAAAAACAGAGGAAGAAATTAAAAATTATAGGAAATTAGGAAAGAAAAACAGATTTCTGGACAGTGATGGAAAACAGCCCAGACACCTGCAGGAGCAAAGAAGCAAACTCAGGGGAGGAGAAAGAAACTTGGTGCAGATTAAATCTAATGGGATTTATGTCATTAACGAGAGATCAAAGAAAACATTAGAAGGGAGGGAAAGCTTCACAAGTGTCTGAGATAGAAGACCTTGGAGGAAATACAACCAGGATAAAATCACTATGGCTTACACTAAAAATAATAAAGGGAGTAGGATGATGGTTGAAATGAGCTGGAGCCCATGCTTGGTTACAAGCTATTATGATGACAGAAACCCAAAAGTTTCTACAACAGACCAACTTGGAATAACAGAAGGGCTTTTCAACTCTACCTAATATGTGATGCAAAAACTAAAAGCAGGAGTAGTGCAAAAACACTGCAGACATCCAGCAGGCCTCAGTGAGCAAGTAAGAATCACACAGATGTCCATAACTTTTGTACATGACTGCCAGTGTTGCATGAGTGCAACATTTGCACTCAAAAATCAGCTTCAATGCAAATGCAAATTGATCACTAATGAATGTTATTCCTGCTTAACTGACAGAAATGCACAGTGAGTGCAACTACAGTGGCTTAGCATCTGCTGAGGTTCAATTGTGCCCCTTACTATAGACATCCAAATAACCAAACAGTGGCTTATTCTGTAAGCAATAAAATAGTGTGAATAAAGACTGGAGACAGGAATTAAAAAAAAAATCAGACATCCAATCTTATTGCAAAGAAAGTCAAGCTCAGTATTTAACTGAGTTTGCCAGCTATTCAAGAAAATACAGGACAGATGTGCATGAACAGTGTTTGTTATTTAAGTAAAGGAGCTCTTCACAATCCTGATTAAGACTAGCAGGTACTCAAACTCAGAAGGAAGTTCAGTAAAATTCAGTAAAACAGGAATGAGAAGAGGCATATGAAAAACATTCCTACAAAAGAAAAGCATTCCTACAAAAAAAAGAAATGCAAAAAGAAGCATTTTAGTTCCCATGTTATTAAGTGACAAATCTACTGCAAATGGAAAATGGTTGAACAGGCTGAAATAGGAAGTTATTTGATAAATTAAGCAAATGAAAGCAGTCTTCAAGGTACAAGAAAGCATGTGAAACAAAAGGAGAAGCAAGAAATCAAATCAGTGCTCAGTTAGGGAAGCATGCAGTACTCCTTCACTCCTCACTCATATCTCTTCTTTAAAACAAAGAGCCCCACACGTTCAGAGAAGTTATAACAACTGTTTCAAGGACACAGAAAGGAACAAGAGGTTAGCTGCAGATAGTGAATGGTGTGCCCACGGATAGTAAATTCTTAGAAATTCTCAGTACATTTTCTGCTCCTGCTCCATTCCTTATCTCAGTGTTCATAATAACAAATGGAAAGCACAATCGGGCACAGATAACTCTGTAAATCTGAATGCACATATGCAAAGCCCTGTTACAGAGGAAGAGCCTCCAAGGCACAAAGAACAACTGGATGTGCTGACTAGCCCTGTTACCTCAGTTGGGAAGAGAATCTGGTGGTACATGGCAAAGGCTGCCCAGCACACAGCCAGCACCTCTCAGCAGCTACCTTGCTGTAACCATAGATCTATGTCTGGAAACCTCATGTGATGTGAAAAAACTTGGACACCAAGATGCTGAAAACATGTAAAGCCCTATGGTGAAGTATTTTTGGAAAAAAACCCAACCAACCAAACCAACCAACCCTAAAAAACACCTATTCTACTCCAAATCATCTTGGGGAAAAAATCCCTTCCAAAATGTGAAAGACGGATAGAAGTGCTGAGCTTCCTGTGTTTCACCTCCATCTGAGGGCTGAGCAGCCTTTCTCTCTCAAAGTAAGGGAGTGGAGGTAGGTCATGACTGGTCCCTGGCACACCACACTGTAGAAACCTCTCCCTGAGCCCCTGCCTCTGGTGAAGACAGCCTTAGACTAGGTTTGGAATATCACCTGCACAGAAAAAGAAAAGCAATCTTCTCTGAGGCTTTTCCAAACCTGTTTACAATTCTATTTGTTTTTGCACTTCCAGTGTAGCATCACACAGGACTGAAAGCCTGACAAGAAAAATAGAACTTCTTAATTCAGACACTGTGAGAACTA
Organism: Donacobius atricapilla; assembly: GCA_013397315.1. Taxonomy (NCBI): domain Eukaryota; kingdom Metazoa; phylum Chordata; class Aves; order Passeriformes; family Mimidae; genus Donacobius; species Donacobius atricapilla. The sequence goes on from WBMY01003784.1 coordinate 263,708, forward strand.
CTGCCAGTCCTACCTTGTTTCACCAACACGATGGAAATACCAGTCTCTTGACAAGAGTCAGTGCCTCAGTGAACGAACATGTACAACACTTCAAACATCAGCTCAGTTAAAACACAGGCACCTACACAAATGCATGTATGCAATGCTGCAACAACGAATATTGCTTGAAAAGAGGAGCGGGAAAAGTGCAAGCTTTGCACAAGAACTAGAGAATTAACTGGAAACATCTAATCAGTGATGCAGAACCCTGTAACATTATGATTTATTTAACACAGTCAAACAATGGCTAGAGGTGATGAATCATATAAGAAATGACAAAGCTGAAGATTTCAGTCATCTGCTTTAACCTGCACATTGATCAGTGTTTACCCCCATATTAATCACTTGAGATCATCATCTAACACACTCTTAAACACCTCTCCTGACTATGCTTCACTTACCACCTTGTCCTTATGCAGGTCACTCCGCTGCTAATTGCACTACTAGTTAGGAAAAAAAAGTGTCTAGTGTCTAATTTAATTTTGCCTTTTTTAGTTTCAAGCCGTTGCTCCTTGTTATGCTGTCTCAAGCACTGTAAATAATCCCTCCCCCTCCTCCATATTATTACCTCTCAAATATTTATAGACTGTTTATATCCACCCTTAGTCTCCTTTTCTACAAGCAATACATCATTTTTGTCACCCTTCCCTCTATCCTTTCAGATTTATCTATGTCCTTTTATAATGAGATGCTCAGAACTCCTCTACTGTTTTCCCAAGTACAGTGAACCCAAAGCAGCAGAGAGAAGCTGAAATGCCCAACCCCTCCTGCTTCACGAGCAACTCCTTCTTACACAACTCTGAGCAAAACACGTTGCTTTCATGGGAATTGAAAATTACGAAGCCACAGCCACCACGCCATGGAGTGCTTTGTTCACTGCATACTTGTAGCAGTCAGGAATTTAAAAAGCCTATGAGGTATAAATTTTATCCTACATCAAGGGAAGATTGTTCAAAGCTCCCGTAATGTTTACTGAGTCCAGCTTGAAAGAGATTTAGGAACTAAGAAAACTATACAGGCAGAAGACCGCTTCCAGCAACTGCTTCCCAAGACAAAATCTAACTTGTGCTGCGGAAATCATGTCAGTCCAAGAGAGATAAGGCAGTCCACAAACTCTTACAAAAGACACATGCAAATGTGATTCTTTTTCTCTCAACTGTAATGAACTGGAGAAAACCAGATGATGATGATGATGATGATGATGATGATGGTGATGATGATGGATTAGTTATTCACAGGTGAAGGACACAAAACTTCTCTCTCTGCTAGCTGTTACAATCCAGTAGAGACAGGTCATGTTTAACTGTACTCCTCACTTTTGAACAGAGGTTTGCTGACTCTGGGAGAAGCCAGGGGAAAGCACCTGGAAGCAATGGGAGGAGGTTGGCAGGACCAAGAGACAGCCAGCAACTAAAACTGGTGAAGAAGCAGCCAGGATGCAGCAGGAGAAAATCATCCTTAGAAAGTAGTGAGGAGACCAAGAGAAAAGCGAAGAGCAGGAGGATGGACCAGTGGCCGGTGCAGACCCACCAAGATCTCTGAGGGCATGCAGCCATCACATTAGTCCTGGCACAGGCAGACAAAGCAGCAAATGCTGCCTTCTTACTGCTCAGCCTCGTTGGGGCTGCTGCCACCTGAACTATCAATCACCACCACCACCTGTCAATCCCCACGCAGCTAATTCTTTGTTAAAAAAAAAAAATCTACCATCGAGTATTACTAGGTCAAAAAAAGTTAAGATTTCTTTCATATGCTTGCAAATGCTTATCAGTATTGAGGCTGGCTGAACTACAAATTTAAATATGTTGACTTGATGTTGACACAAGCAAGTAGAAATTTCAGAGATTGACAGAACAGTCTAGTTTGGAAAAGATCTTTGGAGACAAGCTGGCTCAAACTTTACTCAAACCAAAGCCAGCTTCCCTGTTGGATCATGCTGCTTATATATCACCCTGCTAAATTCTGAGCCTCCCCAAGAATGGAGTGAGCTCCAGAAGATCTCTGAATAACCTGTTTCAACCTCTAAGCCCTGTCACAGAAAAATGGCCACAGTAGCTTTCACATGATCGGTTGACTAAAATGAGGCTTTTTTGGATGAAACTGAAATTCTGACAACACATGACACTACACTATAAATACTGTTACAGAGCTTTCTTTCAAAAAGAAAACGTCTCACTTTTTTAAAACCAGGCTATGATATTTTTCAGCTCTAACAACTGATTTTTTTAACTCATCACCTATGCAACGCAACAGCTGCAAGATCATGGCATCAGTTTTTGAAATCACAATACAGCAATCAAAAAAGTAAAGGAAGAGTGAAGAAGGCGTGGTAGGGTTTTTGCAGACAGCTAGGGCACTAAAAATTCGAAGGGATCTCAGTGCCATCATACATTAGGCACTGTATTACTGCTGTAATGCGGTTATATGATCTCTATTTACGAGCAGAAAAAAACCCTTCTATTTGTCAAAGAGTTTCAAAGTGACAGCAGCACCTACTTAAGAGAAAAATGACTACTATTTTACTTCTGTCAAACATAATAAATGTAACAAAGGGAAATAACAAATACAAGCTTACTATCCACAACTGTTGAAAACCATTTTTGTCAACCAGCGATACTAGGAAGGCACCTGGATACTACCATCCCTGCAAAGACAACAGGGTAACTACCACAACACAGCATAGGACCAGGAGCTGGCATTTTGCATCACTCAGTAATGCCATCTATACTGGACACTTCTAAACTGGGTCAACAACAGTGCAGAGCAGCAGAAAGAGTGGGAGCTTTCCAGCATCTTCCAGTTATCTGCTGATGTATCTTGCAGCCACTCCACTGGCCAAATGCTAAACATGACTCTTAGTCTGTGACAAGGATGAAACATAATGAAGCAAAGGTGGAATGCATTCTCCTTCCTTCAGTGTGAGCAGCTTTTTTTTTTTCAGTAAACTCTAAGGTGTTTAGTCACCTCATCTGCCTCCCCTCTCTGCCCCTCTGTGACCCCTAAATATCAAAATGGCAGAGGCTTTGCATTGACACAAACCAGTGAAGAACACAGGTGCTGTAAAATGAGAATGTCTGAAAAGCACATTCGACATGCTTCCCCATAATCTTTCCTAAATTTTGCGTATCTGTTAACCTAACAAGATATACCTATCCTACAGAAGGAAGGACAATTATGTCAAAGGCCCTAGGATAATTACTTTTGCTGCTCTGTACAATTAAAGGGTCTTTTCTTTCAGCAATCTACAATTTTTTTAGGGGAAATGCACAGAAACAACAAATTCAGTCTGTAAGACACTCTACTAATGCCCTGAGACCATGGTCTGTTCCCTTCCCACTACCCTGCAAACTCCCAGTTTGCCTTTGAGTGGGAACATACACTCCATCCAAAGTAAACATGCCTGACATGGGTAATGTTCATACACTTATGCTATGACCACAATTATTCATTTTTTCCCTTCTCAAAAACAGCGTGTCACAATGGGTCTAAAAAACTGCCTCTGGTCTCCAGGTGTCATACTATTTCTGATCTGCTAATAAAATGGATACAGCAAGCAATGACTCTCTCTCTGGCACTATGTCTGATTTGTGTGACTCCTTCCCACATAACTCCTCTGCTGGCAAACAATGTTCCATGTGATGGGAGTCCAAAAGAAGAACTGCTCTCATAAGCCAAAAACCTTAGAGGAGGAACAGAATTACCGCTGTCAAAATCACCTCTTGCCCAATCTAATATGAGTCACACAGGACATGCTGCCCTCCCAGGAGAAACTGCTTCCCCCGGGGCTTGCAGGGAACTGCTGACTCCCCTTGCCATGAAGGATTTCAATTTCTCTGCTTGATTTAATAATTACTGTAAGTTCTTGAAAAATCAGCACCTCAGCCTACCAACCTGAGACACTGACACTTGCTCCGATGGGGTCTCTCATTTTGCTTGCAGTTCAGGGTTGTAATAAAATCATAAAACAGCAATACAAGAATCCATCAGATAGCTGGTCCTGAAACAACCCAGTATCTAAAGCCAGAACTTATGCCACATGGCAACTTCTTGTCTGAAAAAAAATATCGTTATATGCTAAAAAGAAAACCATGAGGATATTGAGGCTATATTCCTCACCAAAGCCTGTACTCAGACTGACAAAGCTACCCTACAGGTCTGGATAAATGCAGAGCACCTTCTCCAGCTTCAGAGTCAGCACACAGTCACTGGTATCAAGTCAAAACTCAAGAGTACTTACACTGTTTTCAGCAGATGAAGCTACCAAAATTATTAGGGATGTAACTTCATTTATACAGTACTCACCTCTGACTGTGACTATTGCTACTTAGGTGTCCAAACACAAAACTATGAACCTAATTTCCTATTCATTCGCAGATGCTTCCATTTCTGGGGAACAAGGCTGACCCTGTCTTGATTCTTGACTGTAATCACATCTTCTTTCTAGAGATGAAACTATTTCAAATGTTTTCAGTGGCAAACAGTTATTTGGACACAAATAATAACAGTTACTTATTTATGAAAATGTTTGAGAAACAATGTATTTAAACTGCTCAAATTCTACTGTAAGAAAGACAACTGCTCTGATCAGAAATAGCTGAACAATTCAAACTACTTTAAAATTAGGCATTTTTATGTTTTCAAGTATTTATTCAAGCATGTGAATTGCCTTAAGCTTGCTTGGTCGATGTTTTTCATTAAAAGACCATAATTTAATTCAATTAGCAGTTATTAAAATGGGATTAATAAATTAAATACTGCCATTTTAAAAACATCAAGATCAAATCTTATGCCAGTTTTGTCAACAGTGAAATTACTTCATTCTTTGGCCTTTCTGTATAAGCAAGGAGCTTCTTGTTCTCCTGAGTTACACACAATCTCTATATATTACTGAATATACTACTTTAATCTTCAGCCAGCTTTTTCCATGTCTGTAGACAAAGCATGCAGTAATGCAAATATGAAAGGAGTAACTGCATCAATTCAAAGGTGACACTAACATAATGAAAACAAAAAAGCTAATAAAAAGCTATTTATAGCTTTATTAAGCAGTTCTTTTAAAAGCTTCCCAACAAAATTCCTCTACTATGGGCTGAAACCGCCCGTCTGCACTAGATCCAACAAATCCATCTGACATACTTTTAATGGCCTGCAAAACAGAATAGCATCACTTGACAGACATACACATGGATTGTCCTTTTATTAATTAATGCAAGGCACTGCCCACCTTAGATTCATCTATCTGGCAAGTATATTCACCTGTATTAGTGGCATGCGTATAGATGACAAACCATAATGAAGTTTCCTTTTCCTTTTCCCTGTATTTGTTTGGTTTTTTCTGTCTATACACAATAAATCAATTACACCATCTCCCTTCTTCTTCCTTATGTATGTTCAATCACTGTATCTGTCAGGCATAGTTAGAAAAGGGAAAAAGCAATTTGCATAGGAAAAAACATTTTGCCTAGAGTCTTCACTTGCCTAGCATCTTCAAATCCCATCTTTGCTTAGCTATGCTTTCACTGAATGTACAGACAAATACTGTTTTTTGTCGTTGCTTTTTTGGGGTTTTGTTTTACAAGGGTTAAATGCAATACCGTAAGTTGCAGTAAAAGAGAAGGATTACGTCAATATTTTGTAGTTCATCACACCATGCCACACAGAACCAATGTGTCACCACATCAAGTCAAGTAATGTTGGCAGATCTCTGCTGCTGGGGTCAGTAACATTACCTATGTACTTGGCTTCTGTACAGTTCTGAAAACACTCAAATTTTGAAGAAGCTACACACATAGCCAAAACCCACTTACTATGACACTAGCAGAAGTACATATTTTGGGACAAAGAACAAAAGCTTACCGTAATTCTCTACTTGTATTCACACACCCTGTCATTTTTTTTTTACAGCACCAGTCTGTCTAAAAGAAATCTTGATTTTCAAGTAAAAATAATAAAATAAAACAATAAAGACTGATACTGGATCCTTCCCTTCCGCTAACTATACCAAAAATACAATGCTGTTGTAGGGGAGAAGACTCTCTACAACCCTGTCACTGTGAAGAGGGGAGCAGGTGTCAACAGCAGGCATAAGCAGTGTTGGCCATCGCCCCCAGCCATGAGGATGGCTCTCCCAGCACCTTACCTGGTGGTGTAGTAGCTGCTGTCATGGCTGTGCCTGCCGAGTGCATTGGGCTGCTGCTTTCCAGCGAGAGGCAAGGGCTGCCATCACCGTTCTTCTTAATAAATGGCTCAGGAGGGACACTGGGCATGGGCACTGGGTGGCTGAGTCCCATCTCCTCTTCCTGAGCTTGCTGTCTTCTTAGCGCAACCTAGGAACAAAATGCAAGACATACGGCACGCTCTGTGGTTTTGAGCACAATTTATACTGGCAACAACGAGCAACTCAGATTCAGAGCTGGTTTTTCACTCTTTGTACTGTAGAGAAGTGCTGATCATAGAATCATTAAGGTTGGAAAAGACCTCCAAGACTACAGAGTCCAGTTTTCAACCAAATGCAACCCTGTCAACTAAACTACAGCACTAACTTCCAGGTCTAGTTGTTTCTTGAATACCTCCATAGATGGTTCCTCTTCCAGTACTTGACAATCCTTTCCACTCTTCCTGTTGTCAACCTGAATCTCCCCTAGCCCAGCTTGAGTCCATTTCCTCTTATCCTGTCACTACTGGCTGCCTGGAAGAAGAGGCTGACCCTCACCTGGCTACAACCTCCTTTCAGGCAGTTGCAGAAGGTCCTCCCTGAGCCCCCTTTTCTCCAAGCTAAACAAACTCAGCTCCCTCAGCCACTACTCACGTGGCTTACTCTCAAGGCCCTTAACCCAGCCACTGGGTAGAGGAGTATCTAATGCTACTAAAACCCAAACCCTTTTTGTGTCCAAGCAAATACGAACAAGCCTATGAAATGCTGGTGACATACACATCTTCATCCACATGAGGCCACATGTTACAGCTGACTACACTATCCCAACACAGCTGCTCTTGGGACAAGCACACTGTAGAAAGTGTCACCACCCTCCTCTTGGCTGATACACAGCTGCTGGGGTTAAGAAGTTAGCCTGCTTGCAGGGTTCTGCTGTGCCTCTCATCCATATAAAGCAGCTCTTCATGAGGGCTTGTACCTGCACTCTGCTGCTCTATCCAGGCCTGCTAGGTTCCATGCTCGCACTTCGCTGGAAATGTTGTCCTTCAAGGAAATTTCAGCATACTGTACTCACTGTGCAGAGAGAACCATTATGGAAGAAGCATGGCAAATGTAGGGTTCGATCCTGCAAGCATCTCACACTGAAGATGGCTGGGCAGGTCTGGAGAAGCTGGAGCTTCCCATTTCTTTCCCAATACTGACATGTTCCAAAGCCTAGCCGGCACTGGCCAAGCCTGTAGGCACTACAGTCTGGACACAGGTGCAAACAAACCATATTCACTCATTACAGACAGCCCCTTCTGCCTCACCTGGACTAGTAGATCAATTTAACACATCTGTCCACTCATGCCATACGTGTCTGGGGAGTATATGTGACACTTCTACAGCTACTGGTCCTGCTACTTGTCAGGTGACCGATTTGCATCTTTACTTGAACCTTAGAAATCTGCCCCAGATTACAGACTAGGATCACGGGCTTTTCCTGCTGAAATTCTCCGGTCTATCTGGGACAGGACTTCCCTACATTTTCATGTTCAACGGACACACTTTTTCCTAATACAGATGTATAACTCTGTTAACACAAGTTAGTATTAGCCCTTGCACTAAGAAACATCCCATACAGAAGGTGCCAACTTGCAAACACCACTGTAACTTTGACTTCACAAGCCAATAACCTTGACCTGTAAAATTCCACCAGCATCAAGGGGCTTACTGCAAAAATATATCAAAAGGGGAAAAGACAGACTTTCAATGTGTAACTCCTACACAGATAAGGTTTAGCTAGGGAGGCTTTCAAAGCTACTTTCAAATATTCGGCAGAGGAGGGAATACCCCCGGGAGGACCATCACCAAAGCCTGCTAGCAGGAGGCACCCACTGCCTGACAGAAGGAGCTGAGTAGCAGAAGAGCCTGTGTCGACGGGGACACTTCGCACAGGGAACACTGCACTTTTTGCTCCCCTCCCCGAGGCAGACAGCAAAGGGATTAACGTTTACTTTTCCACGGTTCACACCAAGCATAGGTAGTGCACGTATCTTGGGCATAACAACGATTTCTGGACTACCACACCACCAACAAGAAAGTATTGTTCAAATGAACGAAAACTTACTCCCATTGAGTTCTGAGGATCTTTTAAATACCCGCACTGACTAGCAGAATAAAAAAAGCGGGGAAGGATTTAATCCAGGGCTGTTTACGTTTTTAAAACCTGTCAGCCCGACACACATTTTATGCGGGATCGCGAAGCTCTGCAAAGTGATGGATGGGTCTCTTAACCACCAACAGCATTAACTCATTGTCAATTACTTGCCGGCAGGGGATCACTCCGGCTAATGAGGGCACACAACTCCCGTCCCAAGAGCTCAGCCCGTCCAGAGCTTCCACTACACACACGCCCATGACCCCCTTCAGTCAAGTTTAGATTCGTACGTCAAAATGTAAAATTCCCCCCTGAATTAAACCGGTTGAGATCTTCTCAAGTCATATGGGCATTTATCAGTTTGAGGAATAAGTTTTGAAATAAACATCACAGGGATTAATACGGCCCAGCATTTGCACTGACAGAACTGACACTTCAGCTAGACTGACCAACGAAAAAGTTATTCCTGCCCTGAACTGGATACCGTTTGTTTTCTTAGCCCTCAGAATACTGAGCCCTCGTTTAGATTTAAGATGATCCACCTGCACAACGATATAAGAAGCTGCTACGTACAAAACTTCGAACAACTCAGTTAAAGAGAAAAAAAACCCCAAAAACCCAGAACACTAAAAAGTTACAAATGGCCACAACTGAGGCCACCAGCGTCGGGAACGCAATTTACCCCGAGCCTGAAACCACCAGCACAAAATGTTCTCGACGAGCAATTTGTCGGCTAGATTATTTGTTTCCAATTAAAAGGACGGTGGTAAACAGCCAGCGAAGGGGGCCGACGCCCCCGGGCGCGGAGCGCACTCCGCCGGCGCCAGCGCTCCGCGACCAGCCCAGCCCGCCCGGAGCCGCTCACCTGCGCTGCCATGACGCGCTGCCGCTCGGCGATCAGGCTGCACTTGCTGCACTGGCAGTCCCGCCACATGCAGAAGCGCTTGTGCCCCTTCAGCGGCGAGGAGTAGCCGTGGTTGCGGCAGCGGGCACACTTGGGCAGTCGCGTCCGCTTCTTCCCCGCTGCTGCGGCGCCCTTGTCCGCCGGGGCGGCCGCCATGGGGGCCGGCACACTCCCGAAGCTGCTCGCCTTGTCCCCCGGGCCCGTGACGTCCGGGGGCGTGCTGAAGGCCGGGGTGTCACTGGGCATCGCGGCGAAGCCGGTGGGCAGCCGGTAGAGCGGTCTGCGCGGCTCTGCCTCGTCCGAGCCCTAGTCCTCCTCCCAGTCCCCGTCCCGCCACCGCGCGTTTTGGCGGGCAGCACCGGCCGGGCGTCGCCCCTCCTGCCGCGCCTCCCCCACCCCTTTGCTCCGGGGACTCCTTGAGCNGGATATAGAGACACCTTGATCAATATCTGTGCGGGCAGGTGATTCCGGCAGATATAAGGGCGAGTGAAAGCACGGTGATAACTCGTTATCCATCGCCTCAGGAGCTGCTGTGGGTGGCAGAGCGGCTGAACTCTGCAGGGGGAGACAAGCGAAGATGCTTTTTTCTTCTTTACATAGGCCGCCTTTCCAACTTGGCGCTGTGTGATTTATAAACGCATGCAGCTCTACAGATATTATTTACAGTATTAATATTTCCTCTGTTACACCTTTAAATCTTTCTGGGCTCAACTTTAGATGACGCTATCTTCATGCTGAAATGAAACTATTAAATTACATCTCAATCTAAGATGAATGACAACTGTCAAATGAGTGACTCAACAGAGATGAAGCAGAAAGCACCTGAGATTATGTGAGGCTGATTTATAAAGATTGCATAAAGATTTCTATAACCCCAGCTTCATGACTCAGCATATCAGATGGCAGTAAGTTACAGTAGGTAGAAATTTATTTCTGGTAGAAGAAGCCAAGAAAGGCATCTCTCTCTTTGTGATCAGCTCACTCCAAGCTAATTCTGCTCAGACTGAGCCTCCACGTTGGAAACAGTGAGTGCCTGTCTTAGGCTGAGGAAAGCCCCAGATCCTTGCTGCCTGATGCTTTGCATTTGCTTTTAATAAATGATATTTAAAGAACTTTTCCCTTCATTGGAGGTACAACATGGGAGACGTTTATGGTACTTTTCATCCCCCAGAGAGAGACCTCATTCAAAACTCTCCTGTTAAGCCCCAGTCACAAGCAGTCAGGGGGTCCGTAAGTGAAATCTGAGCACAAACTGTGTGGGCTTGGTATGACCATTCAGCTCACTGAAACTTTTCCCTTGCATATCTTTGCTGGGACTGACATTTCTGATGTCAGTAACTGCACGTTTCCCCACAAGACAGGAGAATATGAACACAGCATGTAGAGGAACAAAACTAGGATTTGCTTTTACACGTAGTGGTGCATATCGCTAATATTCAAGGAGGTAAAACGATGTAGGCATGCTTAGCTTTGTGTACCAAAATATAAAATTCCTCCCTGAATGAAGCCAGTTGAAATCTTCTCAAGTCATGTGGGCATTCATCAGTTTCCAAAGTTTTGTCTAGTAACAAGACTTGAATATACAGTTTGTGAAATTCAGTGCATGGTGGAGGACACACGCAGGAATGTTTTCAACTGCTCCGCTACAAATTATCTCAAAGCCAATTGAAAATTCAAAGTAAAAGGTAGATGAAAGAAGGCTAAATCAAAAGAGCAAGAAAGGCAAAATAAAACAAAACCTAAAAGAGATAGGAGAAGAAAGCCAGAAATGACAGCACGGGTGTAAAAGGAAAAAAGATAGGAGAAGGACAGTGCATAAAGCAGGCAGACAAAGGCAAAATAATAGCAGACACCAGGTGCTTATGTATCTGACTTCACTAGAAACTAAGTGGGACAGCCAACCTCAGAGATGAAGTACAGAATGCAAAAAATGCAACAGTTCCAATAAGAACATTCATGTATCACTCACATAAATAGTATTTTCTACTACTGCCTTTCAGGCTAACTGCACAGATCTGTGTTATCCGTAATGTTACATAACCTACTGTACAGAACAAAATAATAATGTTGTTAGTATCTATCTAGTATTTTGGGTTCTGGATGAATACTACCAAAATATCTAACTGCCTGATAAATACAAGTACATGATCAATCATTTAATAATGAAGTGCTTTAGTTTTGCTAGCTCAAGTCACACTTTGAGTCTGGTTTAGAGTGCAATGTTTTTCTCCAATTTTTTTTAATGGGGATGTGGTGAGGTTTGACAACACTGTTGGATTTGTCATCTGTGGAGTAGTGAGGCAATAGGAGATGGTCATAAACTGCCATTAGTCCTAAGACAAATCACAATAACCTTACTGCAAATCCTCAGGAAATTTAATCATTCATTTAATGCATGTCTGGGCATCTCTGGTTCAAGTCTGTCTAGCAATAATGTCAGTGGCTTAAGATTATTGCAGTTTGCCATCACCTTTGGAAATAACTGTAATTAAAATTTCTGATTACAAAACTACGAAGAATCAAAAAGACATTTTCGCTTTTCTTTTTTCTTGTGTGTTAGTAGATATCTGATAGTTGTCCTTTAGTTTTAAATTTTTCTTTAAAGTCCAAAATATCATCTGTTGGTGGTGATCTGACTTTGCATGCCTTTGGCTGATCCCTTGAACCTGGCAAAAATATTTTATTTGCTAACACAAGATTATAATTTTGAGGGACAGATGTGAGCAAGACATGATCCCACCACCACATTTGGTATGACTCAGGACAGTGGAAGGATGACAAAAAGAGTTTAATTCTAACTCTGTGCCCCTAGGGTGACTTTATGATGCTTGTGTCCCCAATTGTCTGTTCTATTTATGTTGGAAAGTGAGGACCTGCAGTTTTGCAGACATCAGTGGAGTTGAGTACATTTCATTTCAGAGATCTGCTAGACCCGATTCTGTTTAATTTTTGGGGTTTTTTTTGGGGGGGGGTGAGGGGGCTGTCTGTCAGTGGGTCAAATCAGAGCGTTTTTGAGATATTTTTTACTCTAACAGATCATTTTATAGACTGTATCCCCAGGGCTGGTTGTGGATTCCCAAAAGAGCCTCAGCTGCAGGAGTGGTGGGGCATAAAAGATAAAGCATGCATACTGCCTGTCTGCATTGTCTGAAAACATCGACGTGTCCATAAACACTCTGAACATTTTGAACAAAATATCAAAGACAGCCAGAGGGAGTCAAGCAAAGGAGGGGAAACCATGCCAGCACATTCCCTGAGGCGCTGATAGGAGCTGGGAAAGCTCCTCAGTGTTCAACTTCAGTGCTTGCCTGCAGCTTTGGGTATCTGGGCTGCCCTAAAGACATCAGCTNNNAGCCATCAGCTTAGCAGAATAAGCAGGTGTAGAGCTGCCCTCGTCTCTACTCCTCCAGCTATGTCAGTCTGCACACGCGTTTACTGACATGAGTCATCAGCTGGATTTCAGCTGGATTACTTGTGTGAGCAGTCTCCCGTGCTAGCGCATTTGCTGTAGTGACAGACATCGTCACAAGTAAAACACTCGAAAAGATAGTTCAAGAAGAATCCAGTAGGTGGCATAAATAAGCTGTGCATTTTTAAATTTATTTTTTTCACTTTCATTTGTACACGTGTGCCATTCTCTTTCTTCGTTCCTTATTTTAATCCTCCTTTATCTTAAAGGGAAGCTGAAGTTTTGTCACTTTGCTCTTCAAACACAATCCACCAGGCAAAGTTTTGTGTTCAAAGCAGAGGATTTTCTTGGTGCTTTCTGGCAGCTTATAGGGTTTTGGGTTGTTTTTTTTCACTCCCACCTCTATATTTATGTTTCTAACAGTTTCTGTTTTCAGGTTATATTACCTGCAGGTCTCAAACTGCCTGCACTTCAGCAGAAGGAAAGGTTTTCTTATTGGACATATATCTGAATCCAAGCCTTGCCTTGAAATGCTCCGTATTTACAAGATTTTAAAGTCGGCCTTGCAGCTGCTCTCTCAGACACTTCTCTGTGATGATATCGGCATGAGGAGCATTACTCCAGGTCAGTAAAATCTGATAAACCACTGGTGGCTTTTGCTAACAGGAATTCCAGTCAAGCTGAGTCTTTCATTCAGACTTAAGATTTTGAGTGCTTCAGTCTTCCTTGCTCCAAAAATGTTTCTATGGCATGAGCATTTAGGGATAAGGAGTTGCAGTGTGCTACTTGGTTCTCTTCTCAAACTCCTTTTTCCTTTGCGGTTGGTGGGGCTTTTTGGGGGGTTTTGTTTGTTTGTTTGTTTGTTTGTTCGGATTTTTGTGGTTTGTTTTTTGTTTGTTGTCTTTTTGTTTGTTTGGTTTGGGTATTTTTGGTTTGGTTTGGTTTGGTTTGGTTTGGTTTGGTTTGGTTTGGTTTGGTTTGTTGTTTTGGCGGTTTTTGGCTTTT
>WBMY01003784.1:282434-309286 GCA_013397315.1 Donacobius atricapilla
TGTCCTTGGTTCTCAGGCTGGAAAGGGATTGTTTTGTCTAACTAAACTGTGAAGAGACCTTGCTAACACTTTATTTGAAGTTCAGAGTTATATACTAATGCAGCATTTTCCAGTACAGAATCTGGAAAAACATGAAAGCTAAAACTGAAGGCATCACCTCCAGAAACAGCTGAGCTCTTCCAAATATTTTAATCAAAGTCGAACGACTGTTACTTAATCAGCCATGCTGTGAAGTGACTTGATGTGAGCTGCTGACCTTTAGCATTTCCTAGCATGGGAAAGAGGCTTTCTTCTTTGCTATCAGACAGCCTCTCTTCCCCTAGAGCCTCTCCCATTCCAGCCTCCATGCCCCAGAGTCCCCAGAGCAACTGGGCAGTTCAGAGGTGGTCCCCAAATGCTATGGACAGTACATTGGGTCTTTCCACCTTCAGGGGTTTGTGTGTCTGTCCCACCTCCATGCTAGGAATCCAGTTCAGAGAAAGACTGGGGAGATCTGGGTCCCAGGAGAGGTATGCCTGTCAATAAAGCTTTAGTGTTCTCAAGATACAGATAACTAGAGCACTTAGTTGGCTTCCCGAGGCAGGATCTTTTTTCTATCACTTGTGTATTGGTCAGCAGTGTTGGGGTTGATGGTCTCGTTACATCATGTATGCACCCAATATTACATCTTATTGGGTAATTAAGAGTAATTGAGCACCTCTCATACTATTGGTCAGAAGCTGGTAAGGAAGATCACACATTGTTAAAAATTGTTTCAGCTGTCAACCTAAAAATTTTTTAGTTGGGCTGGCTTTGCCTAGACACTGTCCTCTTGAGGCATCTTAAAAGATACTTTAAAAGGGGAAGGAAACATTGTATGAAACTAATTAGGCATGTTAATTATCAGTAATTTCCTGTGCAAACAGAGCCATTTGCAGATGCCAGAATAAAGGTGTTCTGAGCCCAGCTCAGACATCCCAGCTAAGTGCATCAGAATATTCACATTGTCTGAGTAAAATACTGTTAAATATCCTCAGAGTTTGAAATTGTATTAGATAGCACATGATGAGGTTGAGAACAAAGAGAATCTTCTCTGCATGGTTGTTTAAGCCATTATTTTCTCTTACGTGTTTTCAAGAAACCAAGGCATGGAGATTGCCTTTTCACTGGAAGGTAGTTTCTGTGAATTCATAATAATGATATGGTCATATCATTATTAGGAAGATTGTTCATTAGGCACCTCAAGTAAGTAGGGTACGCCTCTAGTATTGCATGAGTCGCTATTATAAACGTAATAGCCCATCATTCCTCTCTGCAGGACTCACTGTGTTCTGTTGTCTGAATAATACATATCTTAAATACCTGCCTGGATACTCTCTTCGCTTTATGTCCCATCAGTTTGCTGATGTTTTGGTCTTCTAGGTGAAGAACACATACCAACTTTGAGTAGCTGTTTTTTCTTAGGTGCTGGAGTCAGATCCCTGCTATCTTTTTTCAAAACAAATTTGAGGAATAAAGTGAGAATTACCCAGACATATACTTTTTTTTTTCTTTTTTTGTTTCGAGAAGAGTACTCAGTTCGTTACAATCATGATGTTGTTATGGTTGGAGCTGTTACCAGGGGTGGCAATGTAATTAAAAATTAGTAACTTGTACTTACCTTTGCTGTTCAAAAAGATACCTGAAATAATTGCAACTGTCAATATTAACTTCTGGGGGCACCAATTACCTTCCTAAGATGGTCCAAATAATTGATGCCCCAAACCAAGTCATATGAGATTGCACTGTTAATCATACTTTAGAACCAGGGATGTTGGTAAATGGTGGTAGTGGAACACTGAAATTCAGAAGTGGCCTTAAAATACTAGTTAATACAACCCTTTCCTTAGCAGGGGACAGAAGAAGTGACTTCTGCTCACTTAGTTGTTTGGATGCTGTTGAAGTAGTAGGAAACACAGCATATTGCAATGTGAGACTCATCAGTTTCCTTACTTAAGATACTTTCAGGCAGTCTGTATTACGTTTCAGGATGAATTGTTTGGAATAGCTAGTTCCTCAGCTCAAGTATTTATGTGTTGAAGCATGTCCAGCTCAGTTTGTTTTCATGTTTGACAGTAATAGTGCATTCCAGCCAGCTGACCATTGGAACCCCTCTTCAGGTCCATGGTAGCCTGTTTGCCAGGCTTGTTCCTGCCTTTGAAGAACATATTTTCTTGCAGGCTTGAGTAGAATAATATACAGACCTTTCTGGAGCTGGCAAAGAGTTTCAGCCATAATTTCCACTACTGTAAGTTAGGGCAAGTGCCCCTTTTGATCTGCGCTCTGGTGGGAGTGGGCAGGGGATGACCTGTTTGTGTGAAATATGTCTCCTGCACCAGATTCCATGGCAGGTGATTTTGTTAGCATCCTCGAGGAAATAATCCTGTAATTTGGAGAGAACTTTAATTTCTAGAGCAGAGATAGATCTCAGAGCCTGGGTAGCCATCCTTTACCTCTTTGGGTAGACTAGTTCCATACAAGTGAAAGAATGCCACCCTCAGAGATTTCTTAGAAGGTAAAATCAGGCTCCTGAGCTTCTTCCATGTTGACTTGGTAGAAGAGCTGTAGAAGTCTTGTGGCTTACCACATGGCAAGGTTTCTTTCTCTGCCTAAGGAGCTCACGTTTCTGTTAACAGTTGTTTTACAATGCTCATTCCTCCTTCCAAAGGTAGTTCTGGGCTACAGGACACAGCATTTTTCCATCTCCTGACACCAGATTTTAGGAGAATACTGCTTGGTCTCTTTGCACAAAACTTGGGTAGAAAGCAGCTAATTCAATGTTAAATTAGAGAAAATAGTTGAGACCAAGGTTTACATATGTCAGATCATACATGCAGCTCTAATATGTATCAGTTGAAAGGGGATTATTAAAAGAGGAAAAATGAATGAAATACCAGTATACTAAAACAAACAAAACCTCAGCTCAACCAATCAAAAAACCCCAACCCAAACCCAAAAAGAAACACATAAACCAAACCCCAAACCCCAGCGAACCTCTCTAACTAGCTGGTCTGTCAGAGAATCAATCTATTTGTCTCCGTCTGCATGGCTGCAGCAATATTGGATTTATCCTGTCTGCAGAGGTCTCCCCACTCCACAGAAAAGTCACGGGGGAGGCTGAGCCAGAAGAGGCAGGGGGAGCAGTCAGCATCTGCTAGGTTGCAGCTGGGCTCTGCAGATCTACAGGGCACAGTGGGAAGGCGCTGGATTTTGTCCACCCAGCTTAAAGGAGGAATTCACAGTCATGTCTGCAATGTGTTTTCAGAAACTCACACACATCCACATTTTGATATGATTATGTCTCTTCTTTGTTTTCAATTCTTGACCATATTCTGACCAAGTATGAGTTGCATGAAGGCCAGAATAGTCAGTTACCCTATGAGACAACAATGGAAACAATTTTCATTTAAAAACTCACCCAGTTTTCCCAAGAACTAAAACCTGGTTTTGCAGAAATAACCTTGAGAACTTTCTGTATCTCTTTGCTATCTCTTTGCAAACATCCACATGGCTTATTTCAGCACTCACATAATGTGAGATGTTCTAAATTCATTATTTACAGGATTCATCTCTTATCAAAACAAAACTACACTTTTAAACGTCTTCCTTATTTTCAGCTTCCAAATTTTTAGCACTTTTTTAGCAGCTGTTGTTTGTTCTGTTGAAGGTGGCAGACTTTGGAGCTGTCTGCTGGGAAGCTCTGACTGTAAATGGTGTCAAGTTGCATTACACTTTCCCATGTCAGGTGCCTCTGCTCCATTTGAAATGGACAAAAAAGGCACAGACCTTTTTTTTTTTTTTCTCATCACACTGCCAGTTCTTGTTTATTCATCTCTCTGGCAAGTTGTCTTTCAGCATTATGGAGTTCTAACTTTCTATCGTGCCCACAAATTCCCAATCTTTTTCCTCAGTTGCTTCAATCTGGTTTTACTAAAATGAGCCTCATTTTGTCATACTGTGTTTCTAATCTCTGCCAATCTCTTTGTACAGCTGTTCTACTCACAATTCTCCCAAATCATCTTCCACTGCAGAGGCATTAACATGCTTCTTGCTCCTCCTGCTAGGCTAGTGATGCAGATTAAGCCACCACAATAAAGGGCCTCTGAACAGATGTATCTGGTTGGACTGGAAAATTCTCACGATAAATTTGCAAGAATGAGTGCATGGTGGTGGACTGGGGGCAAGCCATTGCCAGGGCCAGCCCCTGCCTGCTCATTAGCAAGGGATTGTAACTGTCTGACTCCAAGTCTCACTCATGCTTGGAGAAAAGTTGCCTTTCCAGCCCCAGAAAATGCCCCAGAGCAATGCAGGGGTGCTGCAGGATGACTGCCAGACACAGCAGGTGGTTTTTCATGCCTGAAAGAAAGGTGTGATACCACAGCCAGGAAACAGAGGAGGATCTTTCCTAATCTGCCTGTTCCGCCATGACAAATGAAATCTCATGCAAATGAAAAAAATGAAATCTCATGTCTTCATCTCGGTGTAGATAATGTGGCTCAGTAAGGAAGGACAGCATTACTGGGGAAGCATGAGCTACCCTTCCAGCTCTGCTGCTAGCCAGGGCATTGTAGAACACGGCAAGGGCTGTTTCTGCAGCGGTGAAGGGCTGAAAAAAATTATCAATACATCTCCTAGAAATATCTCTTTGCCACTTTCATTCAGATCAGCACTTAGAGATTTCAAAGCACATACACAGCTCTGAAAAAAAAAGTTATCCCTCATGTTATCTAAATAATAATACTGCAAATGAGCGTAATGGTGTTCGGAGTACACTGGACAATTGGACATTGAGGATTGTCATTCATGGCTGAATGTATTTAATCATTCTCTGCTTAAGTATAATGAGGCCCTTATTTACAGGTCTCTGCATATGAGAAGGGCAATTTTGTATTGCAAGAAATATTTTAAAAGGCAGATTATTCTTTCTGGTGTTGGCCAACCAAACATGCATAGATATGGTTCTCAAGAGGAATGGCTACCACTTGCCCAGTGGCACAGGGTGAAGGAGCAAAGCACTGGTGTATAAAATGATAGAGAAAGAAAGGTCCATCAAGAGTGCCTGCAGTGCCCTCACTTGCTTTAAAGCCCCAGGTGAAGTGCTCACAGCAGCTATCTAAAGACTCCTGTTTTCCCTAATGACCTTCTTATTCCTGAGATCTCTTCAGGGATGATCCGTAGGGTGGGGTTTTGGTGTGTAGAAACATGCTTTTTCTTTCAATAGGAATAACTGAAAATAGTTCAGGAATTAGAACACTTACAACAGAAGTTTTGAGAATTCATTAATCACCTATAGTAAGGAACCACCTGATATATTGACCAAGGTTTGTTGCACTGGGTTTATATGGCCAGGTAGCAGGCGTGCTAGCAGGGTGCTTCTGAGAAGATGCCAGACTCTTCCCCACCATCCAACCAAGCTGGCTCCAAGACAGACCCACTGCTGGCCAAGGCTGAGCCCATCAGTGAGGGTGATAACTTTTAATCATAATATGTGTAAGAAGGGGGAAAAGCTGCTCAGCGACAGCAGCTGGAACATACGAATGAGTTACATTTGAGAGAAACAGCTTTGCAAACACCAGAGTTAGTGGAGAAGGATGGGAAGCTGAGATTCCCCTGCATCCCCTGGTACAGACCATGGTGAAGCAGCTATGCTCCTGCAGCCCATGGAGGTCCATGGTGGAGCCAAGATCTACCTGCAGCCTGTGCAGGACCCCATGGAGCAGTCGCCTGGACACACACTCCACCTGTGCATCGTGGAGAGAGTAGCCCATGGTGGAGCAGGTTTTGTTGGCAGAACTTGTGACCTTGTGGGAGACCCACACTGGAGTGAAGAACTGCAGCTTATTGGAAGGATTTGTGGTGGAGAATCCGTGGGGGACTGTCTCCCATGGGACAGATCCCATGCTGGAGCAAGGTGTTTTTCCTGTGACAGTAATTGGTGAGTGATTTCTCCCTGTGCTTATCTCAACCCACTAGACTTTTCTCTCTCTCCCCAACCATCAGATGAGGGGAGTGAAGAGTTGTTTTAGGTGGGCATCTGGCGTTCAGCCTGGATCAACCCACCACAGATGTATACAGCTGCCAGACAATACTACTTTGAATGTGACTTACGTGCTTTGTTTTTGTTGCCTAACAACCTGGCAGGTAAACAGATGTACTCTTTTACAAACAACTTTAAGAAGCTGTTAAAATCATCTTTGAAAAACAAAAAACCACCAGCAAAATCTTGTTATTGTTACCTGATTCGTTTCTTAGAGAGGGGTTCCCAAATATTTGTGCAGGTAGCATGCAATTCTGCATCTCCTTCAACAGCACTTTTCTGTACCGTGGTATTCAAGGTACACTGGATGATGTACATGAACTAAAACCAACCAGGTGGCTCAGCTTTAACCAGACTCTTCTGTTCAGTGTATGTGTGCACAAAGATACTACAGCCAAAATGAAGTATGGCAGGAATTTTTAAATTCACTTCCCTGGGAATTGCATTAAGTTTTGAGTAGTACAGGCTAATACTTCCACAATTCCAAACTGAAATGCAGAACAAACCTCAAACTGGGCACCCCTTTCACTTAATCTCACTTGTGGCCATTTCTAAAAGCATTTGATGCAAAATCCTCCTTGCAGGTTTTCCAGCATTGCTCCTTGGCCCCTTACCTCTGTCCCTTGTCCCACATCAGGCCTTCAGAGACAGCCCCAAGCATCATCATGTGAACTGAACAACTGAAAGCATCTCTCTTTAGTGAGGAAATGTTTGTAGTTAACACACCTGGGTGCCCGCAGAAGAGCAGGAAGGGATAAAGTTTACAGACCTGCATGCAGGTGCAGAGTCCACTGAGGAGAGCTGTCTGCAGCTGCACTAAGAGCAAGAATGCTGTTTTGACCAGCTTTGCTGGTGCCTCTCAAAGGCAGGAAGATGCCTGTAATGTTTGGGCTGCCTCCCTTCCAGGAAACAGCTAATCCTGTGTGTCGGGGATTGACGCCAAGGCTTGCATTCATTCACTCCATGGCTGAACTGGACTTCTAACAGGCTTCTCAGCCAAAAGTATGAGACACCGGGAGAAATGGACTAAAAAGCTATTTCTAGAATAACTTGAGTTCTTCCAGCTATATCAAGAAGATAAAACCTCTCAAAGTATGTCTTGCAAAAATGTCTTCTTCAGTTGCTGAATTTAGATGAGTATTTTGTTGGCTAATTTCCATAATGTAAAACTCCATACCAGTAACTCCCACTTTTTAAGTGACAGGCTCACTTAATGTATGATGATATAACTGGAGAAAGACCGTGACATGTTTTAAAATCTTGAAAAAGTGCCAGTCTCTTATATATTCACTGACAGTCAGAATTCAATGATGACATTGAATCATACTTAGTGATGATAACATCATACTTGGATATACTGAGAGTCAATCATCTGACCTGAAAAACAAATGCCAGAGAGAGTGTGTAGGGGGAGCTCATGTCAGAGCTGGTATGCATGGTAAACCCCTTAATCCCAGCACCAGTGATAAATGCCATCCTGCATTAGTGGGTGGAATTAAACTTGGCTTGCAGAGGGCATCAGTTGGATACAAACACTTTTGGGGACGTCTTAACTATTTCCTGGGGAAGGGCCCAACTTCCACACTATGAACTGCTTCAGGTGTCACTTCTTGGAGCTGGGAGAACCATTTAAGAAAATTCTAAAGGAAGTAATTGTTCTTATTTTTTACTTCTTATTTTTTTAAGTGCTTAATTCATTAAGTCTACCCTAATAGGATTTTAAGCCAGAAATTACATCCACTGACTTTAGTAAAAACAGTCAAGTTAATTTTGTACTTTTCGCCTATATTCACTAACACATCCAGAATTTTGGTTCCTTTTGGCAGTCTTCATGATATGGCATACCACAATACCCTACTTCACCATACAACTAAAACCGGGGTTACTTTTCTTTAACAAGACACTTTAGCCCAGGAAAATGAGGTTTTGGGGCAAAACTGACTTTGCACAGAAATGCAGAGTCCACAGATTCATCTAACATTTTCTGAAGCTCTAGGCAGTTAGTTTCTTTTGCTTACCAGGAAAATGGCACCTGAATAAATCCAGGCACTCCAAGTTGCATAGTCTGACACTTGTATGGTGTTAGGGTGGTCAGATTCCTCCACAGATTTCTGTCACTTAGAAAATGTTTTAATTTCTGATTGTATTCAGGATTGGGGGAAGAAAACAAAAGGAAAAAAGGAAGGAATGTTTATTCCACATTACTGTCCTTATGCTTGTGTTGCAGGTTGAAAAAACAAGTATTAAAGTACATTTGGTGATTCTCCCTGTCCTTAGTCACCTAAACTACTGGACTAATTGTTTTAAACTCTTCTATGATAGCTGCACATCCAGGAATCCCATCATGCTCAGGACTCCCATTGATTTTTGGAGGGAGACAGAAATCTGTTCCAACATGGAAAATAACAGTCATGGATGGCCCTTTGCTCTGGAAAGCTGTTATTCATGGGCATTTCACATTCTTTTTTTAGCTCCAATATGTACAAAGAGGGGCGTTAGGCTACCATATGTATAAACAGCATGTGCAAACAAAGCTCAGTAGCACAGCAACAGAGAACGTAGTTTAAAAACTATTTTTGGGGCAAAGACCTATTAGACATGTTACTAATTAACCTATTTCCTACAGCAATACAGAGGCACTACTGAAGAGGACATTATCAGATAGCTCAGCATACTCTTTATCAAAGTCAGACTTTGGAGCATAACCTACATGCTTTAAAACTGCCATCATAGTGTCACAGAATCACAGCATATCTCAAGTTAGGACACATGGAGTCCAACTCCCCGCTCCTGTAAAGATTATCTAAAACTACTGTCATGAGATAAAAGTCAGAGTTAAATATATGATCACTAACTCCCTTAAAGAAACACAAGTAGTCTAGTTTTGGTCAACTCAGTGCTAAATAAAAATTACATTCTTGGTAAAACTGAAATTAGAAACCTCTTTGTTCTCCAAATTCTGTCCTGGAAGTATCTCTCTCTGCTAGACAAGAATTTAATCCATGAGATACAGACAAACATGTTTTAAATAAGTGAAATAGATTTTCTGTAAAATTAGATTAAGTTCTGGAGAAAGATCAAAGCAGTCATCCATTTTCTCCACTTCACCTCAATTTGTTTATCTCTGTAGCCTCATGTATACTTTAAACTCAAGAAGACAAGAGAAGATTATCTTGACCTTGCTTTCCAGACAGTTGTTCAAACTGGGGCAGGAGATGGCAGATCAACAGATCTGAAAAAGACTCAAAAGCAACTCTTTCCAAGCCCAAGCCAGGGAGATCCAACTTGCAGTAATTCTGTTCAATGATAAAACCACCCAGATCCTAAGTGAATGAGGAATTCACTGGGAAGTTTGCACTGCTGTTGTGTACTATGTGTGACACAATCTCAGGTTATTGGGTGGATGCCTGTGTGCAGCACCCTGCTACACAGGACAGCCTGCACCCACTACTGACTTGTGACAGATGGCAAAGTGAGGGACATTTTTCTGGTGGTGGGGTTTTTTTGAATTTTGATTTTTTTAAATTTTATTTGTTTGGGAATTTTCTTTTCCAGCTGTGCTTCTTCTCTTTGCTGTCAGTCTCATGTCTGAGGGAATACCTTATTTTCACAGCAATTTGGCTTGCTGTGTGCCATGCCTCTGTACCTAGCATGTCAGATCCAGGTGAGAGAGCATCGACGCATTAACAGAGGCTAAGTGAAGAGTGAGAAGAAAAGTTGGCCAGAGAGGTAAAAGAGTGAAAACTGACTGAGGTCAAGGGGTGGGGAGGCTTGTTTGGGACCACTATGCTATATCCCCCCCATCAGAGTCACTTCAGCTGCCCTTTGCCCAGGAGACACTCACAGCACTGGGGTGGGTGCTAGTCTGGCACTGGTTATCACACCTACCTGCAGTGCTGCGCCAAACCATGTCTGGCTCTCAGAGACTGCTCAGCATGCCACATCACCACATCAGTGTAGGCCAGGTGAATGGATTCAGTGGGTCCCCATTTCAAAGGGACTACGTAGGAAAAGCTGTTTGGTAAGGACTTAGGGGGAGAAGGACAAAGGAGAGAGAGTAACAGAACTGTTCAGATCCCTTGAAGGAAGGCACTGAGGTGTGTTTCTGTCTCATCAGGTAGGTCAGAACTGACAAGGATACACAGGCACTAGCTTAGGACTTGCTTCCATGCCATCTAAAAAGCATTCCCTTTACCAAGCTGCCAGGATTGATTGTAAGATAAACCTCAAAGGCACTTATTTCAGTTAACTACTTTTCAGTTCAAGTACACCGCTTGAACACAGTCCTTCAACACCCCCCCAGGATGCTTCACATGGATGAGAGGTGTCACTTCTTAACTGGAACAGCAAAGGGTGCAGCCTGTGCAAGACAAGCAGAAGGCAGATCACCTTGGGCAAAGTTCTTCAAGTCAGCAGGAAAAACCTCATGTGGGCACTGTCAGTCCTCCCTGCCTTTTTACTAATTTAGTTTGTTTTCCTGCTGCAGTTGTAAAGTGCAGCATTTCTGGATGATGACAAATCACAAGTAAAACAGGTGAGGAGTAAAACGGCATGATGAAATTTTATTCTGAAAATATGGCAAGAGTCTAAGGCACTTCAAACATTTCAATACACTTGACTAAAGTGAATGTGACAAGGTAATAGCATTCCATAAATACGCACCAAGAACTACACTCAATTCCACGCAAGGGGAATATACAGCTGGTACCTCTAATTTTATTCTCCAATAAACATTTATGGAGCTTATAGACTGAAACATTTAATAAAAATATGGTAACAGGACATGTAATTCTTCATGTAGGTTTTAATTATTAAGGAATATAAAATGTTGAAAATACTGTGTGAGTTAATTTTATAGATACTAGTATCTTTTATATAAAAAGTTATACATTATCCCCAATTAGCAACAACTTATTTAGTGAACTTCAGACCTGACAAGAGGCTCTATCCCCAATACCTATCCACTCACCCACCAGCTCAAGATCCACGGAGCTGACTACATAAGCAACTGCAACTTCTGAATTCCAAAGTAATTAAAAACATGAAAATCATGTTGGAATGAAATTTATGAAAAGTTTACTGTGATGAAGTCTAGGCACAGTAAATATGTGTTTAGAAAAACAAGCCACTGCATGGATAGCTTTAGAAGTCTTAGTCTGCACATAACGTAATAATGGATAATCCACAACAAAGGAAAACATGATTTATGCCAGTGTACAGAAAGGTGAGTATGTGAGCAAAACAACACTTCTGGCTAAGGTTCTCCACTGAGCGCTACTTAACTGTATGCTTGCTTCAAGTTAACAGTTTTCTACCTTTAGCATTAGATCTCTGCTTTCACTTTGCTGGTGAGTTCAGGCACAAGACAATTACATTCAGTATCTGTCTCAGTAAAAC
This sequence comes from Donacobius atricapilla, assembly GCA_013397315.1. Taxonomy (NCBI): domain Eukaryota; kingdom Metazoa; phylum Chordata; class Aves; order Passeriformes; family Mimidae; genus Donacobius; species Donacobius atricapilla. Next base: position 293,887 of record WBMY01003784.1, read on the forward strand.
AGTAACATTTAGCAGCTTAAAGATGGCGTAGAGATTTTTTACAGATATTTATACACTACTACTCAAACGTGGCTCTGTGGGTGGGACCAGGAGATGTCCTTCTGCTAAGCCTAGGAGTGCCCTAAAAAAATAAGAAAGAACAGTTAATCATACAGAAATTATTCCAGCCAGCTGATAGAAAACACAACACTGAGAGTTACTCTGTTCAGTGATGTGTTCAGCAGCAGTTTATCAGGAGAGCGAGTCAGGGCTAGAGGAGAGGTAGACAGCTGCCAAAACACCTAGAACAGCTATATTTCAATTTCCAAGTCAATAATTACCATTAAAATGATACAACAGCACCCCTGCACACTAGCCAGAATCAGTGAACCTTGCTGGTGAGCTGTCTGTACCCCTTGGTAATTAGGAGGAGAAGCAGGAATTATCCCTCAGCCAGGCTTCAACCTTCTGCAGTCAACATGTGTTTTAAAAGGTGCATTCCACTTAACAGCACAGAAATTGTCTTGCAAGTAAACTCAGAATTTCACCTGCTGTACTGCTGTACAGCTGTCAGGGAGTAAATTTCTTGTTTACATTTCACCATTATGTTCAACAGCAGCGGGTTAAAACATAACCTACAGGAGGTTGTGTACTAACCGGTGACTGGGTTTTGGAAAAGTTGACGTGGGCATAGAGGAGAACTGCTATGTCCTTATGTCCAGCTTCCAGGGCTATGGAAAGTGCTGTGCTGCCATCCTGAGAGAAGAAAGGAACAAGTAAGAGAATCAGTGCTTGTATGCTTTAACAGATCCCTTAACAGCCCCATAAGCCTGCAGAGAAGTGAAGTTATTAAGGGGACGCCCTACTGCTCATACAGACAGGTTAATTTAGAGTCTTGTTTAATTTCTCTTGTTTAATTTCTTTTGTTTTAAGTCTTGCACTGCTGTTTTATGAGGCAGTCCAATTGTCAAAGCCTCATAATTTCTCTAAATGAGGAGTCTCGATTATTGCTGTGGAAGAATGAGCACACTATTACCACAGTGATGTTACATGCAGTGCTGTGTAAGACCAGAAGATTGGGCTATCTCAGAGAAACTACAGTCAGTCAGTCAGTAACAAGTAGAAGAGATGATAAGGGAGGGAAAAATGCTAGACAAATATAATGATAATTGCTATGTTAAAATGATAATTGTTGTGGTATAGCTCCCATCAGCACTAAGAGAAATTGCACTCGTAATTCCAAATGCTCCTTGATGGAAGTCTAAATACAATTAAATGGACTTTCCTAGTCAAATGCTGCCACCTCAGTTTCTCAGAAGATACCACTGCTTTCAAAAGCCACAGCTGTTGAGGGTTCTAGAAGCATAAAGTGCTTTAGCTGAAAGAGTATTTTACTGGTCTGCTGTTTTTCCTTTGGACCATGTTTGGTCCAGGAAGACAGAGATGTCAGGCCGCCGGTGATGTGAACTGGTGCTCGGTTCACTGCCTGGCTTTTGGCTCTTTCACACAGAAGTCTCTACAGTAATGCCAGGATTTGAAATGTCTCACAGGGACAGAGCACACATTCCAGCAACGGCTAGCACTGGTATTGGAATGGTTGACATCAGTTTTTAAATGGTAAACCCTTTTTCCAGCACAGGACACAATGGACGGCATCCACATGGGGAAGTCTTCTTATGAGACTAAAGGGAGCAACTATACATAAATCTATTTGTCCTGAACAGACAGGGAACTAGAAGAGCTGTCTACTACAATGCAATATAATGCATGACAAATGCACAGCTAACACTCTGCAGTCAACACAAGTTCTTGAAGAGAGGTGCAGAATCACTGCAGCACACATTATCAGGATGATGCTCAGTTTACTACTGATCATGCAGAATGGAAGAACATCACTGTGACACACAGAATAACTAGGAGAATACTAAAAATCCCAATCCCACATCACAGACAAATCTCTGAATAAGCAGCAGTCAAACTGTGCTTGGGAAACTATCAAACTGACCACAGAGATAGTTAAGTATCATGTCCCCATAAAGACTGTAATAATTGATTTTGTATCTGATGGTGCTAACAGCATCCAAGCAGCAATAGTAATTGCTGCTGAAAGTGTTTGTTAGACTGAGGTCTTCTTACATTTTCCTCTCTGGCCAGATGTTCCACCTTGCTGGCGCTACGAGCAACTGAGCTGCCTCCTGCAGCAGGTGGGTGAATGAAGAGAAATTATGTCCTTGCCTCTGCAACAGCTTCAACAAAGAACCACCCACTGCCCTCACAAATCCCAAACCCAGGCTCCTTTTCAGTGTTCAGGGGGTAAAGCAATAGGAAGAAAGGAAAAGTATGAAAGAAATGTTGTTAACAAGAACATAGTAGTGGCAAGAAACAAGCTAAATCAATGTCTTCCAGCTTGAGAAATCCAAAGATCAAATTGTCTGCTGACAGTGTAGGCTGCAATGATCCCTGCAAACAAGAAATACGCAGGTGTCTCACTTGGCACTGAAGTCACAGTCTGTATCCACTTACTGTCAGGACAGTGCAGCTTCATGACAAAGACTGAACCTATAGTCTCAAAAGTCATGGTGAAGGAACAGTGTGAACATCCTTTCAAGAGAATTGTAGGGCCAAATTTTGCCAGGGGCACAGGAAAGCAACGCCATGAGGCCCTAAGACACCAGATTAGGTCCTAACTGAAAACTGGAAAACTCCTTTGAAGAGGGGAAGGGATGTGAGAGGGAGAGATGTTTTACCATGAGCTAACAAATGTTTTTTTCTGTTCTGGCCACTAAACACCTAAAGCCAACCACAGAAATTGCTACCAGATACGTCTGTTAGAAAAGTAAAAATACTAGCCAAATAATCACAGCACTTGCTACCAATTAAGCAGAAGATTCATGCGGTTGGTACTCTGAGTCAGAAGTCAGAAACCTCCAAGCAGATTTCAGAAGCACTGAAAGGCAACTCACATTGTCCTCCAGGGTGCTGTTACACCCAGGCTGAGCCAGCAGAAGCTTAACAATCTCCACATGTCCGTGCTCACTAGCACACATCAGGGCTGTGGAGCCCTCATCATCCTGGATATTGACATCTGCACCACAGGCCAGTAAAGCTTTAACCATGTCTATCCGCCCATGACTCACAGCCAGCATCAGTGCAGTCTGACCAGCCTGCATGGAGAGAAGAGGAAAACCCAAATAACTACGGATACAATCAGCGACAAAGCATGAATACTTTGGTTTTGGTGGATTTTTTTGGACACTGTCTTTCTTCTGGGGGAAAACAAAATGGTTATTTTAAACAGTATTCTCAAGGCTTTGATTACCGTTACTTAAATACCCTTTCTGGATCATATATTCCACATTCACATAGCTATTTATTGAATTAATGGAAGATACCCAATCTATTTTCAGACATCGATATTTTTTTCAAAGGATCTAAATGCTGCAGAATTTGTAAATGCTGCCCAAAATTCACTAATAGTTCTTTCACACAATGATCAACATTCATTTTTAGAAGAGGTCCAGACTTGAGGCTCAATTGTTCTTCCACAGCTCCATTTTGTATATAGTAATAGAAAACATGCATAAAAAACCCACAGATGATGAAAGCAAATGAGAGCAACATTTGAACCGATAAGAGCCGGGATGGGAGCATGGAAGGATCAATTTAAAAAGCACAGGAGTACAGCAGTAAGAACTGTGCCTCATGAACCATTTGACTGACCTGGCTGGCTTTAGCATTCACGTCCCCACAGCTGAACAGTTCCTCCACTATCCTCATGTCCTTCTCTGCTTCCACAGCTGCGAGTGCAGCAAGCATGATGGGGGTGTAACCAGCTTTGTTCTGATGATTTACATTACAGACATCTGCAGAGGGATGACATAATTTCTTCAGAAAGCAAGAACCCAAAAAGCACTAATTGTGCTAATCAACTGAATAAACTATCAGTAGAGCAGCCTATAAAAAGAAAAAGTAGCAACTGCATTCATAATGGATGCAATTCAAGGGGAGGTGGAGAAGAAAAAAAAATTAACAGAGGAGCTCTTGAGCCAGAGAAAGAAAATAATTCTTTTCTACTATGTGTAAAACACAAGAGAGAGCACAAAGACATTTCATATGTTATCATTTAGGGCATTATTTGTGCATTGTTTTTTCCTTTTGTAAAAGCAAGTGGTCTGAAATTTACATGATATTCAGAAAAACTGTCAGGAGAGTCCTTAAGCTTTTCTCCCAAGGGCATCCATACTGCAGAATAAAAGTGGTCCAGCAACAAGTGGAAAAGATATTTCTCTTCAGCACAAATATTTTCCTGCAACTGGTGTTACTTTAAAAATCTGCAAGTGTACTTCAACATGTTTTGGAGCTGCCAAAAAACCACCCCTTTAAATTAAAGACTGCTGCCAGTTCTACAGTGTATTTGACCACAAGCAAAACTGTTCTGGGAACAAATACAGGCAAGTTCTCTGACCAGTGCCAGCAACCAACAAGATGTCTCCTTTTTGTTCAGACCTTGCCTCCAGTCTGTCTTTGTTCCTAAAATCCTGAGGAAATTCAGCAGTGCTTATTGGTTTACTAGGCAGCAGGGTTTTCAGTATGCTCATTGTATTGGAAAGCAGGACAAAGATTTACATAAACATTATCTGTAGACTAGAGGTTAAATTGCACCACAATACCTTGACAAGCAAAAATTGTTTATGAAATTCTTCAGACTTATGGCCAAAGGATCCTTTTTTTCAGTCAAAAGAACACTTCAGAAGCGATTCAAGTGCAGATGTAAGATATTACAAATGTTTCTCATGTTAAATAGACATCAGTGATGATACCTTTTCACCAGTAGACCAATGCAATTTTCAGACATCACTTCTGTGAAGCCACTGAAGCCAGAGAACACAACACTCTGCTACATGCATTACATCCTGAGGAATGAATAACTTTTAGAAGTGGTGTGCTCTTCCTCTGACTAGACTACTTCAGCAGAGTGTGTTTTCTGAGGTCACATTTAGCTCCTTTTCTACATGGCTAATAATAGGGAAACTGTTCTCCTCTTTGTCCTCTTGGTGACTCTGCTTCATGCTATGGAATATCCTCTCATCTTATCTTGTCTGCTGTTCTCACCAAACAGACACAGAGGTCTTGGTCCAAGAATCTACCTGTGATAGAACCACAGGTATATCACAAGCTGACCACAGTGACCATTCAGACACAATCCAGAGAAAGATTGTTGAAACCTGAAGGAACCTGCCTACTTGCGAACACACTCCAAGTGCAGGCATGAGCAGGCTTCTCCCGCAGAGAGAACTACCTGGGACTTGTTATGATTTTAACATTTTACAGGTGACACCCCTGGTGTTTATAGGCATATGCTAGCTGCCATAACCTACAGGAGTCCTGACCTCTAGCCAGAGATGAGCACGTTGCTGCTCTTCTGAGACACCCAGGGAAGCAGAGGGGCAGCTCCCTCCCACCACACTGCCACACTGTGCTGCAGAGCCAGCCTGCCTGGCTCACCACACTCCTGACATTCCCTGCATTCCCCTGCTGTGACTCACTCTTCCCAAACACAGACTGCCTTCAAAAGGACCAGAGATTTCAAAGTGCTCACTTTCCTCTTGAGGAAGTCTCTGCATGTGTGACACATGTGCTAGGTTATCAAAGCTGAGATTTGTATCATTCATATCCTTGTTTATCTGATGCTAGCCTTCTGGATTTATGTATATTGCTTGGCTTACACTCCAGACGTGTCATTGGCCTAGTTAAGCTTTCACAACCAACTGTGACAGGTTTCTTATCTCTAGTTTAGAGAAATAAACTTCACTCAGGGAGCAAAACTAGGCTTAAACAGATTAAACATCCAGCCTGGGACCAATTCCGATGTATGATACCTTCTTCTGGATGCCATCTGGAACACTGAATGTGGGGAACAGATACTCCAGTGTCTCCCCTCTGCCACTACCCTTTCTCCAAGAGGATCAAGGAAAGGAAGTAACAAAAGCAACCACATGAAGCAGCATCAGGTGGCTTATGGACCAGGAAAATGGGCTTTGGGACAGAATGCCATGTTGCCCCAGTTTCTCAGGAAAATAGTACAGATGAGTCAATGTGGTGGCCAGAATAAACTTCTGAACTGCTCTAGACAAAGCTAGACTAGTTTGCATATTTAAGATGGTATTTATACCTCAATACATCTTCCTCCATCAGCACACCATAGAGTGCGGAGCAGCAGCTGTGCAGCCTCCAGAGAAAACTGCTGGAGACTGGTGCTGCTGAACTTGGGACTACAGTCCAAGAGTCAGGAATCTAATTCTCTATCTCAACTCGGTATATAATTTACTTAGGTGTTTTCTTAACTTCAGGAAGCATCACCTCCAAAGCTAGTACTAGAAACAAAGATTCTAGACTACCTAAGTGAGCCACCATGTAACTGTTAACAGTTAAAACACCTGCTGGAAGAAGACCAAACTTGGCCTCTAGTCCATCAAGAATTTCACCCATTAGAATTGCAAAACCAAGAATAATTAAAAAAAAAAATAAAGGCAAACTTACTTGCATCCAGAAGAAGTTTTACAATTTCAAAGTTAGAATGTGAGACACTGTAATGAAGAGCTGTGTTTCCATTTCCATCTGCCATATTGATGATATGTCTGAGGACAGCAGGAGAAATCTCTTCAAAAGCAGTTATGTAGTCTCCAACCATTTCAGGGACAGCTGACTTCTGACTTGAGACACGAAACCACTCATGCTGGATGGTATTTAAACAAAACCTCTGCCAAAACCAAGACAGAAAAATTTATGTATGGACAATCTGTTCAAAGGATTTTCCATCCCATAAATCAGCAATGCAGGTCAAGTCTTTTTTAGTCCTACATGGGAAGAAAGTATTCAGCTCACAAACAAGATGTGCAGACTGAAGCTTCCTCTCTGACTTTAAAACACTGTTTACTTCCTCTGACTTCACCTGAGAGCACAGAATTTTAGGATGAGAATACTCCCAGAATTAACGGTTATCAAATACTGGTGAACAGAAAAAAAGACTTGTGTAACAATCTCCATCAAATACTTAACTACTTTTATAAAAGATAAAATGATAAACTGATAAAATCAAGACTTTCTCACTGGATTCAAAACAACAGCATGCTAAGTGAGTTAGGCCCAGTTCTGAGGCACTAATTATCAAATGCACAAAGTACATGAGAACTGGGTGGACAGCAGTTCTGAAGAAGAAGACCTGGGCATGACAGATGATCACAAACTCAACCCAACACCACATTGTAATATAAAAGATAATTACTGTTTCAAGGTGAATAAACAGATTTATAGCATATGATGAAGTCCCTTCTTTCTGCCTAGTAGTATGAAGACAACACCTGGACTACCTTGTCTGGTCTGATCACTGAATGGCACAAAATATTTGGTTGAAACAGCTTCAAAGATGAGCAGCAACAATTGACAGAAGTCAAGGAAATCTGACCTACTGGGCAGACAGGAAGGACTGGGGATGCTCTGCTGAAAAGAACCGCTGGGGAAGGAAACCGTGTAACGCTTCTTGCAGGAAAAAGGAAAAAAGGGAAGAACCTGTTCTTCACCTGAAGGCTGGCTGGCTGTGGTAATAAGAGATTTTAATTGCAATGAGAAGGTGCAGGCTTCACATTCAGGGTAACCTTTCCCATGGACATGGACTGGGAGTGGGAGTGTAGGAGCCTCTCAGGGCAGGTGACTTGTCTGTTGTGACAAGGTAGGGAGAGCAGATCTCTCTGTGAGCCAAGAAGGCTTCCACAGGCACCACCAGCACTGACCTTTGAGACACTTTCTCTAACCTAGAAGGACCACCATATCTTTCTCATAAACCCTCATCTGCAAGGTGGCCAGTAAATTCAAGGGCAATTTTGCAGAGAAGACACTCAGAAAGTTTACCTAGCCTCTAGGGAAAACACACCAGTAGCTCTAGAGGTGCTCTGTGTATGGTAAAGAGAAAATATTCCACATACACCAGTCCCACCTATGTATCCGTACTACATAAACACACCAACAGAGTATTTTATATCAGTGCTACTATAATGTGACGTATGTATTCTGGGAACATAGACAGTTGAAATGCAAAGGTGGCCATAAACTGACACAATAGAATTTTTTTATTTTAGGCAATACTGGCTGCAAAATACCACCAAGAAACCATTTTTAGTCACAGTATCACATACATTATTAAATAAACAACACACTTTTGCAATTCAGTTAATGCATCACATTCAAAAAGGTGCAGTCCACAGCTCTTTATGGTGTAAACTTCAGCTACAACAGCTGCGTATGCTGGAAGAGGTTGGGACAACTTGCACAGATCCTTAGCTATACTGACATTTAACCTGTTTGGACAAGACTTCTTTATCAGCAGACAGACAGAGGACAACAGCTGATTAGTCTGCAGCTTCCATCTACAACGCACTGCTTGTGCTGGAAAACACTTCAGGCACAAGAAAGAAAAACGTAAATTCAAATTATACTTCCAAGGCGGAGATCATCATCTGATTTTGCCATTTTTAACACTTTCAACTCCAAGTGGGCCTAAAGCACTTGTTGTTTGAATGCCTAAGCTACTCCTGAAGAACAAACACAGAATTAAAAACTATGTGACCCAACTGTATGAAACAACCTTTCAAAACATTCCCTGGACCACAGATGTCAGAACTGGACACAGACAACATTACTTTGTCATACAGACAACATTATTGTCTTTAAGAAGCTGCAGATGCTCACTAGTAGAGGAGAATGAAACTGAATTGTTGTCTTTTATATCACTGCACAAGTGTAACAAATGCGAAACTCAATTTCATATCATTGAGCAGTGTTCCTTTGCTTTCAGATTGCCCTCACAGAGTAGCATAGGCAATCCCTATGTGAGGCATTTCCAATAAATTTTGGGAATTTCCAAGCAACAATTTCAAAATACAATTTTACTTCTTGAGACTTGAGTATTGCTTGCGTATTAACAGTGCATCCTCCTTACTCTCTGCAGTGCTGATAAAAACCAGTGCAGTAAACAAGACAAACAGCATCCCTGTCCTTCCAAGAAGGCAGATCACCTTGTGTTTCAGAACAGACTCTCAGGTTTTTCCATAGGAAGCAATGGGCTTTTCATCCGCTGCAGTCTCCTAATGTGAGGCCTGAGAGCTGCCCACAACAGTGCTAAGCCAAAAAAACCACAGGAATAACACAGGAATGCACAGGTGTGTTGAAAGTGTACTTTCATGTTACTGTTTTTATGTGTGTGCCTTGGGACAACAACACTGAAGCACACAAAGCACAAGTATGTTCTCTGGATGAAGGCAGAAAGATAGAGCTTTGTGACTCTTGCAGGAAAGATGAAATGCTCTTCTGCCTAGCCACTGTGGTGCTGGTCCTGTAAAACCAGAAGTTACCTCTCCCTGAAGTTTTTCTATTGCATCTCAAGAGAAAATTTTCACCTGTATTGCTTACCACATCTTTGTTGGTTAAAGCCTTGGGGTCATCGATGTTGTTTCTCAGCAGGTTACAGGCAGAAAGCATCTTTTCACTTAGCTCATACCTAAGGGAGACAGCAAAATACATGGCATGTTTCAATTTTTATCTTAGCATTTCAGTATACAAACTTTTGTTTCTCTGAAAGTCCTCTGGGAATTAAAGTTTCCAGGCAAGCCATCTGCTCCTACCATGCAGAAACGACTTCGGCAGCTCTTCTCGCAGACACTCCCTCCACACTGAATGAGAGGAGTGTGGGAAGAGCAACAGGAATGGAGAGTGGGAAAAACATTACTTTTGTGCTCTAGAGACTTGGAAACCCTTCTAGTGGAAATTCTCACCTACTGCTGTATGACTGCAGAGCACACGTTATATGCTACATGCCTTGACTGCTTGATTGACAAGGAGAAATGCCAACAGTTGTGATGGAAACAGAGCTAAGCAGTGGGGAAATAGCTCAAGAGGTGCCTTCTGCCAGCTCCCATTTCCTGGAACTAGCCTTTCTCATCCCACCCACTCTGGAAATTTACTCTCTTTCTCCAGCCCTGTTTAATTTTTACACTTCTATGCCGTTTTCATTACAAATTTCAAAACTCACGACCAAAAATAAGGTCAAGGCTTGTGTCACGTGTCATATTAGGCTGTGGCCAGCCATCTTTGCCTACAACCTGCACAGAGGATAATGGCAATTTTCCCAGAAAAAGCAGAGAAGCTTACACACTCATGTGTGTAAGATGAACATTTTAGCCCTCACTGATTACAAGCCAGCTGCTAGTGCTAACAGAGCAGTGAAATTCTCCACCATTGCATGGACCATGGCCATATGCCCAGACTCTTCCTCTCAGAGGATATTTCCAAGGCAGCCAGCTTGCAGAGAACATGCTCCTTAAGCACACATGGCTGTCTCAGCTATTCTGCTGCTCTTCTTCCCAATCACCCTTTGCTACCACAAATATAAATTAGAGCTCTTTTGAGAAACTGCCCATCATTTTATAACAACTTTGTAAAACAACAGGCTATCCTACAGTACTGTATAAAGAAAGCTTTCCAAAACACACAGCTCCAGGGCCTCCAAGCTCTTAATTATTTATTTCTGCATCTCTTTTATTTAACAGCTGACAATTACAGATAACTTGATGTTAAGCTACATCTCCAGGGAAACATTACATTAATTTTGTTTTAGCTTTCTTACTGTTGTTATTCTACCCACATAATTTTCCAAATTAGCACACTGGCAAACCCCTTACCTGTAAGATATCCTTTCACTATCTGGGTTTATACTTCCTTTTACCATTTGCTAATGAAGAATCAGTAAAAGCTCACCAAGCTACTGCTTTCCATATGCCAAGAGCGCACAGCCTTGTCTATCAAATCCTACCTCACACAGCAGTTTGAAAAGTACCCCAAGACACAACATGTTGAACAAGTCTGTGATGGCAGCCTTGAAAGTGTATTACAGTATACAATCTTGTATCTTATGAAGCACAGGATGTCAGGGTGGACAGTGTCCTCTGAGCTGTACCCCATCATCTTACTGTGCCCTGGCTGAGAGGCTGTGCAAGGTGCTCTCCCAGTAGGCTGCTGACCTGGTATGCATGGCTCAAGATTAATTTATTAGCTCACTGACTGTTTTACAGACCAGGACGTTAACAAGGCATTGCCTGCTCCCAAGTGAGTGCCAGTTGTGACCTGAGAGAGCCTCTGCTGGGGGAGCCGCCAGGGCCTTGCTGTTAATGAATCATTTAAAGTCAACAGGGTCAGCTGCTGGAAGGGATACCCTCTGACACCTTCTTCCTGCTCACACGCAGCCATTTTGCCATGAAACTGCCTCTGGCTACCCACCTGAGGAGGAGGGAAGCTGGGCAGCACTCGGCCAATGCTGGGGCTGACACCTGCTCCACAAGCACAGCCCACACAGCTTGCCCCACGACACGAGGTGAAGGTGACCTCCCCAGGGGCACGCTGTGGAGAGGGTGGGCAGCCTACCTCTCTCTGATTTCCACCTCCTCGGCCTCACACTCCGGGAGGGGGCCATCCTTCTCAGGCCCCGCAGCACGGGGAGGGCTGGGCTGCTTCTCCTCTGTGTGCTGGTCGCAGGGGTACCCGTGGCTCTCACACTCGTCCTCCGAATCTGAGGAGGAGCTCTCCTCGGAGCTGGATTCATCGCTGGATGTGGTCTCGTACCTGCGGGGAGAACGGGCAGGGGCAGAGGTGCTTGCTTGCTGCTTTTTTATTTCCTGGATTCTCAGTGCCCCGTGTCCCAACGCTTGCCCAGTGCTATTCAGCAGCAGTCAGCACCTGCCTGCACCGGTGCAAGTGGAAAAACATCCTGCAAGAGCTCTGCCCTCCTGTTTTTCCCTCAGAGACCTCTTCACTGAACTCAGCGTCACTGGCCAATGGCACTGTCAGTGTTATGTACACAGTGTGTAATGAAAGAAGAGCAATCCCTTTTTAAATGTAAGTTGTTGGTTTCTTATCTTCTTTTCTTTGTGTTAGAGCTGGCATTAATGCACGGGGGGTCACAGTTTCATGTCAGACTCAGTGTTTATTAATTCTTATCTATAGCACAGTCTCATGAGTCAGGAGCTCTAGCTAACAAGGTAGAAAATGGAGCTGTCTCTAACTCCTTCCACAGTTATTTAAGTGTGAACTATCCAATAGTGAGATGACACCTGTATTATTTTTACTTTTACCCAATAATTGATCATCCAAGGCCCACACTGCAGACCTTTTTCACAAAATGAGAAAAAACTACCCGAAACCAAGAAGAAGGTGAAAGAAGAAGGACTTAGCCAAGGCCTTAAATCCTCCACTTTGCCCCATATATATTACTATATACTAAAACCTTAAATTCTAAGTTTTCCACCCTGTGAGATCACACAATACTATTCAAACTACACATTCACAATCCCAGTGCTGTCACTCAAATTTGGAAGCCTGTTCCATGGCCTCAGATCAAATCTAGTGTTTGCTTGAGGGTCAGTGACTTTTAGCACAGAAAGCCTGAAATTTTCAGCTTCCAGGGTTCCAACAGTAAGTCCTAACATTTTGTCAGACATTGCCTTACCCCATGAAATTATTTTGTTCAGAGTAAATTGTATTGCCTTACCAGGCAGATATAAGCAGGGAAGCTAACAAACCTGTGATAACTTCTCCTCAGTATATGTAATGATACTTTGAGCTAATATGTAGGAAATTAAGTAAGTGAGATAATTAGGCTATATACTGCACAAAGCATTTGTACTAAAGAAAAACTAATCTGAGTAAAGGGCTAGAAAAGCTATATAGGAACAATTTGATGAAACAATTTTAAAGGTCTTTGCAACATTCTGCAAGGGCAAGAATTATTTTAAAAGAAGAGAATTTTCCATACTGTCTTCTGTATTTGTATAGGAAGGTCTCTGTATATATTTAATAGAAAGCCAGAAAAATTAATTCTAGGGCAATGGCATCTCTTACTGTATTGTTTAATGGTATAATGCTGTGCTTTTCAACTACCAAAGATACATACAAGTTTTCCTTATTAAAGCATTGCCTGTGAAATGTCCTCGTGGCTGGATCTCAGGCAGTTTCATTTCCCTGGGATAAATCTGCCAGCAATCTTATGTACAGGTATTTGAGACTGATGCCATATATGACTCCCAACATAGGAGGATTAAAGAGGAGCTTGGCTGTTCAATTCTTCCTTTTGATCCTTACACTCAGCAGTTGCACCTCAGCCCAAAGGATAGGCCAAACCTATGCATGTGTTCCTGGGTTCTTTCTCTTTGCCCCACTGTGGAAAGTGCTACATTAACAAATATTTTGGAGGCAGGTCTCTTACCCGCCATTAATGCCAACAAACTGCAGGTTCTTCTTGGTATTGCTCAAATCCTTCTTCCCGTCTCTTTTCTTCATGATGGATTTGAGTGTGTTCTCGTTATTAGTACATACTGTTAAAAAAGGAGACAAAGCACACATATCAGTATTAATCTGTAGCCAGCTTTGAATGCAGCAGCTGATTTTTCAAAACAACTCTCTGTTTTTCAACAGCACTCTGTGTGATTTACCATCTGAAGTTGGGTTTTCTAAAATACATACAGTCATGGTTTCACATGCACATTTGGAAATACAGAAGAACACCTTCAGAATCAGCTCTGGAAACTAGTTGAGCCTAACGGAGAAGTTAGGCTGGACAAACTTAACTCCATAAGCTGGAGAAAGCTTACAACATGCTGCTAATTTTCATGATGTTTTAGAAAACTTTGAGCAAAGACATGGGCTTTTTGTTTTATGTTGCTATTTATGAAAAACTTTTAACACTGAAATCAGTTATTCTGTTAACAAAATCTTAATTATTAGTGTTAGAGAGCAGCAGCTCCTTGCCAAAATTAACACATTAATGCAGACAGCATGTTTAACAATACATAGAGCATATTTAAGAAACTATTCAACAGGGTAGGTAGGTTCAATCAAGGATAGTCTTTTAGATTTAGTATTCATTTAAATAACGTTTAAACCGATCTCTATGCAAAGGATGGGTAACACATGCATAAAAATTTAAGCATTTAAAACAGTCATTATTAATCCTTTATCTTTCAGAAGTTTTTCTTAGGAAGATACTAAATGGCATTGCACTGATGTGCTACAATCTGCCATTTAAAAGCCAGCCACTCCCTGCAGACACCTGGTGTCACACTGTGACTTTCCCCCTCAGCTGCATGTTTTCCTGCTTTTTTGAGAATATTGATAACCTTCTTTAACTGTATTTCATATTCAGACTGTACTAGCATGATGAAAGGTGAATGTGAGGCAGTTATTACCATAGAGACCTGAGGCAAGCTGATCATCTGTCAAGTTAATTGGAGCGAGAGCTTTATCCTGAGAAGAAAAAGACTTCCTTCCCTGAGCAGCTTCCACCAGGGGAGTCTTCCTCTCCTCCTGAGCAGGAACAGTGTCCTGCTCCAGTTTCAGCGTTCGCAGATTTGAAGTTAAGTGTGTGTTTGCAAGCTGGTCGTGAGGGATGTACTCCAAGGTAGCACCTGCCAGAGAAGACAGTAGGCATCACAGAGGAGTCAGTCGAAAATATTTCTGTCAATACTGTGATCCACAGGGGGAAAAAAAAACTAAGCTGGAAAAAAAAAAAAGGGCAATGCTCATCCTTTAAAATACTCTTTTCTGAGGACCTAACAGGAAAAAGACTGTGATCATTTTCAGAAAACACAGAAAAATGGCTGTTTTTCTTTTGATAAAGACATACAAAACAAGGACAAGCTATAACAGTATTGGCTTTAAAACGCCTTTGAAAGGAATGGTCCTTCTTTTTCCTTCTCCTTCAGTATGAGCAGTGACCTCAGCTCCTGCCACTCTGGTCAGGGTGGGCTCACTGAGCTGCTCCTTGATGACATCCCTGAAGAGCACAGCATGTTCACAGGCTCTGGAGGTTCTTTCTGAAAGAACAGTAATCTTTTTATTGTACTTGTTTTTCAAGAAATGTAATTTTCCATGAAAGCAGAAAATTTTCAGGAAATTTTCTCTTTTTTTCCAGTGCTCAAACTAATTCTGAAAGCTATGTGCTTTGCCCACTTACTGAGACAACTGCAATGAACTCCCACACACTACATTTCTTTCTTTCTTTCTTGTTGTATTTAAACCAAATTCCAAATGTTTGGGTTGTACTTTTTTCCCTTCCTGATTTGCTGGGGTTCACTCACTTTTTCCCATTGTGTATTCAAAAGGCAGTGCTAATTACTCACAGACTTTTACAGATCCCCCTGGAGTTACTCCAGCTGTGCTATTGTAACTTCTCTACAAATCTGCACAAATGCTTTTGTTTGTGGAACACCCTGAGTGTTTTTTTACGCACATATGCCTCCCTAACTGATCTTGTTAGCATTCAGTGAAAAAAAAAAAGCTGAAGTTTAACTTGCTTTAAACACTATCAGGGTTTTTTTCC
>WBMY01003784.1:309331-324107 GCA_013397315.1 Donacobius atricapilla
TCAACGATGTGTGCCTCCATATTATTTTTTGCCTTTGCATTTATCAAGAACTAGGGCACAGCCTTCTCATTCAAATATGAGTGGCACTGCACAGGGTGCTAACACACTGCAGTAAGGTAAATGCCAAACATTAATTTTTAGGCACACAGTTACATCTCTGTCTAGCAAGCTGTTTTTGTTAGACCGCCTTTCCCCCTTGCTGCTTCACCTCAGTAAATTTTTCCTATAGCAGGACATAACAGAACTGATGTTTCCAAACATTGTCACTTCCCAGCAGCCTCCTCCTTTTTGCTCCCAGTCCCACCCAAGTCTCTGAGTTTCCAACCAAGTCTCCCTGTGTTTCCCAAAGCACCCTTCTCCATCAGTGAGCCCAATTTCCCAGTTCCACCATGGCTTACAGCTTCTCCAACACACAGGGGAAGCTGCCTGCAGGGGAAAGGCAGGCAGCAGGGTACTGACAGGCATGTCAGTACAAGCAGAACAAAAAAAGCTTTTTCTTAAAGAGTGAAACGTGTGTGTGTGTGTGTGTGTGTGTGTGTAAGAAGGTGGCAGCTTCTAAGGGCCCCCTGGTAGAAGCAGCCCTTCTGGAGACATGTCTGAGCACCTGGACACCCATGAAGAGCAAGAGGGAAACCCTTCCCTTGCTCCCCAACTTTGCAGCACTGACTGACTTTGGTCAGGTCTCTCCCCAACAGCAAGCATCATCATCCCTCATCCAGCTGAGGAGAAGAGGGCTGCCAAGGTGATAGAACACCAAGCCAAAATCAGTGATTTTTAAACTCCCTTAGCTGCAAAGCCAGGGAACTGTCTCTTTGCTTGCCCGGAGCTGTGACAGGCACAATTATAGAGTACCAAGCACAGTAATCACTTCCAGCTACAGCTGGTGGTGGCTGCCTGGGCTGGTTTTACCAGGTCATCCCTTCTGCTCCAGACTGGCCTCTGAGGACATGGGAAGCAGTGGAGGAAGCCTGCTCTGAAGCATTCAGGGATACACAAAGATTCCAAAGATGCCCAGGTTTGCTTTCAGCAGAACTGCCTGCACCCTCTGCTAGTTCTACAAAAGCAGCTGTGACAACCATGGAGGCACAGCTGGCCTGGGGCATGCCAGAGCTGAGGGCAGGACTCTGGCAAGGCAAAGTGGGGCTCCAGCCTGAGCTGAACCAACAGCAGCATCTGGCGGACCCTTGTTATTCCTCCAAAGCCTGAGCCTGAATTTCCTCAGGGAAATTCCTCCCTCCTGCCCCAAGACAGGCAGGAGAGGGAGCTGCAGGGTAGGACAGACGGAAGGGGGGACTGAACCTGCCACCCCTGCAACATGATTTGAGTAGGTTCCCTCTTCTGGCACATGCATCATTGCCTGAGAAGAACCACACTGAGTTCAGGATCTAGGGCATGATGTCCATGCCTTCCAATGAAGAAGAAAAGGGTCCTCCTGCTCAGCTGGCCCCTGGCACCTGACAAAAGAGGATGACATCATGACTTGAGGGCAAGGAGACAATAAATGTGCATCAGGCAAACCGGTCAGTGCACTCATCCTCCCCGCAAAGCTCTTAGATGTCTACACTTATTACATGCACAGTACCCAATGATGAGGGAAAGAGAGCTTTGGGTCCAGCTCAGTATTAATGCTGCAAGCCGTTAATTATCATTTAGTATCAGCTCCCAGGCCTTCCCTTTTTCAAGACAGCAGAGTCCAATCGCTGAGAAAAACAGACAAAGGAAGGAGCTGTGTCACCCAACATTACACTCCATGTTTTAACAGATTAAACTACTGCTGTGCAAACCAAAAAGCCAAATGAACCAAGTTCCTTCTTCCTCAAGCAGAACCGCAGGGCCACCCTTAAGGCTGGAGGCAGCACACACCTCTCCAGTGTGGAGATGAAACCCTGGCTGAAGATCACCACTGGTCTACACAGATCTTAAAACAGACTCTTCCTCTCACCTCACAGAGATCAAGTAGGCTTGAGCAGAATCCCTCTCCAGGTTGCAGTGCACTGCAAACTTGACATAAGATTCTAAGTACTGATATAAAATAGCAAACTACAGCAGGGAGCTGTCAAGAACTTCTAATGTATTTTGCAACATAGTAGAGGATTTTGGAAAAGTTCAGGAGTAATTTAGAGACAAAAGTATGACACAACAAAACAAAAAAATCTTGCTAACTTCAACTGTACGTAAATACTTATGCAGAAAGCTGCTCTCATCAGTTCCAGAGTGAAACGAGTGATTGAAGCATGTTCAGGGGTTTAGCTCCAGTGGTTTGAAGGAATGAGAGCACCAATTTTTAATTTTTTAGAAGGAATCTCCTCTCATAAACCGCTTGTGCTTCTTTTGAAAATCTCACCAATTTAAGCCAGGGTGACAGTAAAGGTGCTACAGAGAAGCAACAGATTACCCATGCCATTTCTGGCCCCTGTAATATCTGTCCACTGTTATTCGGATGCAATTCTCCTTCCTAACTACAGACCCTCCCTCACATTTATGACAGCACAAGAAGTCATGCTGTTAGGTGGTTCAGGGAACTCAACAGATTCTTTTGAATTTGTGATGAACTCATGGGAACGGAAGTCTGGCCCGCTTTTGAAAATTTCCATTTGGTTTTATGGAAGCAAACCTAAGTATTATCATAAAAACAATTTAGCTCAACACTACTTTTATCCCACTGGAAATCAAGAGAAGTGCAAAAAAGGCCAGGGGATTAAATAGCCTCAGGATGAGAACCTAGCTTTCTGGTTGGAAAATCACAGGATTCTAGCTTAAAAAGCTTACTATGTGGTAGCTGCACAAGGATTTTATTTTTAACCTTTTGGTCAGTGCAAGCATTTATTTGCACAATATGCTTATAATAGTCAGTGATACAAGCTATACATTCCCCACTAAAGACAGTGCACAAATACTGTCTGGAGCATATATAGCAAGGAAATACTTCTTCACACTGCATGATTTTTTCACAGTAACAATAAGCTCATTACAAAATTATTTAACTGAAGTACTCTCCTCCAGTGTTTTTAAATCTTCATGCCTAATTTTTTTTTACATACAAATGATTTTAATCCACCTTCAATTTGGTTTACTTATCAGAACTGTTGCAGAAATAACCCCGTTCTACTAATGTACATTAAAAGGCAGTAATGAGCAAACATGTTACATTTAAACATTTACAAAGATTAGTAGTAACCCATCCAACTGATGAA
Organism: Donacobius atricapilla; assembly: GCA_013397315.1. NCBI lineage: Eukaryota > Metazoa > Chordata > Aves > Passeriformes > Mimidae > Donacobius > Donacobius atricapilla. The sequence goes on from WBMY01003784.1 coordinate 312,526, forward strand.
AGCAGTACCTTCACAAGACTAGAGTGTAGTTTCATTATAAAAGGTACTTTTGAGCCATTCCAGGTTAAAAGGCAATGAATGTAAAATTTCAAAACAAAAAATTGCCACACATGAGCTTCTTATACAATCAACTGTCAGAAGGCAGATTCTCTTGGGGACCTGGCACAGGCAGATGTTGAACTACCATTCAGCCCCAGGGAAAACACTCCTAATGAGATGAAGGCTCTAGTAAGAGGACTGCAAGAACAATCTCATTTTCACTCTCATTTTGACTTTTCTCTGTGCTGAGAGGCTGCTTTCCCTACCCAAATTAGATTGTGAATCCAGTTTGTTGAGACTGGAAGTTAAAACCAATTCTTTTCATTAAACATGACTGACCACAAAAGATCACACATCTTTGAAGCAGCTAATCACCTTATTTATGAAACACTCTCTTTTCCAAGACATCTGTGCTTGAAGCTTGGTGAAGGCCATCCTTCATCTCCCTGAGGAGTGGTGGATCAAAGCATCTCAGGATGCTGGGTACAGTAGGAGGGTCAGCTTGGAGTACTCCTTTCTGTCTCATTCATGTGGATTTGATTTCATCAGCTGATGCTTTATTGTTGCTGAAATATGACAACACTTCCTTGGAAAAATGGGAATCTCTTGCTATTAAATATTCATAGCTGTGCCTGTTACCATGGGAGATGAACTCTAAACAGAGCTCAGTGCCTGAACATTATATATCCCTGTTCCACACCATAGGGAGAGAACAGGGGGGCTATCTAACAGACAGCTTAGCAGGCTGCAGATTGCCACTCTCTAAACAGCAATAAATTTGAAGGGAAAAATAATCTATACTGTGGCAAATTATGCTCTTTGCTAACTGAAGCAGAAGCCAGGAGATAGAGCAGCTTTGAGATTCCAACACTACATGTAGTGCTACTATTGAACAAAACCAGCAAATAGTATAATGCTAATAATGACAACAGTAATGAGCTTGTGTTAACATATGATCAGGGAAGGTACATCAAACCTCTTTGAAGGGGTTTATGGAGGTTGGGACCATTTTTGAACAGCATTCCCATTTGAGCTTCCCATGTTGTCACAACCAGCAGAAACCCCCTGCCACATGAAACATGCAGAGGAGGCACTGTATTCTCTGAGACACCAGCCAGACACATGTAAATAAACAGTACTCATGTAGCACTTGGGTGGGACCATCTGCATGGCTGCTTTGCATCAGGCACTACCTTCCAGGGAATGTGGAAAATGCTGCACATATGTCAGTCACCTTCTTCCCAGCAGACTGATGGATGGATCCTGTTTGTTACACAAGCAGGAACATCTGTACAGAAACTTGACCTGGTGATTAAGGCATGCACCTGTGGCAGCTGGAGCTGGGGACTTCCTTCACTTGCCCAGACACAGGCACAGCCACTGCTATTTGTAGCAACCCACAGCTTTACAGGATCACCACCATACCTCTGCCACATCAGCACAGGCTTCTGAGCCTCAAAAGCAAACTCTGAGTCTTCAACTACAATAGCATGGTCCATGCTGCCAGGAGAGGAGTTACTGACCCACCAAACTCCACAGTCTTCGAGAGAAAGGTCTGTCAGACACAAGAGCTACAAAGAAAACCAGCTTTCTCCAACTTCCAGCAGTACAACTGACAACACAGAAGAAGATGACCATGTTCACACTACCTCATTAGTCCTACACACCAATTTTGGAGAACCAGGGGCTTCTCACATCACCATCATTCTTCTGGTCTTTCTGTTGTCCCTCAGCCTGCTTCCCCAGCTCTGGTTAAAACTTGGACGTTGAAAACCTTGGAAGATTTTCCACCAGATGGTACATCAAGACTTCCTTACCCTCTAGACTTTCTGACACCAAATGCTTCCCATTTTCTCTCACTCCCTGAAGTTTTAACTTGAGAAGCTGCCTCCTTCCTCACGATGGCTAAGTAGTGTAATGCTTACACTGGGACACTCCATCAGGATTGTTCTAAAATGAGACAATGAAACTGGTATCTGAAAATCACTGAGGCAAAATGGCAATGCATTTTCAGGTCAAGTATGCTCAGGTCATTTTTCAGGGCAATGGCAGATCTGTTATTATTAAACACCATTCTTGAAAACTCCCTGCCAGTGAAAGACAGCCAGCTAGTCTTATGAAAAGATTTGTGAAAAGTCCATGTAATTAGAACCCAAACAAGTGACATTAGGCTTCTGGCTGGTATCTTGCAAAACACATCATACGAGCATTCAAGCATAACATCCTGAAAATTCTTTACAAATCTAGCAACAAACAGAGGAGATGAATGCATTTGCCTCCTTTTAGGCTTCCTATATGCTGGCTGGTCTAAGAATATGGATCAGTTAGCATCTAAGTTTGTGACCCACATCCTTATGGATAAGCAGGACACACAGGCTGCCAAGGCCAGCTAATATGACTTTGCTGAGTGGAAATGTGCTCATCTGGCCAGAGGGATTGAATTCCCTAAGGTCACTAGGGCCTCTGAAAGACAGTACATATGTAAATGTTAATAGGAGTTGCCAAATCACAGAAGGGAAGGTGATTATTTTGTAACAAGCTAAATACCAATTGCTAATGGACTTGGTTCAGAGATCATCTCAGCAGTCCAAGGTGTCTAGAGATGAAAACTGCCAGCCTGTGTCCTGCTCAGCAGACTCCAGCTCTCCTGCCTGTGTCTCCATCACCTGCCACAAGCTGTGCCAGGGAAAGTGAGATAGCAGAGGCCCCTGCAGCACACCCTGTCTCCCCAGCAACAGCAGGGAGTAAAAATCTGTAAAGCTGAGAATCTGACCGATGTGCTACCTCAGAGGTAGCACAGACCACTGATCCATTAGTGTGGCAAACTGGTACCCAAATCATATGCCTCAAAGCTAGCTCAGATATTTTTGCCCTAAAAGAAACTGGCCTATAAGAGATACTTCCTAAGGATGCTCTTTGAATAAAACATTAAAGGTAACACTACTGATGCTAATTGGAAACTTCACCTTGTTTTTCTAAAAAAAAAAAAGAGGTTTGTGCAATCACGCTTCTCTCAATAGCCTCAATTCAATTGCTCATTTGAACTGAATTGGAATAGAGACTCAGAGCTCTGAAGGCTTTTTGTGTTTATACAAGCTTTACAGAAATCAGTCTGAGATGCCAGGCCTGGAGAAAAGGACACTGGCTGAGTTCACACACACAGCACCTGAAAAGCTACATGCAAGAGATCTAAATGCGAGGAAAAAGACTTAAGAGCTCACAAGCTATCATGAAATACTTTTTCATGCATGGAAGAAGAAAGGCTCTATTAGTTCCAGTGATTACAGAATTATTCAAATTAGTGCTTCATTCAGAAAAAAAAGTCCTTCTACACAAATATGTAACACATGATCTGTAAAGCCACAGGAAAGAGCAGCAGGACCAGCAGATGAAGGTATTAAAGGCAATATCTTCAAAATTAATAGAAAGAGATGGGGTAACATTTCAGGCTTAAGACCTCTTTTCCACTCCAGTTCTCCATGGGTCCAAACTGTTATAGACCATAGCTTGATTTATATATGCAGTCCAGGCATCCCTCACCAGGGACCAGAAATAAAGAAATTTTACACTCATCATCCACAGCTAAACATAATGGCATTACAAGTTAAAATAAAATTATTCCAGAATAATTTTATCAGGAATGTGAAATCTGAATCCAAGTATGAGAATTCTTAGTAAATATGATCTGTTGCTCCACCTGTGTCTAAATGCTTTCAAGCCTCTTGGCTACACATTTGAAACTGGGCAGTAAAAGCTGGCAAAGGAATTAAGGATTTACAGCTAGTGATAACTCTGGTTCACTGTTTTTACAGTCATTTTTGATGCTTGCTAGATACCCTTATTATTATTATTCTATCACTACTTGTAAGAAGTCTGGAATATTAAGTACATACTGGAAAGATAATGATATTGCTTATACAGTATCATATTGCATGTATGCAGACAGAATAGCATATGTTTTCCTTAACACTTCCTAAATGTTTCTTATTCCTTAACTATGGGAACCTAAACCTTTTACCTCAGCTCATTAAATGCATGGTTCTATTTAAGCCCATCAACACTGAAAGAATCAAATTTACCAAGCTGCATTTTAACAAAAATAGGTAAATTTTAGGATAGTAAGCAAACTGCAAGAGCTTTATATAGCTATTTAGATTAGCCAATAACATTACACTGACATGTAATAATACATGCTCAGGCTTTTTTTCTTGATTAAGCATCTACAAGACAGACATATTTGCACAGTTTTTCCCACCTCCTTCACCTCTTGTTTCAGTCACTGTATAGCAGGAGCAAGAAGAAAGTATCTAGCAGTCACCACTAGGCATTACACATTGGTTTTCAGGAAGCCACCATTCATAAACTTAATAGTAATGTGGTTGCATTCATCAATAAGATATTAGAAAAAAAAAGGCTAAATTTTAAACTAAGCTATCAGACACATAAAAAAAATTTAAAAAGTAATCAACTTCACCCCAGGGAATAAACAAATCCACCAAACTAATTATCTAAATTTTTTAATTAATTAATAAAAGGGAAGGAGTGTTTAAATCACAATTCTTGCCTTTCCTGAGTGTCACCAAAACTCCAGCAGTAATTATGCCTTTCAAACACAAGGTTGTAACTAGGGATTACAACAAACTGTTACTGGAACAGAGAAAGCCCAAGATGTGGTTTCTGTGAAGTGCTCTGGAGTTGCCTATTATAAAGCAATCAGCCCTGCTGGAATGGGGAAAGCGCTCCACAGCTCTCTGAGCAGCACAAGGAACAAAGGCAACGTGCCTTTGGAAGGAACACTACAAAATCCAGGCAAAGGTCTGGGCTAACAAGTCAGTTTGATACCAACACTGTATTGTGACTTTTGACTCTGTCAAATCTGATTCTGTTGTTCTTAAAAACATGCATGCCAAGTTTAAAATTCCAAACCCATGGGCATTAACCTCAAATACTCCTAAAGTTATAACAGTAAGTCCACACGTTGTGCAGTGGTTATTAAATGTTTCAAAATGTTGGACACCTCCCTTGCATGGTCAGAGCCACGGCACCATCATCACCAGGACCTTCAGAGCTTGCTGGATTGGGAGAGGTAAAACTGCTTTTTCAGGTACCAGTGACAGGTTGGACGTAATGGGCACATTCAACAACAGTGCCATACTCTGCTTCCTTGGGGAGGGCTACACAGTGTCTTCCAGACTAATAGAGAGCCTAGTAATCAACTGATCTGCAGCCCCGGGAAAGGGCCAAACAGTGCACCAGATGTGTGCTCCCATGCTGGGCTTACCTGATGGGGTGCTCCTCTCCGTGCACTGCTTCTGAAGGTCCAGGCTGCGCAGCTCCTCAGAACTGGCATATTTCATGACGGAGTTGATGGAGGTGAGGGTGCTGATGAGTTGTGAATTGAGAGAGCCAATCTGGGAGTGGGGCTCCCCAAAGGCTTCCGCCAATTCACTGTAATTTTCAGCAAGCAGCATCTGCTGCTCCTGCAGCAGCTTCTGCACACGTTCAATGTAGTGATCCAAGCCTGTCCTCAGCTCAGGTGGAGGCAGAGGGCTCTCCAGCTGACCACTGACTGGGTCGCACACAGACTCTCCCCCAACACCTATGCTCCTGGTGCCAGTTGGGACAACAGGCAACGGAGGGGGTCCACAGGCAATGCTCCTCATTTTCAGACCAACCAGGTAGTTCTCGTAAACGCTTATCTGCCCAACGCCACAGTCTTTGGTTTTTATTGCAGAAGGCTTTTCAAAGCCAGGGTGGCTAGAGAGCGCGGTGCCCACTCCAACCGAACGCACCTTGGCAGAGGCGTGTACGTCCTTCACCCGCCCGTCCCCGACTGCCACGCTCCGCATCTCCACTCCCTCTGTGCTCGTCTGCTTGTCACAGCTGCTCAGAGAGGTGTTTGTCCCGCAGTCTGCCAGGCAGGCCACCTCCGTGCCAGTGCACTGGTTCATCATCTCCAAGGCAGTGCTGGTTTGCTGGCTGGCTGTGGAAGGCACAGCCATCACCGTTGCCTCTGCCCTGGGGACAGCCTCCGTGGCTGTTTCACGGGACACTTGCTCCTTGGGCACACACACCACCACGTCCACCGAGCAGTCCCCGCAGCCCACAGACCTCACTGCTCCAACTGCCTGCGCCACCTGCCAAGGGCTCGGCACCTCCCAGGGCTCATCTGTGTTGACACCTGTCTCACAGGTGCTTGTCTCTGTGCCCACCGACTTATCACGCAGCTCTGTGGACCTCCCTGTACCCTGATCTTGCACCTCTGCCCTCTCCTTCACCAGCCATCGGCTCATCAACAGCTCAGGGCCCACAGCCATGCTCCGCGTGGCGGGTCTGCAGGAGGTGCCGACGCTGCTGGTCTGCAGATGGTTTCCCACTGACGAATCAGCCACGTCCACGTGCTCTCCCACCATTTGGTCTCTCGTTTGTACAACAGCTTCCACTACCCTACTGACAACATGGGGGTGAGCCATTGTGGCTTTATCCACCTTTTTTCTAGACCCAGCCGCCTGCAACTCCTGTTTTAATTTGGTCATTTCCCTGTCATGGGTAGTTTCCTTTAACTGAACCTCTAGTCTGTAAATCTTCTCCTTAAGGGCTTCGATGGTCTGCTGCTGAAGCTCTATTTCTTTCTCAGCCTCTGTAGACAATCCAAGCATGGCCTCCGTCACCCCAACTCCACACTCCCTCATTTCTTTCTCTATTCCCACAGCTACTTCTTTGTGTTGCCTTGCAGATCTGTTGTATATAACGACATCGTTCATGTTCTCATCAGCACCCACAGCAACAGATCGGGCTCCTTTTGTCAGACTTTCTCTGTTCACCCGAAGGTTTGCCGGACTTTCGTAGTTGCTGTCTTGGATTTTTTTCTCTAGGGCTTGCATCTCAGCAGTCAGCTGCCTGAACTCCTCTATTCTCTGAGAGCTCTGCTCCACACTCTCCATCTCTTCCTCACAATCTATATACAGTTCTCCACCTCTTCTCACCTGAGACATGTGTTCCCACTGCTCTGCATTTCCTGCACTATAGGACCGCTTTCTGAAACCGTATGTGTCATTCTGAGTGGCTTTCCTGTGGCTTTTGAGTTCAGCCATCATGTGCCTCTTCTCCTCCTGCAACACTGAAATTTTGACCTGCAGCACAGGAATAGTCTTGACTTGCTCCTCCAGCTCCTTGAGACGCTTGAGGGCAACTGCCATTTGCTCCCTGATGTGCTGCAGATGGACAGGGCTCACGTTGGTGACCGGGGTGGATATTCCCGAGCTCATGGGGCTGTGACGAATGGAACTGCCCAATGAGGAGCTGAAACAGGCACCACAGTCGCCGTTCCCCTGATACCCATTCTGCAGGTGCTGAGACATGTGACTGTACCCACTGGATCCCACAAAAGAGGGCAGGGAGCTTGTGGAGCCCATGCCTCCAAAGCTGGAAAGTCGAGGCCTGCGGACATCGCCAGGTGTGACCTGCATCATCCTCTCCTGCTCCAGTCGCCTCCGTGTTTCCATGAGGGTTTTTGTTACAAGGAGGTTGTGCCGAGGAGGCTGGGGGGAGGGAGGAGGAAGCTGTTTATTCTCTGGGACAGTTAAGTAGGTAGGAGATACTTCAAAGGAAACAGAGGGTTTTGCAGGGATGGACAAGGTTACTTGATTCCTTGTTGCCAAAGACTGCTTGTTCTCATCACTGTTTGATGAAGAGAGAGACTCTGTGGAGGTCCAGCCACTGCACTGGCCACCAGAGTTCTTGGTACCCACTGAGGCTGGTACAGCTTTCCTCCTCTTTCGTATATTTAGTTTCTTAATGGTATTCCCCCTTTGTATATCATCCACATATTTCAGAAAATCCAAGTCTAGCTGGTAGCCATAAGGTGTTTCCACAAAATAGGGGTCTTTCCGCTCTTTTTCATCTTCTCCATTTATAGTAACTTCCTCTTTTCCTGGAAAAGAAGAAACAAAATCAGCGTTCAGCAAACTACATACTCACACACAAGCACAGAAAGACGGGTGCTCACTGCGCGCCGGAGGCAGAAACTGCTGCTGCAGCTCAGCAAACAGACCGACTTTCCGCTGGCTGACCCTTAACACTAAATCCCGGTTAACTTTTTAAAAGTTAATCAGTGGGTTTTCAAATGCCGCGAAGTGCATACCCACGTAAATGTGAGCACAGGCGTGCACACAGATAGTGTCTGTAAATGAAGGGGCACGGCCAGTGGCTCAAAGCTGTCCTTGCTCAAATCCTTCCAGTCTTCCCATGCCTCACCAAGCTTTCTCACGTACTACATTATCATGTAAGGACCACAGGATTACAATGTACAGCACGAATCATCTGGAGACCAACTCCTCTAGAGGGTGCATTCAAGCAGGCAACAGGAACTCTGACCCCTCTCCTTATGCAACTGATGCCATTAGACTTTACACAGCTCTGCAGCGCTGTTTCCTGGCTCTGGGAATTTGCTCTCATCTCAGCTCACATTACCTCCACCACCAACTCTGCCTCTTTCATTTTAAACTCTGTGAAGCTCCCACCACCATGACATGCAGCAAGTCCCCCTTCCAGAAGGGTCCACTGCTCAGGGACAAGTCCCATATGAGGGGTGCACCCACCTGGCAGGACTCACCCGTTCCTGAAGCAATCAAAACAAAAAGTTCAGCATGTCTGTTGGGTTTTCTCAAGTTGCGTATTCATACGCAGCACTGCCATACAACCTGCTTCTCCCAGCCTCATACTTGGCAGCAGGAAAAATACAAATAAAGGNGAAGTGACTTAATGTTGTACTGAAAAGGTTTATGGTGCGGGGCGGTGGGGGGGAAGCTCCTGTTTTTCCAGTCTCCTTGGCATACTTAAGGAAAGCTTTGCCTACAAACAGCGTAGCTGCCTTCGTGGCGATCCTTCATGCTGTTGGCTACCGCAGGACATCCCGAGCTATAGCTGGGAGGAGGACGCTGCACAGAATGAACCTACCCTCCCCGGTTCGGGAAAAGAACGGGCGGGAGGCAGGGACACAGGCATGCACATGCCAGAGCCACAGCAGTGGGGCCGACCAGGTCACCTCAGTACCCCGGCTCTGCAGGGCAGACAGACAGACGCAAACAACCGCCCCAGACATCATGTTTCTACTGGAAGACCAGAGTGTCACTATGGTGTGGTATTTACTTACAGATGCACCCAAAATAGCCATCTAAATGCCACTGGAAGCAAAAATACATGCATACAAAAACACTTAAACACACGAGGACACTCAGCTCGGTTCTGTCCACTAGGTCTGCCTCAATGTCAAGCAGAGGAAAAATCTCGGGACTCTCACTGCCACGGAGAGAATGAGAGCATATTCTCTAAATCACTCCTCTTCCTCCCTGAAGTCAGTACTCTGTGCCCAGATTCTCATGCTGGCTCCATTCCCTGCAGACAAACAACTCTCCACACCCCACAGCTCCACACCCTATGTTGGTCCTGCCTGCACCCTAGGTCTGTGCCCACTCTCAGCTTGTCCCTCCTTCCCTGTATCCTTCTGGATTCTTTTTGCCTTCTTCTCATACTTTGGATTTCTCAACCATTTTCTCTACTTACATCCATTTGCTTGCACAATCAATTGTAGACCAAAATCTGGTTGTATTCTCACCCCCATCTCAGGTTTGGTTCTAGTCACTTTAGCCAGCCCTGGTAAATTCAAGCTCCATCAGTTTTACCTATTGTCCCATTTTCCTCAGTTCCTTTCCTTTGCTTGTCTTGGTCCTTGTCTTTTTACCCAGCAACATCTCTAATTTTCCCATCACTACACCAGAGCATTCAAACAGTTTCTCTAAATTGTCTTTGGGATCAATGCATAAGTGTTGGATGGGGGAGGGAGGAACAGACTCTTCCTCTGTGAAGAGCCTAGGACTTAAGAATTAATGCATTCTTTGTAAAAATATTCATAAAAACTCTAAAAGGACATGCAAATCTCATGTTCAGTCATGGGAGTCAAACTGGGATCTCTTGTGTATTTTGTTCTCCGTGGAATTAAGACTGCTCAACAGAAACCTATAAAAATAGGTTTATTTTATAAAAAATAAATAGTAATAAAGAAACAACCACACTGACACTGAATCCCTAAACTTGTCCACAACACGTGCAGACAGCTCAGTGTCCTCACACTGGAATCCCTCTGGTCCTGAGCTAAAGCTGGCAGCTCTGCCAGGACAGAGTTTATATGTGGCACAAGCACAGGATGGTGCACAGAGCTGAGTGCCTACTGCTTCTCCTTGAAACAACACAGTGAGCATTCCACAAATGCAATCCCAGCATTTGCTCACTGGAGATGCTTCTTGATACGTTAGGACAAAAGAGGATTGGGCATGCAATCTACTACCACCAACACAACACTGATCCAGCATGCAGGAGCTGTGCCAAGCCTTTGTGCGTTTTGTTGTCTCAGAGAAAGGGCCAAAATGGTCGTACCTGTTAAACATGAAACAAAACAAAATGGATGGCTGTGCTGAAGCAATAAAAGTGCTTTTGTTGGTTCCAAAAGGGGGAAAAAATCTAATAAAATGAAATTAATAAACACCTGGTAAGGGTGCAGCCCTTTCCAGCCATTAGGTCATGGATGAACCATGGATACACTGACTTTCTAGCTGTGGTGGGTAAGTATCAAATGCTATGACAGCAGGTACCCCAGATTAACTTTAGGGGAAGCAGTGTCCCTTCATGCCTGAAGAGCTGAAGTGAGCCAAAGATTCCTATGCCCACACACATGGAAGTATTGCAGCAAATTCCACTGTACAAACATTCTTGTTAGGCTCCTTGTCTCATCCTTGGCCAGTTGATCATGGACACTGCTAGAGATAGAACTATTCCCTAGCCTCTGCAGTATATCAGGCAAATATTAATCCTATGTGCAGATGCACAAACACATACACTTTTGTCTGTACAAATGCTGCAGGCACTCTTCATAGAAAAGGAAGGTTGGAAAAGACCTTTAGGATCATCAAGTCCAAATGCAATGAGACACAAACACACCATGCTTGAAAGCCAATACCAGTGAAGCAGAACACTCTGTGAAGCAAAGAGACCTCGTTGTGGTACTGTCATTATTAATGCATTTCTCCAGAAGTACCCAAAGACTTCATTTCCCTCTCTCTGCTACAGGATAACCATGGGCAGGACACAAGCAGCATTTAAAAAATGTAGTCCTCAGTTCTTACTTTCTGTACTGCTGGGACTGGCTCTGTCCAAACATTCCAGTCTTGCCAACTTGTATTAAATTATATCCTATCCAATGCACAACACAAGAACATCAGTATATTAAAATATNCTGGAGCAATAATAAAAGCCAGCTTTCCAGTTACCTGACTTAGCCACAAGTCTCTGCCCTCACACTGCAAGTTTTCCAGCCACGCACGGCTGTCCCAGTTTCATGTGTCACACGCCGGAGCCCTGCCTCCCTCCGGCTTCCCCCCATAAGGAAGAGCCGTCCTCCGCCGCGCTGGGCACGCAGCCTGCACTGCCTTTCGCTTCCAAAAGCAGAGCCTTGGCACTCCGCCTCTTCTTAAGGGAGGATAAGCCTC
>WBMY01003784.1:325261-336369 GCA_013397315.1 Donacobius atricapilla
ATGGCTGTGCTGAAGCAATAAAAGTGCTTTTGTTGGTTCCAAAAGGGGGAAAAAATCTAATAAAATGAAATTAATAAACACCTGGTAAGGGTGCAGCCCTTTCCAGCCATTAGGTCATGGATGAACCATGGATACACTGACTTTCTAGCTGTGGTGGGTAAGTATCAAATGCTATGACAGCAGGTACCCCAGATTAACTTTAGGGGAAGCAGTGTCCCTTTATGCCTGAAGAGCTGAAGTGAGCCAAAGATTCCTATGCCCACACACATGGAAGTATTGCAGCAAATTCCACTGTACAAACATTCTTGTTAGGCTCCTTGTCTCATCCTTGGCCAGTTGATCATGGACACTGCTAGAGATAGAACTATTCCCTAGCCTCTGCAGTATATCAGGCAAATATTAATCCTATGTGCAGATGCACAAACACATACACTTTTGTCTGTACAAATGCTGCAGGCACTCTTCATAGAAAAGGAAGGTTGGAAAAGACCTTTAGGATCATCAAGTCCAAATGCAATGAGACACAAACACACCATGCTTGAAAGCCAATACCAGTGAAGCAGAACACTCTGTGAAGCAAAGAGACCTCGTTGTGGTACTGTCATTATTAATGCATTTCTCCAGAAGTACCCAAAGACTTCATTTCCCTCTCTCTGCTACAGGATAACCATGGGCAGGACACAAGCAGCATTTAAAAAATGTAGTCCTCAGTTCTTACTTTCTGTACTGCTGGGACTGGCTCTGTCCAAACATTCCAGTCTTGCCAACTTGTATTAAATTATATCCTATCCAATGCACAACACAAGAACATCAGTATATTAAAATATTGAGTCAGCTCTGCCTTAGTCCACACTAATCATGGCAGCTTCCAGACCAGGAGAACTGGAAAAAAGAATAGAATATTTAGTTTCCGTGCTACAAGACTTCTCAGGAAGACAAAAGCAAGGGAAATATGGGCAGACATTGAGTTCTGGTTCTGCAAGCTAGAAAACCTTTATTATAGAGCTGCCTTGGAGGGTCCAAGAAGAGCAAAGAGAAGCAACTGAAGACCTATTTCCAGCATTGAAAATCTGAGCTGCCTTGAAAAATACAGATGTTACATGTTAAGCCTTCTCTCTCCATCTGGTTATGATATCTGCTCTAACGCATTTTTATCATGGATCTGAGTGCTACTAAAGTAGTATTTTTCATTGAAATTCTGTTATGAATAACAGTCTCCTTCCAGATTTATGGCATAAGACAATTCATAAAGAATGTTGCTAAGGAAAAAATACAGAGGCAATAGTTTTGGCATAAATTGAGTCAAATCAGTATTTTTTTGTGCTCAACTTCAATTTGAAAGCTTATCTAGGACAGGAAAACAAATTTTTAAAAAAGTTCTGACTTACTGATTCCTTACTACAACAGAGAATAAATTGGTGCATTTTCCCGTTCCCCCCCCACCTCCAAAATACTACTTTTGTTCTTTTTCTTCACTTTACCATATATAAATATCAGCCTCACCTTCTGAAAAGATCCAAAACTCATGAGGCCAAGAACTTTTTAAAATTAAAAAAAAGCAAAACTTGTGAAGGGTTAAGGTCTTATTCATTGAAGTAAAAATGGAAAATGTGGAACAACAGGAATTCTTTATGACCTAATCCCTCTGTACATATGTTTTAACCCATTGCTGGGCTTGCATACCCCATTTATGAGTTCCAGGAAATAGTTGACTAACACTACTGAGACCATATATGGAAAGGTCGCTCAGCGAACAACTGAGGAAGACTACCAGCCTTCATCCAACGACCACCGGGAGGCAGAAAACGACCCCCTAGCAACAAAGCAGCACCTGTGCAGAGTACATCGCTAACGACACGTCCACAGGAAATGAGACTGTATAAAGGAGGAACTGATAGGATGACCCTTACGGCAGTCAGGAGAGCGAGACTCTCATGCCGTCCAGCGCTGATTTGCTTATGCCTCGCTTGCTTTAATTAATAAAATTATAATTGGAACCATAATTTTGAGCCCCAGCAATTTATCACAAACTGAATATTTGACCATTATTCTTTCATTCTCCTTTTCAAGTATTGGGATTTGAATATAAGTTAAACAAAACAACCAGAAAAAACTCTTGGAAAATAGACCTTAACCTTCCACACTCATTTTATCAGTTTTCTCTTGGCTAGCAACTTACAGAAGATGCCATGAAAATACTTGCTCCCCAGCAGTTCACTCTAGGTCTCTATTGTTTTCGAAAGTGATGGTGGGAAAAAGTCCAGAAACTCAATAATTGAGCTAAAAGATTTTTTTTTTTAATTTAAGAGAAAAAAACTTAAAGAAACAGCAAGTAATTTCTGTACTTTTCCAGACACGCCAGGAGCATCAAGTGTTTTACTTTTCTCTTTGCAGTTAAAGCACGAAGTGTCAGTGTGAAGCACACCACAGGTGTGGAGTACACACTGCCCCAGCTGGCTGCTCCTCTTCTGCAAGGAGGAAAGGCACCACAGCACAGCAGTCAAGCCAGCAAGCTGCCCATGATCATGCCCGGGTGCTGGGTTGGCCCAGCTCTGCTTGTAGACGAACACTGCACCACTGCCCAGAATGCTGTACTGTGGCTGGTAACACCTTCATCTCTTCTTCTGCCATGCAAAACCAACCAATACATACTGCCTTGTAAGGAAGGTAATCTGTTTTGACTCATACTCAGCTACAGCTGTGCTCCAAGCAAGTGTGGTTTAACTCCTGATGCACCTGATACTGTTGGGTATGGGGGACTACAGTCCAAATAAGAACTCCCCAGCCAGAAAGGAATTAACAGACCCTGCTACTAAACCCACACTTACAGGGATGGAGGATTCTCCTGTTACAGAGGAGCATTTATTGCACATTTTACCAAACAAATAAATCTCCAGTATAAAATGTTTGCTGCAAATTTAATCTGAAAGAAAAATGAGGGGTAGAAAACTGGGAAAACATTTATATATGGTTTTTATATTGCTTTTCAAAATTTATGTGTCTATACCCAGCTGGAGAGCTGACTTTTAAATCTGACATCTAAATACTTCATGTTTAGGGTGGGGGTTGTAATCAGAAAATGGGAGATAGCAACTTCCCCGATTATAACAGAGAAGGGATAAAGCTACAGCACTGTATAGTAAACAGGGTTTTATTTCACGATGTAGATGCTCCAGCTCAGATACTTGCAGTGGTTAAAGCACAGAGATCTGAATTAAGGACAGCACCTTAAGTCAATGAACATAAGCAGCATCAGTTGAAGAGAGGTAGTTCAGATGGCTGCTGTGTTTTGCTTGTGCTAGCAACACCAACACCAGGGCACTGGGCTAATATAGCCCATTTACCATGCAATAGTGGTAAAAGAAGGAATTTAAAGAATTGATCTGCTCTGTTAATACCATCCTGTTTCTAAGATGATTACAGCAATAGGAGAAAAAACCAATCACAGCCACAATGCAAATAACATTAAAAGCATCACTATGTGCCCTCATAAAAAGTGCCTCTCCAGCTGTCTTGCAGGCCCCTGCCATAGGTGCCAGGAATGTTGCTGGAAGGTCTCCCTGGAGGCTTCACTTCTCCAGGCTGAACAACTCACACTCTCTCAGCCTGTCTTCCTAGGAGAGGTGCTCCAGGCCTCTGATCATCTGAATGATCCTCCTCTGGACTAATTCCAGCAAGTCCACATCCCTCTTACGCTGGGAGATCCAGACTTGGACACAATATTCCAGGTGGGGTCTCACAAAGGTGGAGAAAAGGCAGAGAAACACCTCCCTTGACCTGTTGGTCACACTTCTATGGATGCAGCCCAAGATGCAGCTGGCTTTCTGGGCTGCAAATACACATTGCTGGGTTATTTAGAGCTTCTTGCCTAGCAACATCCCCAAGTCCTTTTCCCCCAGGCTGCTCTCGGTCCTTTCTCTGCTCAGCTTGTATTTGTGCTCAGGATTGCCCCAACACAGAACCTCACACTTGGTCTTGTTGTGCTTGAGGACACGGGCCCACCTCTCAAGCTCGTCAGTCCTTCTGGATGGCATCCCTGCCCTCTGGAGAGCTGACCACAACACATGGCTTGGTATCACTGGCAGATATGCTGAGGGTGCTACCACTGATCACATCACCAACAAGGACATTAAACAGCGCCAGCCCCAAGACTGACCTCTGTATGGGGACGTCACTGATCTCCATTTGGACATTGAGCTGTTGAGCCCAGCTCTTTTGAGTGCAAACATCCAACCTGTTCTTTATACATCCATCAAATCCACATTTCTCTGTTTCAGAGACAAGGATGTTGTGCGAGATGTTGTCAAATACTTGGCACAAGTCCAGGTAGATGATATTGGTCAATCTTCCCTCATCCCACCATCCGCTGTAACCCCACCAGGGAAGGCCCCCATATTTGTCGGGCATGGTGTACCCTTAGTGAAGCCATGCTGGCTGTCAGCAACCACCTCCTTATTTTTCATGTACATCATTTTCAGGAGGATCTCCTCCATGATCATAGCTTGCACTGAGGTGAGACTGACTGGGCAGCTCTTGCTTTGGTACTGCTGATCGGATGGATGCACTAATCTGGATGTCCCACTGTCACCTCCTCCTCAGGGGTCAATTCTTCAACCACAGAACTATTTCTTAACCTTACAGAGGTTAAGAAGAGACTCTAGCTTTTATTCTTCTCTTTAGTACGTTTGCCAGCTGTGACAGAGCGTTTTGGTATCACATAGAGAATGCTCAGAATGCTTACCAGCCAGCTAATCAAAGGAGCAAATATGTAGTGAAGAGCCCTTTTGGTGTCAGAACAGGGTCTTTCAAGGTCACATTACCCATTTTTAAACCATTAAATGTTTTCTTTCACATGGTGCAAAAAGACTTACCTACAGAATTTATATATGAACATCATACACCCACAGCTAAAAGTTATTTCTGTGAGCTGAAAGCAAAAACCACCTTCTGAAAACATACCTCTTTACCCTCTCTAGACCTTTTAATATCTAAAACTTTGACTTCTAGAATCTGTGAACTGAAAACTTGCAGCTCAAACAGAAGTTCACTTAAAATAGAAAATACATAACTATTAGAACATTGTGGAAATTAACTAACCCTGAATAAAGAGATTATTTTTTTTAATGAGAAATATGTTCCTAGAAAAGTAAGATGCGCAGCCATCTTGAGAGTGACTGCAAAATGCCCCCCTGTCAAAATTCACAAAATCTGTGTTATATTATAGACAGCTCCCTTATTTGAGGCTGATAATAAATCTCCTTTTCAACATACTTGGAATTGCTCAATATCTGGCAGTTTTGTGCTGGGACATCTTGTGTGTGCACCATCTCAAGGCCATTAACTACAAAAACTAAGACGCTAGGCTGTCTTGCCTCCATCCCAGTTTCTGACTCAGAGGTCCCACGGGCAGTCAGACTACGCATGGCAGGAAGCAGGGCATGGGTGGGAAGGGATACAATCATTAGCCTAGTCTGCTGAGAGCCCCACCATCGTCGAGGAAGAGCAGAGCAAAAACCATGGTGGTGACTGCTCCTGTTACCAACAGCACTGCCACCTCTGGACAGAAACAACTGAAGCAGTGGCAGCTTCAGCAAATTGCTGTCACAGGTCCACCTGTGGGGTGTCCTGGGCTTTGAGCATGACCAGCAGGTCCACTGTCAGGCAAGTCAGAAACAGCCTTAGCTGTATTTTGCTGATGTGCTTCCCAGATCATACTGCACCAATGCCCCATCAATGCCCACATCAAGCAATGTTAACTGAGAAAGAAACAGCTTGTCTTACACTGAAAGCAAATGATGAACACAAGGTTGACTCCTAGTGTTGGTGAAGCTCCTTGCTGTCCTCTGTGACACAGGAGAAACCCCACAGCTCCCCTATCAACCTTTGAAAACGTGGCACACCTGACCCACTCTTCCAACAGTACATCACCCGCTGTTGCTTTTACATTACCTCATTATCACAATAAAAGTGACAAAGGAAAAAATAGTTACAAAGTCCAGGGCTTGAATCCACATAGTAGGATGGGTGTAGCCCTGAATTCATGCCTGAGATGCTTTGGTTTTTTGAAAATTCTTTTTCTAGGTGATTTTCTGTAAACAAGGGCAATGTTTTTGTAACAGTACTTATGTTATTTATTCCTTTCTCATTGGAGGGACTTCTTGATCTCTCTCTCATTTGACCAATGTGATTGAAGAGGTTTACCTTTGTTTCACCAATCAAATTGGTCTGCGTCAAACAGCATAAAAGAGAGATCATCCCAAAATAAAGTAGACGTAGTCTTCTGAACTCAACGATTCTGTGTAGTTTTTGCTGTAAACAGCAACAGATGGGTGTCACAAAACTCAGGTAAAAGGCTGGTACAGCAAAAAAGGAGCAAATCCAAATCATCTCCCTAAAGAAGTCGTGGACGCAAGCTGAGTGTTTGCCTGAAAATGTCCTTTAACAAAAAGGAGCCTCAATGTTACCTGCTGAAGCACAAGCAAAGAAGGCTGTATTGGCTTTCTCTCCAAGAAGAACTGAATCACAAAACCAAAATAGTTACATTTATGTCTTTACTTTTCTGTGCTCATAAATCTCTGAAGAGGTGAGAAGTGGAGAATAGATACATAGGGCTACTGTAACAGGAATAACCATCAGGAGGGAACCTGGACTCTTGGGATATAAACCTGCTGTGGAGTATTATAACTGATTTACAGTTTTAGTTTTGTCTTACAGCTGTGCACAGAGTGGAAAAAAAATGGAAGAACCGTCTTCTGTAAGAATGGTTCAACAAATATTTGTTTTTATGAGTCCTGGAAGGACATTATTTTGTCACATGCTTGCCTCCACAAGATATATGGTTTATGCTGTATATTCAGTTTGATATTTCAAATACTGGGAATTGTTCCCTCCTCCCCTTCTTTGTATTAATCTAATACTGATTCCTTCTATGAGATGTGTATTGCTTTCCAAACTTCAAAAGCCTAAGTGATTTGCATTTGCCAAAAAAATTGAAAGCTTTTCCTCTGCATTTAAAATAGTTCAGAACAACAAACTGATTTTCTCAAAAAAGTTTAAAAAGCAATCACCAGATGAAATATGGAAAAGGTCATTATTAGTATTAATTCACTATGTTCTTTCTAAATAACTAAAACCAGTGGTTTATAATTGAAAGTCTATGAAAAATATTCAAAATCAGCAACACTGAGGGCAACAGCTACCTTTCTGCTTTTGAAGTGATGTTTTGCAGCAATTAGGTGCACAGCCCCACTCCCTTCACTAGAGCTTTCACAACACTGATCTCCCGTGAGAAAACCTGGGCTTGTTGAAGGAAACAAACTACTCTGTGTATGAGGACAAAATCAGGCAGACTACCGGAGGTGCCTGAAACCCCAAGCGCAAACTCCCCTCAGATGGCAGCACTTGTGAGACCACCTGACTACCCCAGCACCACTAAAAACATGAAGAAAACCCTCTACCCATCCCAGCTTAATATCCTGTCAGAACACCAAGGGCTAGTTTTAGCAGAGCCAGCCCCTCGCCCAAGCCCATTCGAGGGTCTCACTCACCGATCCGCGAGGAGAAAACCCCTGGATGTAACTGCTCTGTTTTTCAGCAAATTAAGTCTGAAGCACACTTTCCTTTGCCTTAAAGGGACTGCAGAGTCCTGACACATCAGCAGGCAGGGAGCCCGGTGGTTGCTACAGAGCATTTATTTATACTCATTTGGAATTTCCTGAGACAGTCCCAGCCCGGCAGCCAGCCCAGCCCAGCGCCAGCAGTTTCCTTCACAGCACTTCACATGCTGTGCAATGCCTCTGGTTCCCCAAGGGTTAAAACACTTGAAATGGGCAGCAGGACAAAAGGAACTGTACCAAGTGACACACCAAAATGATGTTGGGTTTCTGGTTAATTTGTTTTTAGTTTTGGTGGTTTTTTTGGTTTTTTTTTTTTTTTTTCAGAAGAAGCCAGATATAATTCCCAAAAGGGAACTATAAGTTCAGGTCACTTCTCTTCCATGCTGTGTTCTCCCTTCCTCCCTAAGCCCTTCACCCCCACCCACCTCTCTTACTCCTCACTCCCACATGTAGACTGAGAGCACAGAAAGGTTCATTGATATAATTTGAGCACAACAATTACCACTGTTGTAACCTACGCTGCTTGCAATTTTGTTTGTGTTACATTCAGTCTTGTTTTATTTATGCTTCTCAAATGCAGGTTGTAATTTGAGGGATAAAAATAAAAACTTTTAGTATATGTTTTCTTTTTTTTTCTGAAGCACAGCCAATATATACAAGATATCCTTCATGCTAGTAAAAGCACTTTCAAAACAATGCAGACTTTTTTCCATATTCAATTTTCTTGTTTCCACATAACACCAAGTATTAACTCCGGTAAGGATAACTGGGATTCTAGATGCAAGAAGACTCACTTCTCAACATCATAAAAGGTGCCTCAAAGCCCTCAGCTCCATCTCTCTTTACCTCTGCTTACAAAAGTTGCTGTTAAAAGGTGACAGACTCATTTAACAAGGGCAAAGGTCTTAAAACTTCACAGGACTAAAGGAAAATAACTTTATTTCCATGTTTTCCATTCAGATTCTCAACAGATTTAAAAAACCCCAAAAAACCCCACCAAAAACAAAAACCAAAAAGCAAGGGGAACATGAATTCTCAACACAATTTCCAAATCCATTGAAGACTGGAAGAGCTGTACTTCAAACAAAAGTAGATCTTGTGCTAAAATGGCAGGAGCAAGGTCCAAGTCTGGCACAATGCCTTCAGCTAAATTTGCACAGACTTCCAATAAAAGTATTTCCTGAATGTCTTGATAGCTTCAGTAGCATTTAATATGAAACAAAGTAATATACAATACTTCCAGGCATCAGCTTTTGGATTCTAAAGTAGGTTCTGCCCTCTAGGTAATTTTAAATTATTTCCTTGAATTGCAAGTCATTGATGTATCCAGTATAAACCATGAGCTCACAGAAAAAGTCTGAAGAACCCAACTTGTTTCATCTATGGACCACAAAGGTATTGAATTTTAAATGAACTTGGTTTGGTCTGTGCTCTAACCACCCCATGCATGAAGAAATGCTGCTCTTCATAAAATATTATTTGGGAACAGTTCCTAACCGCAGTTTGAAATTTCTACTAGAAGACAGAAAAACTCCAGGGCAGCTGACACTCAACCTGTGTTTTCAGTTCAGAAAAATAGAAAAAATTCAGCCCTTGAAACACTGCTTTGCCTGCAGCCACCACTTTGTGCTTGCTGCTTTTCAAGCCTTATCCTTCAACCAGCCAGGGGAGAATAAGCAGTGCAGAGCAGCACTGGGTGCTCGTGGTGGGCATCTCTAGCTCCATCAGCCGGTTCTTCACAACAGGAAGGGGAGATCATTAAAACAGCCGTCTAGTTTTCTGTTGTGAAAACAAACATGACACTTGGAATGGGGAAGCAAAGAGAAGAGAACGGCCAGAACATTCTTCTCAAGAGTTAAGATTCTGCTCAGAGGGGAAAAAAAATTATCTTAACATTATATGGTTTTGTTTTTATAAAAAAAGACAGCATGATATCCTGTTTAGAGAAGAACAGATTTTAGCAGCTGTCTCCACATGCTCCATCTGTTTATTATTACTCTGTGGTTTTGAGGGCCTGACATTTGAACAGGCACTTCATCAAGTCATGCACCTTGAGTGGACTGTCCTCAAAACTCTGTTAACTCAGCAGACTGAAAACGACCTCACATAATAACCCATAGTGTGTATCAGCACATCAGCCCTCGTCCAGTATTTCAAATATGGAGGCACATGTCTGGGTACCTAAACCTAAAAGCAAAGTGCATATATGTATTTATTTTCTTGCCTATGAGACCATTAAAATGTCAAATAAACTAGTTCAGTTACTGTTTGCAGTAGAAACAAAACTGAGGTCAGAGCACAGCTCCCCAGCGACCAAAAAACCTGACTTGGTCTGAAGCAGAGTGAATGTAAGGTTTGGTGTATGGGCAGCCATCCAGCTGATAACTTCTTATCTAAAAAGCAGGTTGTTTCACACCCCTTTTGAAAACAAAAGGCAGAGAGGGCACAATGGATCTGTGAAAGGCAATGGATGAAACACAGCTCTTTAAAACACATGCCTCCAACAGACCATTTCCTCAGCAATGGAGTAAAGAATGCTCTGCTTGGAAAGAATGAAATAATCTGCTTGATTACAGTGCTCAAGTTCAGGGGAGCACAGAGCTTTGCCATACCCATCACTGTCAGGTTATGTTCCTATCCCCAAAAACAGCTGCTGCATTTTGATGTAGGTTGGATATTGGGGTTCTTTTACATTTTAATTCATAAGAGAGTGGGCATCTGTTTTTTAGGGTTTTTTTGGTTTTGTTTTCTTTACAGCCTTCCAGAATTTGGCAGCTGATTTCCACAGAATGATTTAAAACCTGCTAGTAAATGAGGTCAGACGTTTAACTGATCTGGCCCAGCCATCTCCTCCCTAGCAGATGCCTATGGAAGGGCATAAGAAGCAAGCAAACATACAGCAACATTTCTCCCCTTGGTTGGTGTACAGAAACCTGCAACTCAGAAACTTCCCAAGCTGGCGTGGTGCAGGATGGGTTTCAGGTCACAGTGTCAAATATGTGTTTTCAGATGCAACTGATAAATGCACCCCATATTATCGTTAAGTGTTCATCTAATTTGACATCACACAGAATGAATTTTAACTACTTGGTATTTTGTGTGTCCTCAGGTAAACGATCCCTACTGTCCTCCCAACATGACTGCTTGTGAAAGCTTATGGTAAGAAGTTCTATTGTGGGAGCAAGTAGACCATTGAAGCCTTCATATCTGGTGTGGGGTTTTTTTTTGGGGGGGGGGGGGGGTTTTTTTTTTGGGGGGGGGGGGGGATTTTGTTTGTTTGTTTTTTCTTAGAATCATAGAATCAAAGAAAATTTTAGGTTGGTAAAGACCTTTAAGGTAATCAACTCAGCACTTCTAAGTTCACCACTAGAACATGTCTGTTCCCGAGCACTGCACCTACACATCTTTTAAACACCTTTAGAGATTGTGTTTTCACAACTTCCATGAAAAGCCTGTTCCAAGCTTGACAACCATTTTGGTGAAGAAATTTTT
>WBMY01003784.1:336706-417383 GCA_013397315.1 Donacobius atricapilla
CAATCCCTGCCCTGCTCCTGCTGGCCACACCATTGCTGGTACAGGCCAGGATGCCATTGGCCTCCTTGGCCACCTGGGCACTGCTGGCTCCTGTTCAGTCACTGTCACCAGCACCCCCAGGGCCTTTTCCTGTGGGCGGCTTTCCAGCCACTCTGCCCAGCCTGTGGCACTGCCTGGGGCTGTTGTGAGCCAAGGGCAGGACCCAGCCCTGGGCCTTGTTGAACCTCACACCATCGGCCTCAGCCCATGGTCCAGCCTGTCCAGACCCCTCTGCAGAGCCTTCCTGCCCTGCAGCAGATCAACACTCCTGCTGGAGTTGCTATTGTCTCTGAACTGTGTAAGAGTGCCCTTGATGTGCCCTCATCCAGATCATCCATAAAGGTACTAAACAGGACTGGCCCCAGTGCTGAGCCCTGAGGAACACCCCTGGTGACAGGCCACCAGCTAGCTCTAACTCCATCCATCACCAATCTCGAGGCCTAACCATCCAGATGTTTCTTTTACTCAGTGAGCAGTGGGTAAGGCCATGAGCAGCCTATCTCTCCAGGACAATGCTATGGGAAACAGTGTCAGAAGACTTGCTTAGTCCAGGCAGAAACATTCACAACCTTTCCCTCATCCACTAAACAAGTCACCTTGTCAGAGAAGATCAGGTCAGCTAACCAGGACCTGCCTAATGGGATCCATGGGCAGAAATACATGTCCTATTAATGTGCCATGTGACTGATAAACTGAAAAATAGTGCGTGCAGTACATCACACAGTAGCAGGATTGGCGATGGACAGGAAAGCTGGACAGGATGAGGAGATGTTACATACAGTTTCACAGAGAGATGTCTCTCCTGCTGCTGTGGTGGTGTCTTGTTCTGGGGGTTGAGATGGTCTGGCTGAGCCACCCTTAGGTTTGCAGAGTTGTAGCCTAACAACTTTTCTCTGCAAAGGGACAGGTATGTAATTTTCTCAGAATTGTCAACAGTGCATTTTCCACAGCACTGAAAATGGGTTGTGAGGAAGCAGAGGCAGAGCAGGGCTGGGTATCAGTCTGCATTCTTCAGGGTACAGACATGGAAAAGTCCCTGTGCATCCCTAGGGACGGCTGGGGTGAAAAAAAGCACTGGAGAAAGGCACTGAGTATCGGGGAGAAAAAAAGGGAAGGACAAGCATCCTGGATGGCAGACACGGTCTGAGAGAGAAGAAGGGAACAGGACTGTAACTAATGATGACGAGGGAGAACAGTGAAAGTCTAAAGGGCAAGGCAGTGGATGCACAGCCATGTAAGTACACTCGGGTCCTGAGAATCTTAAAAGCTATGTAACAGCCATCTGTCTCCACATACAAAAAAACAGACAACAGAAGAAGGAGGAAATGATTCTAGACAGGAATACCTTTTTTCTTAAAAGTTAATATATCTTCTTAACTTAAAAGTTTAATATCTTAACTTTGTAACCTAAGATATGGAAAAAGATATGTAAAATCAAAGAATCACAGTTCTGCTGGAGGGAGGGTGAGAAAGGACTTAGCCATGGCCTTACTGAAGTAAAAAACCTTTGGTGATATTTGTAAGTCCTTGAAACCTGACTGCCTTGATCTTGTCTTTGGGCTTGTATCATATGCAAATATTAGTCCACTTTTTTCAGTCATGGCCATGCGCTTTACTGTATTTTCTTGCACTATACTGTTTTTTTGGAAAGCTGCACATTTCAGATTTACAAAGCAGTGTACATGAAGTGTTAAAAATTGACCTATTTGCTAGTATTAGACCCGAAATTCCAGTAACAGCAGTAGAGTTGCACAAGTGTTTCCTTCTGTTATTTGATCTGCAAACCATATGACAGTGCTGCAGGCAGAGAGATTGGTTGTGTGAAGCAAGGGTAGGGAAGGGGCTTCATCAACATGCCCCTCAGCAGCAAGAGACTACTCCAGACAAGGGATGTCTGGTTTACATAGGGAGTACAGTCTGTTCCCAATTATCAGCTAATATGATCCTCAACCTAATCTGACCAAACCTACAAACCCAGATATTAAAAAGTCTGTGTCCCCTGTCTTCCCCCCGTCCCCTTGTCCAACTTTTAAACAAAAACTGAAGGGCAATACAAAAATATCACAGGTAGGCCCTTATATGTTGAACGAAGGCAACATACTGTTAGAAAGAAAAAAGATACAGGAATGTATTAATTTAAAAAAGAGGAAACAGCTACATAATACATTAGTTACAGTACAAGATAACTAGGGAGGAGACATTGGGCAAAATAAAGGGATGGACTTTGAGAAGGGGCAAGGGTCACACTACCTACTTCTGCAGCTAAGAAGGTTTTGCAAAAGGTAGGGAAGGACAGACAGAAAACATGAAAAAATATGACTAGATTTCACACTCACCTACCACTCCAAGTGTCTGAGGATTTACTTTTGTCAGAGTCTGTGTGAAGAGTCAGAAGAAGAAAATTCTCAAGAGACTGAGAATATGCTCTAAAGAGTTTTAGAGAGATAGGGAGCAGGAGAGCCCTTTTTGGACCTCGTTGATCTGCTAATTCCCCCAGACACCCCGACCTATATCCCACAGCAGAGGTCAATCACTGCTTTCTGCCAATGTGGCAAGTGTAATTTCTGGATGAAATCAGAGGAGGGAATGGCAGTAAAAAAAAAAAAAAGGGCAGGATGGACACAAGCATGCTGCTGTCCCAAAGCTCAGGGCTGGTTAGACTGAGACATCCTGGCAGGAATAGTACTCTGCTACCAAGGGGAGTCGTGTTACCAGAGGAAGGAAATGGAGATACAGCAGCAGTGCCAACGTGGGAAATCCAAGTGCTCCCTCAGCCCCTGAAAATGCTGTGAAAACATGATACAGGAAGGGCTGCCCTTCTGTCATCTCTAACACAGAGCCTTACAAATGGCTCAGGAGAGGGAGAGAGGTGACCACTACAAGAAGCCTCCCAAGGACTTCTGCTCCAGTAGTAACCCTTTTGTAAGGAACATATCTAAATGCAGGCACTCACATGTTTACAAACAGAAGGACAACTGACTGTCATCAGGCTATTTCCATCCAAGTAACTTTCCTGAGGGACCATACACTTTTAAAGGGAACAAAATATCTTCCCTTCCCACAGGGAGGAGATTCATATGCATTATTCATTAACTGCTTTCTGCACAGGAATCTGGGAAGTGCAGAATACTGTAGAACAGCTTGGGGGAAAATTCACTGAGTTGTGTGTCTTGTAAGTGTGGAAAGGCAGACAATGAAGAGAGAATAATTTTTCAAGTCTGGAAAAAGTTTATTCTTGGTGTTTTTCCTGTGACATGTGCTTCTGGTGCTTGCTCCTTATCCTTGCCCCAATTGCCACCAGACAGTGCAAAGCAGTGACTTCCACCACAAGAGTTTAGGGGTTTTATCACTGTTAATCTCCAGTTCAGTAAGGCTGCATGGTACCACAAACAGCAAGGCATGCCTGATGAGTCCCTGGAGAACTTTAAAATACAAGATGGGCACCTTAAGCTGCCTCACAGGGTGTAAAGGGCATGTATTTCCACAGGGAGCAGTAGCAGGCCACATGAGAAATTCCAGGTGCTGCCCACACAAGTGCATCACAAGAGTTCAGAGAAGGAAAGCCTGCTTTGCTCCATGAGCAAGCTTTCATCAGTGGGAATGAACACAGTCCTCTGCCTCGGTGAGATGTAAAAATCTGGGCAGCTGCAGAAAATAATCCGGAACAAGACACGGCTGCAGTAATCTCTGATGAAAAGACAGATCAGTTAAATCTGTTCTTCTCCTCAAGATCACTTTGTCCTCCTGCAGAGCATCTGCATATAATGGCTTTGTATCTTGGGGCCATCTCTTTCCCACCATGTCCAATTTCCAAAGACTGGGCAACCCAGAGCAGACTCCTGTGTCCCCAAACGTCCAATGACATTGTATTTTACGTATCCTTTCTAACTTCCTGACCACTACCGCCCTGCCAGAATCCAAAATCAGACCTGTGGCACATTCTTTGGGCAACAAGTCCTGAGTAGAAGAAGATGCACGGTCTCTGGTCCTCTGCAGTCTCACAAAGGCCTTTAGGTTGGGCAAATACCAATGCATTTTTAAACTTTCTGCTGCAGAGGCAAATTGCACCCTTGGATTACAGTCATCAGCTAGAAGTTGCAGAAGCAATTATTAATACCCGTAAAGAGCTGGCATTCACTGTGAGATCACGTGCTTCAGCTCCAGCCATCTGTCCTTAAGGCAGATCTGGCATCAGTGAATGCACTACAGCATACTGATGAAGATTTTGATATGACTTGTGATAGAGATTATGTGAAATCACTGGAGGCTCACTCACCCTTCTCCCCACAGATTTCAGGGTCCCACCCTGGCTTGTTTTTAAATACTGGGCACCACCAGAGTGACTCACAGGATCACTTGTGGGTGAGGCAGGGGCTGGATCCCAGTGACAGCCATCTGCCCATCCCAAAAGCTCAAGACTGCAGGCCAATTGAGCAGGCTCTCCTGATGGCAACAGCCTTTCACCAGCTACTGAAACACACCTTGGGCATACACCTATCTCCCATTAATTCTGAGAATTATTTGAAACAGGCTTGCAGCAGGGAGCATGGCCGGGGAGGAATAGGTTTAAATTGTCTGTCATCACACAGTCCTGACTCAAACAAATTATCCTTGCATGGCTGATTCGCTAAAAATACAAACTCTCCCAAATCCCAGCCACTTGCATCTGCTAAACTAAGTAAACTCAGAGGCTGCTGAGCACAGAACTTGGTGTGTCAGCAGCAGTGCAGGGATACCCCAGTGACAGCCAGTGTGCAGGAAGAAGCAGTGAGAGCAGCTGGCAGCTGGGCCCCTGGGGCAGGCACCGGCAGTACTCAGGAGGAAAGGCTCCAGCAGACAGACTACTGCTGTCAAACACTTTCAACTGATAGCTCATGTAGGTCTGCAAGTTCCCAAATTGATGGTCTGTAAGGAAGAATGGGAGGGAATTCTGCTAAAGTTAGTAACAGTGGTAATGTTCTGGTGCACAGTTTCTGCTTGGACTATATTTACATCATGAGGCTAGAAATAATGCAAAATTCCGTGTATGTTGCCTAAAATGAATGAGGAAAACAGAATCAAAGGAGAGACTGTAAGTCAAATAATACAGTAACCAAAAAAAGTGTGCCTACAAATCTTGGGTAAGAGTTGTTACAAATCAATGCAGAGGATGTGTGTGATAAAATCATTTGCTCTAAGTAAATGTATGTTCTATTCACTGGCCTCAATTAAAAGGGTTAATAAGTTAACTGAGGTTTTCATAATACTTTTCAACAGTTGTTTAAGCATTTATATACTAGCAGATGGAAAACACATTTATTAAACATTTGGTCTTTGAGTCATGCTGACGTTAGTATCTCAAACAACATTAATTCAGGCAGCAGCTTTTTGTAATGCCCTCATTCTCTGACTAACTGATGTATAGTTACAAATTCACGTAGGAGTCAAGAAAACTGCTCAGATACAAAGAAAACCTGAGCAGAAGCCCACAGGGTGCTCCAGTGTAACTGTGCACATACAAAATAACTACAGGATGCCAGGCTGCTGCAGAAGAAACAGCAGACGGTCCAGACACGATTTTTGTCTCTCATCAAACCACCTGTGTTCCCACAGCCCTGGCTTGCTGCAGGGAATGGCAGTGGATGCCCAGATCAGCTGGGAGTGAAAAGAGTACTCTGGGAGCAAAGACACTTGACAACTGCAGACTGGCTGTCACAGCAGCAGCTCCTTGCTTTATAGGTGCAAGAAGGTTAAAAGTAAAAATGATGTTCTGGTGGCTACAGTGCCACTGCTTTAAAAACTCTGCAGCAGCAGAGTTAAACATGCAGGGAAACAGTTCAAATGAATGTGTGCAGGATGCTGTACGTAGAGAAGCATGTTAAAAATGGAATGGGAAGGCATGAAAACATAAATCCATACAGTAGATTTAGGAGAAGGCATAGGCAGAAGGGAGGAAAGAGAAAAGAGCAGGGAAATCTCCAACACTATGTATAGAAAATAATATGCCTTTTTTTACAGCAGAAGTACAGAAAGGGTTTGTGCCACAGCCTTGCTATACTGACCCCTGCAGCCCATCCTACTCAAGAAAACTGGAAATGCTTTTTTACGTCTGTTAAGAAATGACTAACAATTCTCTGGATACAGAGAATGAGGTGCTTATGGAAGTCAAATAAAACATGTTTTTATTATGGTTAGTGACAAATACAGTTTTTAATCCTTTATCTTTTTTTAATCAGTCTCCTATGTTTTCTTTGCTGCTTCCTTGTTCTCCACATCAGAATAAACAGAACTAGACTGGAAGTTTATTCCATGCAGTGCCTTTCAGAACATGTGTTTTGAAAAGAAAGTTTTCACAAACAGGTTGTTAGTGAAAGGAATGAAAATCCATCCAGAGCTATTTCCAAACTGCCCTGTAAGTTTTCTGCTTGTGCATTGTGCTTTTTGTAGTTGACTGGAAGACATTTCTACAGATATCACTACAGAAATCTTAGCAGAGCCTCATTAAATAGATGAATTATGCATCAGTCCTAGCAAGCACAGTAGCTAACAATTACTGGAAGTTTCACCCAGAAGTTAATGGAGACACTAATACTATTTAGGGAAACAATCACCTAATTTATTTTTTCTTGTACTACGCAAAGAGAAATTAATTTGTATCATGTAACAAACCAACTGCAAGCTCCCAATAAGCTCCCCACAGACTGAGGGTATTTCCCAGCTCCTGAGGCAGCTTTTTGGATGACTGCACAGCATGCTCTGGGACTTGCACTCCTTAACCCTGATGAGTTTACTGGACTGAGCAGTGAGCTCACATGCCACCAGGGAAGACTGTAAACAGTTATCCAGCACTATATAACGAAACACTATCCAGCACCTGATAAAATAAAGCAAATTTTTCTGCAAGCACCAGTTTACTGAGCTCTTTTCTGAGCAGACGGCACAGCTTTGACAGCCTAGTCCAAAATCAGTACAAAGTCACAAGAACAACTTCCAAAATGGATAAAAATGAACAAATGAGTTTGCAGCCCAGAGAAATACAGGTCACTACACGACCTCTGTGCAATGAAACTGTGAACGGTGTGATAACGTTTCTAAGTCAGCAGCAAACAAAACTATTGACAAACAGTCCTGAAGCATAAATCACAGTCTCTGTCATTTATTCACTGCATTTAAGGTTCATGTCTTTACAGAGATAGGCAAGAGACAGAGAGACTTATGATAGGTGCTTTCATGATAAAGTCATCACTTGTGGTGTAGTTTATCTCCTATACACATGCACTAAAATATTTACAGCAAATGTGCTTCCCATAAATATCCCTTAAGAAAATCTCTATACAAATGCAAAATAGCTAGATCCTTTCCTGGAAATAAGTTCCAAATTCAAGCATTCCCCTACAGATTTCATCTGCAGCAGCAGTAGTCCATATAGGCTTGTACACTGAAAAAAAATTACCAAAAAGCACATAGGCACATAATTATTTGATAGTGCAAGTACTCACGTTCTCGAGTTAACCAAAGCAAACCACTGCTTCTTAGTCACTTCATACTTGAATGAAGCTGAACATGTGGTCAGACTTGCCAAAATATTCAAGTAACATAAACGCGGCTTAGTAGTCCACAACAAGTCTTTCTAGTTCTTTTTCCTGCTGCTGGTTGATTCAGAGGGCGCAGAAAACACCACCCCTGAAGTTTGTCTTTCCACTCTTAAGAGCTCCATGCAATTAAGAAACTTGCTTCAGTACCTCCAACGCCCAGATCAGTTCCTGCTCATCCAAAGGCATTCTCTCCTGGGCAGCACAGCAGCACAACAAATCACAGGTATTTGCTGCCCAATATTCTGTCTATTATGAGCTGCTGAGGATTTGAAGACATAGCTGCATGTTAGAACGCTGGCCTCAAGGGTTTGCAAAGCCAACAAGTTCTGACAGTATCTTCAAAATGTTGTCCAATTTAGTTCTGAATTAAATACTTGTAATTTATTACAGCGTCTCTCTACGAATAAGGGCACAAACGGCTTTATGCTGCAAGAAGCCCGTGTTTGCCTAACAATCCTGAAACTAAAATTTTGTCTTGCATTAACACATCCCCCACTACAAGCATTAGCTTCTTTTAGACTTACACATCAGCCCACCAGCGTTTTCAGTAGTCAATTCTACTGCAGGGAGAAAAAAAATTAGTAAACCTATCAGTAACACTCCATGCACAATTTTTCTTTCCTTGTAAGCAGAGGAAATTTTTTCTGCATGACTTAAGTTAAAGGCATATTACAAATAAAAGTCAGGTTATATGGGGGGTTTAGGCAGCAAACAGCTACAGCTAAGTCACACAGCAGAGGTTTTGCAGTCCACCTTCTCAAAAGGATTACTGAAGGTTACCGATGGTTTCTATCTTAAAGAATATACTTCTAATTATATAAAAAGGGGGTGGGGGAAGGGAATAGAAATATCTTATTTCAGCAGTCTCAAGATTTAACAATATTGGTAAATTTAACCTTAAATTATCAACAGATAATAGTAATTCCAAAGACTTAATTGAACTTTCACTAGCCTTTAAAAAAGACTTCTTGTTTTGCATAAACTGCTCATAATGGAACTCCGTAATTCTAATATCCTGCACGCAAAATGTTTTAATCCCATGCTCTAATTAGAATAATTCTACAGTGAGCACAGTGAGTAACCCACAAGCTCCTGCCATGCACTTGAAATTTTCCATGTAATCCTACTGCCGCAGCCTCAGCTTTATTGAGCTAAAACTATGTTTGTGCAGTGATCAGAAGAGGAAAATATTGACACAACCTCAGGAGGAACACTGCTGCTGTGCTGTTATCAGTTGTTCTGCAATTTCTGCCCCCTTCTGACCTGCCAGCCCTCCTCAGCAACCTTTCAACACGCCAAGCAATCTGTTTCACAGAGTATCACACAGCCAAAACAGTTTGTGAACTTCTTAAATATAACAAAAAAGTGAACACCTCCTCAGGATATTGCTTGAGAAATGTTTTGCAGGGAAGCAAGCAACAAAAATCAGACTGATCAGTAAGGGTGACCAGGAAAGGTTGGGCATTTGATGCATTAAGATCTGGTTCATCTCACAGATTATTAGACTCAGTGTAAGAGCCACATGATCCTGCAGCACAGCCCTGGGCCTCCCGGAGGCTAGAGTAAGCCCCTTGAGAGCAGAGCACACTGCATGCTGAATGACTCAGTGTCAGCCCTGAAGTCTTCCCCAAGTACTTTGCATGCTATAAATATTTAAAAGAATATTGGGACTGGGTGGGGGGGAACAGAGAGGCTCTGATCTACCAGGAAGCTGTTTTGCAGTATTTAAACTGCCATTGCTTCCTTTTCCTGCTGGAGCAGTGAAAGAAATTTTTAAATTAATAATCCAGAGGGGGAAAGAATTCCCATTTAGTTACCTGTAGCACTGCCGTTAGTGTTTGCGGGGTAGGCCATGTTTGCTCAGTGACACATCCACAGCCAGGCTGCTTGGTGTCATGCAAATGCCATGCATCAAGTCCAACCAGACATGCAACCTGGAAAAAAAAACAAGTGAAAAAGCAGTTAAAAACATGTTTTTAAGAAGTTAGGTACATTAAGCAGTAGGCATTTCTGAGTGTGCAAAGTCTCGTCTTCAACGCAAAGTTCAGCACAGCAGTAGCGTGCTCCTCTTAAATCAGCACCCTAGCTATCACAAACCCCAAACGTGTCCAGGTGAAGCTGAACTGTGGTTCTCTGACGACCTCTGGGTCTGTTGTCAGTGAGGATGCAACTAGCTGAATCTGCAGGTGGCCTTGGTTTTTTTCTGGCCCACCCACAACTTTTTTGCAGCTGGTCTCTAAACTCCCTTATACCACCACTGATTCCTCACATTTGCTGGCATGTGTATAAGAGTTTTAGATTACCCAACATCTTACGAAGGCAGGGTTAGAGGATTTTTTTAGGTGAAGAGCACCAACAGAAGCACTGTACCAGTGAGTGGGGGACTAATGACAATTTCTGAGCTCAGGTGTCCCCCTGGGGAGGTGAGGGCAGAATGCTGGGATGCAGCCAGAGCAGGCATCTCTGCCTGACAAGCCTAGACACCAGCAGCTGCCGTGTGGAAGAGCAGGGTAGGGGGACCAGAGGTGGCACAGACGCTGTCAGGAATGGCACTCATCTGACTACAAGACTTCTCCTCTGCAAGTTCCAGCAGCAATGGTCTCTCTTCTGGGCTTTACATTTTCTCCCAACCCACACATGGCAGGCTGAACCAATAAGCAGTGCTTGCCTGAAGCTCAGGCTGCAGGAACATGAAAAAGGGCACTGTCCTCCTGGGTGGGTGGCTGCTGAGGTGAAGCCAAATGGGAGGCAGAGGCCAAACCAGCAGCTGTTCTGTGGCTAGATGGCTGGCTCTGCAAAGCCAGAATTGTTGGCTCTGCAGCAGGGCTCCTCCTCCTCCTTCCCTGCCCACCTTCAGTGCAGGGCGCAGCCTGACCACAACTCTCATCTTCAGAGCAGGTCTGACTAATCTGGGGCTGCAGAGATGCCTCTTCCTGAGTCTGCTTTGAGATTTCTACAGTCCAAATAGCATTGCATTTTGTTGACTCAGATAGGTGGAGCTTAGGTGTATGAAGAATACCCTGCTTTGCCGACCCCCCTGTGACATGGGCTGACAACTCCTCAACAAACTAGTCAGATTTTTCCAATTATATTTGATTTAGCCCTGACAGTATGTGCAGGGAAGTATTTAAAAGCTAAGCAGATTAGCAAAGTAAAAGAAAAACAAGTAATTAATGAGTGCAGGCGCCATGTGAATTTGAGTCAACCATACACTGACTGGGAGAGAAGCTGGCTGTCTTTAAAAGCTGACAGAGCTCCATCACAGAAGCTAATACAGATTTGCTTTCTCCTTCAAGAACACAAATGCCTTCATTTCTAATACAACCCTGATACCAATTGTCTAAGAATGCAGAAAGAGCTTAATTGCAGTTCCTCCTCCCCTAGCTCTGCCATATGCACTGACATTTCACCATCTCTTGTTCAGTGGAGGGCAGAGCATAAAGCTGCTATAAAGATTGTATAAGTGAAAGGCTACAAACAGCAAAATAAGGCAGAAATCCAACAGAGGCCATGATGCATAGAGGCCCACCACAAGATTCCAGGCCTAACAATAATTATTAAATTTCTGTAACAATGAAGCATGGCAAAAAAAGGGAAGGGAAGGGAAGGGAAGGGAAGGGAAGGGAAGGGAAGGGCATGTTGCTGGCACAGTTTGCAGCTGGGACAGAAGTTTTAGATCTGTGAGCTTTTAGGAAAATATTAACTACTTCCTTTCAAACAAGAGAGATTTTAAAGCATCACTCCCATCTCTGCTTGCTGTAAGGATATGAAGTTATGCTTTAAGCTGAAGACAAGCAATTTTTAGAGTCACAGTGAATGCTTACTGAGAGATTATCGTCAGCCTCCATGTGAAGTTTAGGACATGTCCTGAAGCTCAGGACAGCCACTGTCTCAGGGCAGGCTTCACTTAGCAGGGCATCAATCTCTATCAGTGTAACAAAGGGTAAATATACCTACTGAATTTATTTACCCACTTCCAATTTGTTCAGCATAGCTCTGTGCTTTCTCAGTGGCACTGTAAAAACAGGTATACTTCCCTGCTTTCACGATATACACTGTACAAGGGGAGACCTGAGGGCACGCACCCAGGGATGGGTATGGATATGAGTGGGAGGGGATCCTGGGGGATGATACATCTCTTCTAGGTGCAGTGCAGTCCCAAATTAGAGTGGGTCAACCACAGAAATGAGGCCCAACTGTGGCATGCCCTCATCATGGGTTTAAAAGTAAAATCTGTTAAAACACTACTCACCATTCACAGGCACAGATGAGGAGAGCTTCTCAAAAGCAAGTGACAAACGTAATTGAGGTGAGAATTGACATAAAGTTAGTAAAAACAGCCTTGAAAATCTAAACAAGGCCTAAGATCTACGTTTTGTTGCAGCTTGAAGGGATACAATTGACCTGGTACAAACTGCCTTGTGGGTATGTTTCTATTATTTTCAAAGCTTTGCAGGCTCAGGTACCTCAAGCAAGCTCACTTGCTGCTTCTAAGCTTAAGTGAGGATTAATAAAATAATTCAGGAAGCAAATTCAGTCCAACAGACAGAAAGAAAGGAAAAATGAGAGAAAAACATAGGATCTAATAATTTGTTAGCCAAGTGAAAGAATTGATTTCTGTATTGTTTTTGTTTTTCTGTTTGTTTTAGAATAAATGTAGCAGGAATTGAAAATCTGACTATTAAGCACTCTTCAAGTACAGAAAAAAATCTGATCTAGCTCAGCAAACTCATGGAAGAAGAGAATTTTGTTAAAATGTGCTTTGAGCCATACATCGGGAAAGGAATTCCTGAAATTGCACAAACACATACATGGATCATTTTTAGAATGGTGCCACATTTGATTCCCCAGCTGCACACACCCCAGGAGCTGCATTTGGACACAAATCTCTCACATGGGCGAGGCCCAGTGAAATACCAAAGATCAGCTAGAATACAGGGAGGAGGAAAACTTAGCCTTCTCCACAGCAAAGCATATTCTCCAGTAGAGACATCTTACACAAGAAAATTAGTAGAGGAGCTTGTATATTCCATTCCCAACTCTTCAACTCTTTGCCTATGTGTTGTTACATGCTCAACCCGTGCCTGCCTGTGAATACTGTGATTTACAGATCCTAGGGCAAATCCAAAACAAGCAGAGACTAGCTATATGAAGAGTTATTGCTCAATGAAGCAGTTGTTTAAAGTGTTTTGCATTCGATATTCAAACTCTCTTCTGCCCTGAGGTTCAATAGCAGAAACCTTAAACACACATGATCCTCAGTTTCCACAAATGTTCACGACACTCCAGCTTTTACAGGTTTTTCCAGAATGGTGATTTTTTTAGGCAGAACATAAAGCCTATGTCCTAACCCTATCCTAGTCACAAGGGGAAAGAACCTTGCTCCCCTTTTGTGCTGCATCTTGCTGGGTCACTGACACCTATTCTGGTGTTTCAGTACCAGAAGTATAGCTCAGTTCTGGCATCCACACAGCAGAACCACAGAAATGCAGAAGACTCAAAAGGCACAGGCCTTGCAGAAAATCCAGACTCGCACTTCAGTCTGATGTTTGCAGGAGATACTTAAGATAGAAAACAATTGAGGTTTGGTCTAAGAGCAGTTGTGGAACAGCATGTTGGCAACACAGTAATTAGAAGAGAAATACAACTCAGCTCTTAACCCAGAAAAGAAATCCTGAAAGTCCTCCTGTCCAGGGCTGAGGTCACATGTGGAAACGGTGATGGGCACACACTGGTTTGTGGGATTCAAGAAAACACATTTTGGCTTCCCAGGAAAGGAGGCTTTAGGCTAAATAGATGAGTATGTAACTTTTTTTTTTTTTCTCATAGCACACACAGACTCTTAAGGGCAAACAGTCACAACAACCACTCCAAACACGCTCCAGATCAGGACCATATTTTGAACCACTCACAGGGTGAATGTGGCACAGACAATGCAATTCTGTTGTTTGAGATCTGGATTAAAAGCGGGAGCACTGTATATCAGAATTGTGAATGGTTCGAAGGTACTGGCTCCCAACTGTTTAGGTGGATGTAGTCAGGGAACGGTACCAGGAGAAAAACCAGCTCTGCAATCCTATCCAGCAAGTGCAAAGTGATGATTAAAGAGGTCTAGGGTAGAAGGGTTTGACAGAGCAAGTTGACCCACGAGATGCAATACTCAAGAAGAACTGGTACTGCTCCATTCCTGCTATACATCAGTGCAACAAGGTTTCTGCCTGAGACTTCCCTCTCACATGTGGGTCGTCCTGGCAGTAGAACTTGCCCAGTTTCATTCTGCAAGACACTGATAACATTTGCAAACAAGAGACAAGATACACGCAAAACCCATCTCAAAACACAGATGGAAATTTCTCTAGCTGCAGGAAGAAATTAGCACTGGGAATGCCTCCCGCTCAGCTAGAGTGGCAAGCAATTTTCAAACTTGTGCTTCTCTACAGGAAACAGGAATGTCTGCAACCTATATGTACCAAGTATGCCAGGTGCAATTTAAATGAAGCAAGGTCTGAAGCCAACAACAGCAAAAGAGAAAGTATGTGGGGAGTTGCTCTGTGGTTGGTTGTTGGGATAATGATTGTATCTCACTGATACTTTCTTCTCAATCTTACCCCTAATTTGGTTGTGTTCTTCTTATATTTATGTTTATCAAAATAAGTGGCCAATAAACTGAAAGGCAACATTTGTAAGGGAGAAATACCTTTTTTTAATATATGCTATTTTAGAATTAAAGGCAAAAACCAAGTAAGAATGAAGGCATATAAGGATTCTTTTCAGGTCACACATGCAGTAATCAACTTTGAGATAAGGGTCAACTGTGAGTGATTTTCAATTTCACTGAATTATTTAATCATATAACAATTCACCCATTCATATACTTTCTGGAGCAAATGTCTTTCTAATGTTGCATCCAAATCACAAGCAAAATTATGCAAGTTGCTGTTCAAGTCTCACTAACTGAACAAAATAAATCAGTAGCTAGGCCACTGTAAAAGGCAGAACTAAAAATCCCTGGGACCAGTTTTTCCTGCAGCATCTCTCAGGCAACAGTCAGCTGTGGTTCAGTCTCTCCATCACAAGACAGAGACAGTATTCTTACTATATGCAGTATAACAGGTAATTTATTTTGGACACTATTTAAGCAGTCAATCAAAAGAAGTCACCTCTCACTACGGGTTGTTGTTGTTTTTGTTTTTTTTTTTTTCTGCAGAATCTGCAGTATGAGAGCAAAAGAAGCCTTGTAAATCCTTTCAACAAGCGAGTTAATTAACAAGATATGGCTACGGTCAGCATGAATTTACCTGCCTGCCTCCCTCACTCCCTCCACTTATGGCACTGGTCTGTAAAAAGGTCTTTCTTTACAGCAGAGCTCCAGGCAAAAGCTGAGCTAAGCTCTGTTAAGAAGAGAGTGACGGCTCAGAAACTCTGGGACCTGAGTCAGCAAGCTGAAGAAAAGAACAGCCAGAGTGCTCCTACCCAGGGCAAATGCTTCCCTTGTGACAAAACCAGCAACAAAAAATCAGACCCAACTCTAAGCTTTGTTGCTTTTGAACCCCAAAGTCTGAGCTAATGCAATGCCAGGTTCCAAGTCTCCAGCTGTATTGGAAATAAACATTAGTCAGTTTCATGGGGACTCTCTCAATTGTCTTTTCCCCCAGCCCCTATCTTAAGCAGACTTGCTTTAAGCTTGTCTGCCTACCTTGTTATTGCTGCAAGCAGAGAATAAATGTACAGTCTTCAGTAATGTAGGGGTCCGGGGGGTTTTCTTCTACATACTTGAAAATGGTCTTCTCATCTCCTGAGCTCAGCTTCTACAAAGCTTCTGCTTCACTCTCCCAAGCCACCTACCTACTGCACAGGAGTGGGGCTTTACTGGGCAGCTTTCAGCGCAGAAATTGCCTCAGAAAATTGATATATGTGAAAATATTTCAAAGGTACTGGGTCCTTCTGGCTATCCCTTCAAAATACCCCACAAATTTTCTGAATTTCTACAAGTATTGCTTTGTCACATTTGCTAGTAATAGTGGAAATGGTCTGCCGTCAGCTGCTGAGTTTTAGTTTCCCTTCCACAAGGAGTTGTCCCAGTTGTATCTGGAGGCTTCAGAAGAGAAATCAGCCATTCTACACAAGTCACTCATTGACTTGCTGGGACGAAAAAGAAACAGCATAAGTATTTCAAAATAGTACCCAGCAGAAACAAACATAACAAGCATTCTGTAGAGGCAGACAAATGATCTATCCAGACTATCTTGTTTTCAATGGTAGCAACAGCAGATACTATTTAAGGAGAGTACAAGTGCCTTATGATGAGTCCGTCCTTCTGTATTCTCCCAGCATCAACTATTATTGGATTGGGAATATTTAAAGGTATGTCCTTACTATGTAATTTTAATAGTCATATAAATTGCCTGTGAATTTGACTAGCCTCTTTCTGACCCTGCTGATGCCACCTGCTTATCCTGCCTTGTGGGGCAGGAAGTCCCAGGCTGTCAATACCCACCACATACTTTCTTCTTATTTTAACTTATGTTAAACTCTTGCATTGCAGGACTTGGTCAAAATCAGTGCAGATTCAGCTTTTCCAGATTTGGATTCAAACTACACCCTTTGTGATTTTATGAACTATAATCTTCTCTCCCAGATCATTTTACTTTACTAGGCAATACAATCCCCAGGTCATTTTACTTTGCCCCTTTTAGTATCCTTCCATGTAGCCACCATGTGGAAGATGCTGGTCATAAGCAGCATCTTACTAAAAAGTTGTTTGCAAGAACAATCTTACAAAATAGGGTAAGGCACATTCAATTCTTCCTGTGTAACCAAGCTTGGCTCTAACAACTAGATGGTTTGTGGGAAGGTAAACCTCAGTTCTAGTGATTCTTGTCAAGCATTTCAAGACAATACAGAACTTACCTGCAAGCACAAGCAGCTTTCTCTAGCATAGGCCAGAGGATGGACACAGCCCTCCAAAGTATCCCAAAAGACATCAGGTCAGCCTAGTAGACTTTTGGTAATGATTCCTGTTCTCAGAGACCCAGCAGACTCATTGTCAGCCAGAAGTCATATAGCCCTTGCTATGTTCTTACTATCAGAGACGTTCATTAGTAAAAGGAACTCTTTTATGGATTCTGTAAATCACGGTTGCCATGCTTTTGTCACTTGTAATAAGGAGGACATCCCACCCATACAGAACTGGCTACAATCTGATGACTTGGTGGCCCCTGTTCAACGTGCAAGAGCATGATCTTTGCACATGTGATGTGAGCCTAAACACAGACAGGCAAGTTTGGATGGCACCCACTACACAGTGCTGCAAGGCCCCCCACACCCTGCAAGCATTCTTGGACCACCCATCTCTTTTGGAAATCATACCTGACAACATCATTGTCATCACATTCCATTACAGAAGAAAAAAAAAACACCTTCAGAAGACTGCAACTCAGAAATTTCTGTTTATATTAGAGAAAAAAACCCCAAAAACCAAAGAAAAGCAACCAGAAAAAGAAAGGCAATCCACAGTAGAAAAAAACAACTTTTTTTTATACCTGAAATTCCTAATGGATGATGTAGAAGACACTCCCTTTTATTTATGCCAGTGAATAATGAGTCACATAAAAATACATGAATTCAAGCCAGTATGATATTGCTATGGGTTGTAATGCTTGCTGTGACAGGGAGCCCAAAGGATGCAGCTGGGCTATCCACATTTTTCTTGTGGAAAAGCAGGAGAGATGAGACTTCCATGGCTTGAAATTGTTCAGCCTCCAGGAGGGAAATGAAATGTGTGCTAAGCAGCATTTTCATCTGTTCTGACAAAGACTGAAATCCAGCACAAATAAGAAATGAAAAGACTTCCAAAAAGCTGTGAGGGGAATGAATGCATGTTGGGATGACACATGCATCCCAGCTGCAGCATACCTGTGGCCTTCCAGAGCTGACAACCCTGGAACTGCTCTGCCTGGGATGAGAAGCAATTCTACCTCCCTCTCCACAGCATGTATATGAACTGCCTATCACATCGTTCACTCAGTGGGGCAGGACAAAACACACCATCCTTTCCACCCTCTCTTTAAACATTAAAAGTTGAACAACCGTTGGAAAAACACATATGCAGATTCCAGTAATTTAAAATTCATTCACTTATTCAAAGAGAATTTACAGGTAGATAAAAACTTGAAGGCTGAGATTAACAAAGCAATCAAGGATATTTACAAACAGTTTATGAAATGGACTGTGATCTTGCTTAGACTTTGCATCTAAGACAAACTGCAAGATTTTAAGGCACAAATTCTGGTGAATAGACAAGTCTAACTCTTCTATAAAGTACCCAAGTATTAAGTCTTCAGTGACATTGCATACATAATGGTACAAGCATGAAACATATTTAGAGGCAGACAGCCAAATCTCAGTCTGTCTCTTCCTCTGATTTTAGGTTCGAGCTGCTATACATAACCAGACCCACCATAAATCTGATATGACAGAAGGGCAACGATATGGGACAGTTGGCCAGTTCAAAGACAAACACTTTTGTCTAGCAGCATTTGCTCATGTAACTGTGACCCCAGCTGAAGGTGTATCTTTACCTGAGAAAGCTCTAGCAGATCTGCTTTGTCCCTATCTAGCCCTAAATGCTGCTTCCCTCCCTGCAATAATGCCCAAGTCCTGGTATCTCTTTTCCTTTTTTTTTTGCTACAAATATGGGTACTGTGGACTGTAGTATCAACCTTACATGGACAGAGAAATTATAGGCTTTTTCCACAATGAAGGTGGAAAACTGTAGGGGCAAGGAGAAAATATCTCAAGGGCCAGGCTCTTGCTTTCCATCTGCCACAGTTTACAAGACAGGACTTAAAAGTCTCACTCTCCGTTAGGCTCTGTCTATAGCCCACACTGCCAACATCTATCCCTAAGTGCTAGACTATACCTACAACCTCAATACTAACATGGGCCCATTTCTCTTCAAGCTGCTTGAAGTGGCCCCTCAGCAATACAAGGGGACCCTACTTACCACATGTTTTATGCTGAGACCACAACCCCACAGCTTCAGCACAGCCAGGGAGCACACTCCAGACATCCTCCAGGCTGCTGTCCCTTCCCACTCCATCACAGCATCCCTCAGAAACAGCCAGCATGTGTCAACAATTATTTTTACCTCCTCCCTCACTTTTTGTGAGACTTTCAACATTCGTTCCAGGGGTGAGGAGGTTTCTCTGGTCCGGCCTCCAAAGCCACCCTATGTCCACACCTCAGCCTATGGACTGTGAGCCTGCACACCCTGGCAGGAATGGGGGGCAGGTTATCACAGCAGCAAAAACCTACCAGTCATCCCACCACAAGCCATATGGCCTCTTGTTAGTGAGCATGCAGCCACCCAACCATGCTAACACTTTGATTTGGAGCTGGTGTGAACCAGCCGGAGACCATCTGGCAGCAGCTGCAGCAGAGAATGATGGAGCCAGTCTAGCTGGATATCTCCACACTCTTCCTGATCAACAGCTCATAGAGAAAGGCTTGTCAACTTGTCAGGCAAGTGTCACTCAGCCTCTGCATTGCATGCAGCCAAAAATATTCTGCTACGTGCGGACACCTGCAGGGAACTTACCCACCCAAAGGAGGGGACCACAAGTTGGGGCAATGCACTTGTCCCTCACAGGAGATGTTCCTCTCTGCAGCCTAGTCAAACCAACGTTAAAATAACCTGTTCCTAATGCTCTGGGACTTTGTAATTCAATCTGAGCAATTGAAATCAGCATAGAGTTCATATAACCTGTCTTCCTCTTTCTCAGTGAGAGAGTGAACTAACACTTGCATTAATTATTCACAGCATCTTCTCATGCTCACACTCCCTATCTTTTTCAAACAGATGCACAATGGCAAGAGAGTCCAGTGCAGACAAAAGCGTGGTGATCAACTTACTGCACAAAACCTTTTTGCCTTAGGAAGCCTGGACTTGCTGAGTTATGTCTCTCCCCTGAAAATTGTAATCTAGAGCCCTGCATCTGTCATGAGGCACAGCACTGCTGTGCCACGGGGTGCCAGGAAGCAGAGGTGCTGACAAGCTGCTGGGATGTGTGTGGTACAACTGCCATGTGCAGCATCGAGACTGGCAGTGCTGACTCTCATTTCTGCCAGTCACATCCGAATAAACTCAGCCTTCATTCACGTTGTCTGTCAGCCAAAACTGCATCTCAGTGCTGGCATGAGCTGCAACAGCAACAAACAAGGGGCCATCTATATCTTACAACACGTGTCAAGTTAGAATCAAATCTGTAGTTCCCCAAATGGGGTATGCCCCTGAAACACTCGCCCTGTTATAACCCTGAGACAGTGGATTGAGTCCACCATAATCTGCAAAAACTATACCTTGCTATGGAGATACATAAGTATATTATCTTTAGTCTTTTTAGCTAAACTCTTATTAAGAGAGCAGAATGTTAATAAAGAAATAGCAAAATAAGGTATATTTTTATCAGTCACCATATGAGCAAACAGACAAATAGATGGCAGTTCATCTTGCACAAAAAACCAAATTCTGGTAGAAAAAGCAATGCAAGAACTTAAGCTTCTGAAAAGCAACACAGCAGGACTGTCACTGAAACAATTTATCCTCAATGTGATAAATGTGTCTCTTCACAGAGAGAAAGTCCTAAGCAGGAAACTAATTCAGATGTGCTTAGTAACAAAAGAATGGCTTTCATATTCACTTGTATCATTATCTTGAGCGCAGAATAAGCTGCTGCACAATTGTCAATGCCTTCCTGAAATGATACCATGAAGGTCCTAGCAGAGGAGCACTTTCTTTGTTCTGGTTATTCCCATCCACATGGTGCTTCC
The DNA here is from genome assembly GCA_013397315.1 of Donacobius atricapilla. Classification (NCBI taxonomy): domain Eukaryota; kingdom Metazoa; phylum Chordata; class Aves; order Passeriformes; family Mimidae; genus Donacobius; species Donacobius atricapilla. The sequence goes on from WBMY01003784.1 coordinate 357,151, forward strand.
CCAGAAATCTAAGCCATACCTTGAGCTCTCCCCAGTCCCAATTCCCACAGATTTCTGATAAAACACACAGCCACAATGAGCACATCAATACAGATCTTAAAAGCACATCCACCTATCTTCTCACAAGAACTGCAAAACAGAAAATACACAATTCATTTGTACCTGTCCCCCTTTTACTCTTGTTCGATGCATAATCCAGAAGACAGCAGCTGACTTTGAACAAGGACTGTCCCAGTCAGATAAAAATGAAATTTTTTTAAGATTTAGGTTCTGTTTTTTTTAGTCTGAGGGTCCCTTCTGCCTCTATAATTTCCTTACAAAGTCTAAAAATAACTGTTTTTAGCAATACAGCTAATCTTTCACTGATATAAAATCTTGGGAAAAGTTTCTATAGGAGAGGACTCTTAAAACAGACGTTTTCTAGCTTTTTTTCTTAAGATATACTGAATTTCATTTTTCCCACCTTACTTATTTGAAGGAGCTGCTTATTTTTACTGTTCTGTCACCAAAGATCTATGTACCTCATTTGGGGCTAATCAGCCTTAATTTTATCTGTACCTATTCCTTGGAGCAACAGGACCACTGCCTAAAAGCAAGCAATTGGAATTTTTACAATTCTGCATATTTTTACTGCAAGGGAAGACAATCGACAATCAAAGCCATTACAAAGCAGCACCACACAATAGGATTAAAGACCTTTGCAAGTCCTCCTCCTACTTTTAATTGCTTAAATTTCTAAGGCTATTTAATCACCATATGAGGAAATACTAGTGTTTACTTTTTGCTCTTCTTTGCTGTACTGAATGACCTTTTCTTTCCCCCTCTCCTCAATACAATAGCAAAAGCAAGCGCAGAGGTTACAACTGAATGTGGACATATGTATTGCTAATTATTAATCCATGTTTTGCCTGTTGTTTCTGATGATGTACGTCCAGTATCAAAACGTTGTGAAGAAAATGAACAGAATGAAGGCTGTGTGCTGATGTTAGCCTGCAGTGAAGTTTCAAAAAAAAAGCTGAAAACATGTAAGCAGGCAAAATTTTCCTTAGGTAAACAGTTAATTTTCGATTCTCTACATCTAAATGCCATCAACATACCTTGTATATACATGCTTACACTAAGGGCATATTCCTTTGCCATTAAGCAATAGGATAAATAATAGATTTAAGATATTAGATTACACAGTATTTAGAAATATTCTGTATTTCCCTATTCATAAAAGCATTTCATCTTTCAGGGAGGAAGGGTTCCATCAAGGTGGGAAGATCTCTGCAGTCATTTAAGCTGGGGAAACACCTTGTTGAGAAGAATGTGATCTGATTTTCAAAGACACACAAGTACAGGCACAAAACCTGCATCAGTTTACCTCCAGCAGAACAGAATTTGCTGTACAAAAACCCGGACAGCAATATTTCCAACACAGTATATCTACATCACCAGAAAAATGTAAAGTGAAAAGAGAAGAAACAGGCAAGTGATGCAGAAGACAAACCTTAAGAAGTAAAATGAACACTATGTGAATTATTATTTCAAAAATGTGAATTAAGAAGACTATATTTATGTATGCAACGGAGTATTACAATTCAAATACTTTATTGATTATTTTATAGCACATTTATAATTGGGGAAGACATACAAACCCAAATGAAAATTATTTTGAGGACATTGGTATGCTTCTTAGAAGCTGCTGTCACACTGAAAAATAATTGCTATGAAAACAGAACCTTTCAAAGAAAGAGAATACTAGCTAGGTAACACATCAAAATTAAGTTCTTAAAGGGTGAAAACCAGCATTAGTTTCCTTATAAATGTAGCTAAATTTATCATATCATAGCTCAGGCACATGAGCCTTTGAGGGCACATAAACAAGCACTATTTTCATCAGCAACTGTCAAGTGAGGCATGTTCTTTAAGGGCCAATTTTAAGAAAGCTAAATGGCACTTAAACAACAAAACTGCTATGGAAACTTTCTCAGGTTACATTGTCTCCACTCCAACCAGAATTAGGAAAGCAAATGTTAAACATGGACATGTCTAAAATTTGGTCAAGCCTTACTGGGCAACATGCACCTCACAAATTGATGTGCCACGTCACACCAACTTCTACACTGTGAACAATGCTTGCAGCTCAGAGTTAATAAAGAAGTGGATGGTTGCAGATTTTATCCTTAACTGAATTCTTGTAGCTGCAGCGTAAGACCTCAAACCTTTGCATGTATCTCTCTGCATAACAAAAAAACACTCTTAAGTTGATTTTGAGAGAATTGTAGTGTTGGTTCTTTGGTGCATAAATCACACAGCAACAGTTGCTCTTGAATAATAACTAGGTAGCTATGATTGCTGCCAAAATTTGTGGTAGGTGGCTTTTTGTTGTCGTTGTAAATAAATACATGGGAGCTTAACATACCATACTGTGAAGCAACATAACAAAATCAAGATTGTTTTATTGTACTATAACTCAGATACCAGAATACATTATTGAAAAAGTGTGATAGAAGTAGGAAGGGTTAACTTAGTGGCAGACACTGCAGCACAAAAAGTAGACGGCAGATTTTGGGCGGTATTCATCCTTCATTTTCCTTAGGGAGCTCATTGCAGGACTTGCAGAAGCAGAAAAGGACTTTCAAAGATTACTTGGGGAACTGCTGATAATCAAATTACAGCATGGACAACCAGAGCTGCAAGATATGTGAACATCCCTCTCTGTGAACCGAGTTGCAGAGAAAGGAGTAGCATAAAGAATAGTTGAAAAAATTTCTCATCATCACTGTTTAACAGCAAGATTTCTTGGTCCATAACTAATGAGATTTTTGTCTCAAGTAGGAGTTGGCCTCTCACACAAGAACTATAGAGATGAATCAAGGTTTTCAAGGTGCCTCCCACCATCATCTCCCTGTCAGCTCGGTGACACCCACAAATATCCTTCTCTTCATGGTTTTTACCTCTCTGCTGAGAGCCTGAGGCAGCTGGTCTTGTTGCAGGACGGGCACATAAACCCTAACTCCATACATTAGGTGACCTACAGCTGCTCTGGTGGTGCTCCCTTTATGGCTGTGTATCTTGGAGCTGGGCAGTTTTTAGCTCATATAGAAATAAACACCATCTGTGTGTGTGTACACCACTCCATCTCCTCCCCTCCTGAAAGACATTACATGCAGCTCCTATGCCCAAAAAAAGCTGCAGAAGCAAACGTCCCCAAAAGTGCCAATTAGCAAGACAATGTGGGAAGGCAAAACCTGAACAGGTATAATGTTTGGCACCAGTAGCACTTTGCCCAGAAACCAAAAAACAATAAAGGTAANTACCAAAGTTTCTGCTGAAAAAAAAAAAAAAAAAAAAAAAAGAAGGAAAAAAGCTTTAAAAAATTCCATTTTCATTTTATTGACTTGGCAGCAGTGAACAGTGGCAGAAGGAATGCAACTGTGGAGAGAACATTTTGTTCATTCTCAGCAGCACACAGGTTTTTGAGGCAAGGTGGGACAGAACAGCAGAAATCACTCCCTACACTCTCTAGACCTGTGAAGACATCAGCCAGCCCCTCCCATGAGACTAGTGTGTATTTACATTGCTGCAATAACAAAAAAGCATTCAAAGCAACAATGGTGAAAACACACTTTAAAAAAACCCTTTAGGAATCACTGCTACTCTATGTGTATGAATATTATCTGTAAGTATAAATTTCATCTTATTAAAAAGTGTTGATAAACACTGCAAGATAGAGTTGACTCATGATGGAGACAACTGCTGTCTAAAGAAGTAATTAATTCCTACCTGTGAACAACTTTAAAGGCATTAGTTCCAGAAAAATCACTATTGCAAACTGAGCTTTGTAGTTTCTTGAAATTCGATGTTACTCCATTTGCCTGTTTCTGAAGGGAGGACAAAATAAAATCAGAGACACCAGACAGCTCAAAGATACTTGGACAGTCCTTCAGAAACATTATTAGTTTCACCCATTCATCAGGCAGAGCAAAGTACTGTAGGAAGGCAGGTTCAGTGAGCCACTGTGCAACACACATTATCACTCATGACAAGCACAACAGCCCTGGTCTTCCCAATATGAACTGCGGCTACTGAGGGAGCTGGGGTTCTTTAGCCTGGAGAAAAGGAGACTCAGGGGTGACCTTATCCCTCTCTACAACTCCCTGAAATGCAGCTGTGGTCAGGGGGTGTTGGTCTCTTTCTCCAGGCAGCACCGACAGAACGAGAGGACACAGCCTCAAGCTGCGCCAGGGGGAATACAGGTTGGATATTAGGAAAAAGGTTTTCATGTAAAGAATAATAAAGTACTGGAATGATCTGCCCAGGAAAGTGGTGGAGTCACCATCCCTGGATGTGTTTAAAGAAAGACTGGATGTGGCACTTTGTGCAATGGTTTAGTTGAGGTGTTTGGGCATGGCTTGGACTCGATGATCTTGGAGGTCTCTTCCAACCAAGTCATTCTGTGACTCTGTGAATAGAGCACATCTTAACAAAACCCAGCTGGGCTTCTGAACACCATACTCTGTCCAGAAACAGGACACACTCTCCACAACACAACTGCAATTTTGCATGGTATCACCAAGTGGCAGCTGCACAGCTTTATTCTGTGTATAAAGGGACTTGGAAAAACCTGACTCCAAAGAGAAATAGCACCTCAGATTGAGATTTCAGAATACAAAACAGATTATTTCAGAACAAAAGATGGTTTTCACAAGAACAGAAGTTATTCCAATGTACGCCAATGGTGATCACATTTTCAACAAAAATTAGCTTTTTTTTCTTCTTAAAAAAAGTTTCACTGTTGCAGAAAATGACTTCATTAAAAAGCTGACCATGTTGCCCTCTTCAGCATCCCAAACAATGATTAATGACAGTAAAAATTAACTCCTAACATTCAAACCACAACACTTAAAACCTATTTGTGAGACACTATAAAGCAATTTGGTTGTGGGACACTATATAGCAATTACTCTTTTTTTTCCAGCTTTGGTATCAAGGCATGTGGTTTCTGCTCCCAGTCAGGTGGAACCTGCACAGTTCCTTCCCAAATTTGCCAAAATCATCAGTGGGCATAGCAGTGCATACCTCTACAAAGCAACCACTAAAAGGAGTAGTGGGGGGAATAAACATCATGCTTCTTACTATCCCTCAGGGCCAGCTGTGTTTTGCACCAGCTCATAGTTACAGCATGGGCGGAAATTTGCATTAATGAAAAGTAGGAGGAATAAAAAACAGGAATAAAAGATAACCATATCTCCCAGTGAATGTGTTTTAATTATTTCCTGCCAACTCTCTCACACCAACCTCTAATACCTCTATCTAAAATAGATGATATTATTTATTAATTTTATTTATTTACTGTCTATTCTTTATGTCCTAATCAGTCCTGTTCCTTATCTTGCTGTTGACTAAATGACTGTTACTTATGTATATTACAAAATCAAAATGCATCACAGTGACTTCTGGCATCCTTGTGCTAGCTTTAGCAAACTTGTGTCAGAAAATTTCTGAGTCTCTATACGTAAGGTGTAAACAGGGAAAAACCTCTGCTCTTGGCAGGACTGTAGCTCCTGCCCCCATACTGCAGGTGCTGCAGCAGACTGCCTAATATTCCCTACCAACGCAATTCAAAGGAGAACAGGATAGGGAGATATGTTGCAAGCCAAGAAATATGCTGTTTTTGCCAGGAACATCTTCTACGTGAACATGGAGACTTGTCAGCTAACAGCAAGATTTAAAGGAATAGCGAGGTCCTCGTCTGATTTTGAAAAGGCAGGAATCCACTAAAGCAGCTAGGCTAGCAACGCGCTAGATGAGCCTGCTACACTTTAGCACTCCTAAAAGCCTCTGAATTTCAACCCAAATACCAAGATCTGTAAGCCTCCCAAGACGCAGGGAGCAAATTTCACAGGGTACAGCCTGTGGTCTGCATCCTACTAGTCTGCAGTGCCTCGCCTCTGCTCCTGAAAGATGGTCAAGATCTCACCACAGGGCCATTCAGAGAGTGAAAACAGCAGCAAAAACACCCCCAGGGAGACACTGCCAATCTAGTAATTGAGCAATTTATTTCCCAGACCAGCCTGCAGCGCTGGGACCTGCTGCAGGCAGTGTGCATATGCCCCAAACCAAAGCCTAGGCTGCCCCATCCTGCCCTCTAGCCCATTCCCTTTAGCTTTATCCCAGGGGAGACAGGGAGCTGATTAACTGAAAGCTAACAGCAAGCACAATATATTATTATTGCCCCCTATTTTGCAGAATGTCAGAGGGAATATTAACAATAGGCAAGCACAGGATACACAAACACCCAACTTTCCCAGGCATCCGTGGTAAAAATGTGAAACCAGTGACCCATGCCAACTGATAAGCAGCTGTTTCAGTAAAGTCACAACAGAGTTGAGCCCAGGTTCAGAGCAGTCCCTGTGAGCTCCCACGAGAACATTGTGGCTGACCTCACACACATGGGTCTGTTTCTTGGTGTCTAACTCTGGTTTAATTGTCCCCAAATTGATTGAATGATTGAACTTCATTAAGTGCAACCAGAATTTTCAGATTAAATTTCTCCCAGATAGAGAAGTCAAAGCTGTAAACTCTAACTTGGCTATTTGCTTCCTAAGCTTGATCAACCTCTCTGGCCAAAGCATTCAAAGTAATGGTCGAACTCTTCAGCTGCAGATGCCTCTAGCATTTTGCAAGGTGTGACCATTTTCCATTAAGTAGTCCAAGACTCAGTACATAAAATAAGAAAGTATATGTATTTTTTGCTCTAGCTAGAAAATACAAGTTTTTCAGCACAACTTGAACTATTGAGGGCAGAACTGGGTGAGACCAGTGTAAAACCTGGCAGTAATATCAATCTTATATACTGACAAATGGTAAACAATCAACAGATAAAAAGACTACAAATCTCATTTGCCAGCATTGTGTCTACTTCTTCAAGAAACTATATGTTCCTCTCAGTTCAAATTAATTCAACCAGTATGTAATCAAGAGAATTTTCTAAAAAACACTGTGCTGAGAGTACTGGGCAAAGTTTTCTCTTCAATAACCCAATCTTTTCCTACAGAGGCTTCACTTCTGTAGGAGGCATCCTATCAATGAGACGCAGCTGCGTGAATCAAGCTTCCTTTTGCCCCTAGTGAAGGCACAGACATTTAAAAATTGTTGTTGTCAACAAATTCTTCTTCTCTTACTCACTCTTAGGTCAAGAAATATACTTGACTTAAAGCACATTCAGCCCAGTGGTTACAGTATAATACAAACCACTTATTACTCAATTTTCTGTAACTTTTATATTATAGCATGTATGCATTTCCATTTATCTTTGGTAGACCACAGTCTTTTCATTGGCACTGCTACCTCACTTTTAAGGTCATTTGTAACTCCCAGCTGGAAGGAGGGGTTGAATTTTCTATTTGTTAGTTTGTTTAGTACCACAGTGTGAAATAAAAAGCAATAATTCTTAATAAGCACCCTTGGAGAAACAGTCATCCAGAAATATTCCCCTGTACTGCATACAGCGCCAATAATGTTCTGGTAGGGAAGATAATGAAAGAAACAAAACAGAATGTATGTGTATTTTGATTTTTTACTAAAAAAGGAAGAGCAGAAAAAGTAATACACGCTAGTTTTGTTATCCTTTTCAAATGCAAGACAGGCAGAGAAAACAGATCATTTGTATGAGGTGAAAATTGAAACATCTTTTCCACATTTTTTTTTTTTTAAACTTGAACATGTGCAGTTTATGTACCAAACCAGCTGCATTCTCTTTACCCCAGAACACCTTCCCTTAATTTTGCTCTGAAACATGTCACTGCTTGCTCATTTCAGAAGGACGGCTGGACACTTATATATGTGTACACTAATCTGATCACATAATATGTTGAGGCACTAACCTCTTTATCAATCTCAAAACAAGATAAGGCTAGAGATTGTTTTTTTCCCTGTACTTATGCAAAATCCTAGACATTTAAAATAAATAACACAATATCTTCTCCGATGAATGAACTGTGCTCTTGTTTAAATTACAACATTAATTAGTTTAACAATTAAGCAAAAAGAGACATTAGTCCAATTTTAGTGGCAGAATGAAGGATGGCAACTTTCAGCATGGCTGTGAATTGTGGCAGAAACACTTTTAAGACGGGAGCTAAAGCAGGGGTGAGAAATCAAGCAGGCACCAGCAGAACCCCAGGCAGAACCAGCTCCCTGCAGAACCATCAGAAAGATGAGCTGAGGCTGCAGTCACAGGCTCTGCTTCGACGTGACCTGCTTCTTCAGCAAGAGCTTAATCTTTGTCTCTGTTTTCAGTTATCTAGTACTTAGAAAAGGGCCCTTTTCCAACCATGAGGATTCCCTGGAGCAGCAAGGTAAGAGTTTCATGTCCAAGCACCAATTGTTCCATGCAATCCTCTAGCTTTTCTATTCAGGCAAAGCAGAACGATTGCATAAGAAATTCCTTTTTGACATCTGGGCTCCTTCTTTGCCCACCATGTCTCACCACAGATACACCTTAAATCACTGTGTAAGAGGACACAGCTGTGACAGAGCACCAGCATTTTGCAAATTTTCATTCAAGGCACTGAAATACAGACTAACCCTCAGCAGTGGCCCTTACAATCATTTAGAGAGGGCAAGTAAACTCCACCCGATTTGTTCTCTCTGCTTGAAAGAAATGTAATCTGCATCTGAGTATCTAATTGCCTATACCACAGAGCAATTTCTGCCTAAGAATCTTTATATTAAGAAGCTTAATAAACAATATCAAAGAGCAGTGGACAACAGAGAATAATTACTCATTCCAATAGCATATGTTTGTGGACAAACTCTGAGTTGTATTCATATTAAGGAATAATTCAGTGTGTTAACTAGCAGACATCTGAACAAGACAAGGAAAGAATACAGATCCTGCAAATAGAAAAATTAAGCTTGTTAAGTTCAGCATTCTGACCATTTTATTTCTAGTTAACTGACATTAAGGATTAAGACACTTTAAAATACTTTAAGTACATTTAATATAAAACATTTGAATATAATTAATTTATTTGAAACAATAAAATGTATTTTTTATTTAATACATTAAGAATATCAAGTCAATAATTCTGTTTTTCCCAAACTTGATTACTCTCTTCTCAGTATTTTTACAAAAACAAGGTGCATTTTTATTTGAAATGTTTTGTTATATAGATACATATAACATTATGTGTGTCCAAGCCAAGATTTATTCCTACTGTTTGTTGTCCGGGGGTTTTTTATGATTATTTTATCTTTTATACTTTCATCTCATACAGATAGCACAAGCCATAAAAAGATGCTGTCACTTTAGTATAATAGCATCTAGGTATTGGATACCTATTTGCAATTAAAAGTTTCATCATTCTCCCTTAACAACATAATTACCTTTACCTGAAAACCTTTCTGATAATCAGTCTCAAATCACTAATCTTAATTTCTTATTTGCATTATGTATGACAGCTAAAGGATATGCCACAAAACACTTGGTGGAAATACACTTTTACACATCTAAGACAAATTTTTGCAGAAGTGCTTGCATAGTACTTTTTCTAATTGTACCTAAGGGGTAAGTTGAGTAGAAACAGATAGGAATTTTTTAACCTAACTCAAAATAAATGCAAGTGGATTTGCACTGATTATCTACACTTTCTTTCCAGGTGAAATCCCTTCTATCTTTGGGTAAACAGGTTTTGCTAAAGGGAAAATGTGAGACCACAAACCCCACCATCTCAGAGACCCGTGCCTTGGCATAAATGGCCCAGAATAGGGACCACTATTTTTTCCAGCCTCTAACAGGTTCATGACCATTTAGTCAGAGAAGAACTTCAGATACCACGTCTCAGTCCAGGTCTGCCCTTCAATTTCTTTCAATGAAAAGCAGCACTACTGAATGTCAATAAAAGAGTGCTGGTGCTCACCAGGATTTTACCCTTGCATTGACACTCAGGTATGGGACATCCTGATTTAACCAAGTTTATCTACTGTGTTTAATACTTCACATGTATAGAAGGATGCTGTGTTTTTCTTAATTATGGCTTAATTTTGATATTTTGAAAAAGTTTCTTCAAGATACCTGCAACTTGACACACTTATTCATCCACTGCTAACCCTTGACCAATAATGTATCATCACACCCAATCATTTTAGCATACTTCTCAATATTTTGTAATTGTCCCATTTCACTCCAGCAGAATCCTCCTCAGGTTTGTGCCTGCAGGACAGCAGGAACACATCTTTAGAAGTGTGTAGGTGAACACTCAGCCCTGCAGGACCTCAGCTCTTCTGAGATATAGGAGGAGAAACTAAAAGGAGAATAATGCAATAATTTGCAGCTCTGAAAACTGGCACGTCCTACACCGGCTTTTCAGACCTGGAATACACATTTTTCCCCAGTACAAAGGTGTGGTGGACAAGCAACAAAAAGTGATTTTGCCATCACTAGAAAGGATTTTTTATACTGAATAGTTTTTATCATCAATCTTATGATTCTTCTGAATAAAACAAGTTTCCCATTGAACTATCCACACTGCCACCTAGTGCAAGAAGCTGGGCTGTTGGGTTGTTTTTTAGGATGAAACTGCTAGTTTTAAGGGAGCAGATTTTCAGCATGTTTCTCCCATACAAAGCAGCAAAAAGAGAAAAAAATTGCAAAACACTTCTCCTGTATTTTCAACAGCCAACAAAACTTATCGTTTACTTTTGTAATAGCAGACCATAATAGCCAAAGGCATGAGGTCAGCATTGCAAAAAAAGACTTGTTCACAGACCAAAATGAGAGGTTTATTATTAAATCAGGTATTGGGAACAGAAGAGGTTTTTCTGTTCCCTTTTAATGAGCACATCAATTATACAGAAACCAGGGTGTGTCTGGGAACCTAACGAAATCCATCCATCAGCCGTCAGCCCACGGGTAAAACACACAGCCTCACCCCAAGAGGATGGCAGACGTTACAACAAAATTACTGTTTGCGAGTTGCACTAATCATTACACTACATGTGAAGCCAAAGCTCTGCTGGCTGTTGTGGCTGTCAAAAAGCAAACTGCACAGGACTAGGGTTACACAGCTCTCCTCTTCCCGCAGCTGCTTGCGAGCTGCTGCTGCCGGGGGCACCGAGGGACAGGAGTGAGCAGGGTAAGGCAGCCAGCAGCACCTTGGGTCAATTTTTCTGCCCATCTACCTGCTGGGGGGCAAGGCAGGGACGAGGGACATGGCCCTGGCCACTTGGGAGCTCTGCTCCCTGCCAGAGCAGGTCATCCTGTGATGCTGGGGAGTCCACACTGGCTACTTAGCCACCTTTCTGGTCAGCAAGGAAATCATGTTGCCAACCAGGCATTGGGTTTCAGGCTGTTTCAGGCATCACTGTCTAGCCCCCCCAAAAGAGGCATAGTGTTAATTATGAGTTGGTTCCTGACCAAGGAGCTTTTGTGTCTCTGAACGTTAAGCTCCCCCTTTAATATTCCCTCAGTGTGGGGGCCTTCCTCTGTCCAGGAGGGGAATAGATGGAGCCCCTCCCAGGAGCTGGGGTCAAAACTTAGTGAATGCTCCAAGTCATCCACTGCAGGAGCCTGCCAGCTCTCTCCACCAACTTGTAACGTTGATGAGGAAAGTGATGAAACCTGCCTCTTGGATGATATGCCCAAATTGCATGACATTTATAATCCATGCTTGCATTTCACTAGGGGTAAAGGGATGCCTTTGCAGGACCCTGAAGGCATCTAGCTTTTAGTATTTTGAGTTTTTCTGTATGAAAAGCAGGAATGTTTCTGCACAAATTAATGCTCTCCTCTGTATGGCATCTGAAAAAAACTATCTGTAATAGTGAAAAAAGTCCTTAGATCAGCAGTCTGCTCACTAGTGATTTTACTATGCGCTGAATTAGTCACAAAAAAATTATACCAGAAAATCTGGTATCTGAATACGCCTCCCTATAAATGACTCTTGGGCAGGACAATAACACAGTTACATTTCTGAGTAACCCTGAGAGATCAGAGTGCTTTTCCTGCTATGAAGGAATGGCTTTACTTAGAGCAAGCCTTCTGCATGAGTTTACTTCCCACCTAGGGATTGGAGATACTGAGAGAGTGACCCAGTGATACTCACTCTCTCAACAGCATCCCAGAAAACAATGGAAAGTTCTTCCAATGGTGTTATAAGGAAGTAAGTTCCACTAGTTTACAAAAATCACACAGGTGTGGAATCTAAAGCTTCTTAAAAGAACAAATTCTTTGCTAACTTACTGGCACAGTCTGATGGAGACTCTGTACTTTTATCAGATATTAGAGGGTTGTCTTTTAAAAATCGTTGGAGAGGATCCCATAGAGCATGTAAGCATTTGTACACCATGTAAAGCAGCTGCTTTCTGTGCCACTTAGCTCACTTGCACAGCTAACATCTCAGAGAGGTAAGACCAGCAGCCAGTGGATATGTCCCAGTCTGGCACCTTTCTTTCAAGTGGATTTACAAGGCTTTTTTGCTTGGTAATAGGACAGAGTCTGCTCCCAGGGGCATGGATTGTACTGCAGGGAAAAGTAAGCTAGTCCATGGCACAGACAGCTGCCTGGTAAACCCTGTCCACCCTTGAGACCAAAAGACTACAACTTGTTGTGTGTGGACAAGGCACCACTCACTTCCATCTACCCTTCTACTGTCCTTAAGCAACAGAAAAGCTCTGTCTAAAACTGCATAGATCCATTACCGAACTGAGCCTTTATCAAAAATAAAACCCCCAACCCTCACCTTTGTGAACTTAGCAAAAAGTATCTTAATGACCCAAAGACTGTGGTAACTAAGATGACAGCAGTAGTTGTCCTGAAGGCAGTCACCACTCCTTGTGCCAGCTGCAGAGGCCATGGAGGTTATCTGTTACAGTCTCTCTCAGAGTCACAGTGGTCAGCTGATACAATGAATTTAGGAGATTTTACCTGCATCTCTGTACCTGGGTCCAGCCTAGCCACAGCCCGTCAGTGGCCACCCAGAGGGACAGTACTTAGGCCACCTAGTACCTGACTCCTTGGTGACATTTTACCCTGCAGACAAGTCCTACTGAAAAATTGATCAGTCATAAAGCTGGTGGGAAGGTAAACAGGCTTTTGGTTTGGGAGGGAGGAGGATTTGGCAACTCCTAGGCCAGCTCACCAGGTTGGCAGCTCAGGTCTCACCATGTGCAGAGCTGATGAGTGGTGATGCTGCTGATGATATGGCAATTAAGAAATCAAACCTGAGCTGCAAGGAAGGAGAGGAATTTCACTGTCAGAGAGTTTCCTTCTCTCTCACACTAAAATAATGACTACCAAATGCTATGAAAAAACAAGCAAGTCTTTGTTAAATATGTAAAATCCCTAATCTCTGCTATTGTATGCACAAGCAGAACAGGATCTCTGCCGGCTTCCTCCTTATTCAGTGCTAGAAATAATCAAAATACTTCAAAATGGAAGACAAAAGAAATATATCTATTACACAATCATATTTTTACAGTTTAGCAAGAAGCCTTCAACAGCAGCAAGGAAAACCAAGTAGGTTCTTCTCCCACAGAGTTGTTGGGCACTTGGAACAGGCTCCCCAGGGAAGTGGTCACAGACCCAAATCCAACACAGACCAAGAGGCATTTGGACAACACTCTCAAGCCACCACTCACAAGGTGTGATTGTTGAGGTGACCTGTGCCTGGTGAGGAGCTGGACTCGATAATCCTTGTGGGTACCTTCCAACTCAGGATATTCTATTAATTTTTGATGTGAGAGAAAATAAAAAACTTCTATAATTAAAAAGACATTAAATAGGTGGTGTAAAAACGATGAACAGATTTACAGGAAGCAAATGTTTCCCAAGTTTGCAAAAGCTACGGGATGTCAGGCAGGATAAAAAGAAATAATAAAAATTAGGTGCATTCACAAAACTCAAGTAGTTAATTAAACTCCTTGCCACAGGATGTTATTGACTGTGCAAAAAGCCACCCATACTTAAAAAACCCCAGATGGAAGAAAAATACGATGTATTTGTCCACCAAAGGCTGTTGAAACAAACAAAGACCTTCATGTGGCTTAAGAAAGTGCTGGACTACAAATTGCTAGCAATTAGTGGTATATTCTAGGAATATACGATGTGCCTACCCTGTTCTTATGTTATATTCCCTGGGCACTTTTCTCTGGTCACTGTTAGGAACAGACTGGACCCTGTGGACCTTGGCCTGATCCAGTAGAGACACACCTGTATAAACAAAGCAGAATAAAGTGACAGAGGGAAACTGCCACTTCAGATCATTTCTTCCACTAGTGGCAGCCTTAATAGAAGTGGTTTAAGTGACTATGTAATTTTGAAGTATTCAACCTTATCCTTTTATGGACAAATGCATGCTAAACTCTGCAACTCTACGAAGAGCCTAAGGATAGTGTAGTATACCTGCACTTCATAAAGCATTCCAGACAGCTGGCTTCCTGCTTTCCTTAAAAAAAAAACCAAAAAAACCCAAAAAAACCCACCCGACACTTAGCATTTCTAAACAATTTGAAACAACATTTCAAAGAAGGCACAAGCTCTCCATCCCATCTCCACACACATGCCAAAACTTATCCATAATTGCTAACTAAATTTCAAAGGCATGGAAATATTTTACTGGTTCTCCATCAGGTTATGCAAGTGTCCACAGACAGATCTTGTTTATGAGGAGTGCTGCTCACCAACCAACAGGGCATTTTACTAAGGAATCCCTAACTTAAACTACACATTTGAGAGAAGCCTGGCAAGTCTACAAATTATCACAGACTAGGAAGTAAAGGATTTTTTCACTTCCACAGCGAGCTGTACTGAAAAATTGTTTTTCTGAGATGGAGAGGAAAATCTGCGTACCTTTCAAATTATGATGATTTATTTATATACGTGCTATGTTATGAAAAACAGTGTTTGCAAAGGAGGCCATCCTGTTGAGCAGAGAGCGAGAACATCCTTCAGGGCATACTCATGCAGATTTACACTGATATTACCTGATAGCTGAGTCCTAAAGTCTGGCTCTTGAGAAAAATAGAGGTGCCTGCTGCCAAGCTGCTGAGGCTGCTCACCCTCTTCACGACTGTTACATAGACTCCTGGGAACTTCTGAAGGTTTCTTTGTTCATTCTTGGGTTTTATTCACTCTTAAGTTTTGTATCTTGATGATTATTTCATGCAGCACCCTCTTCTCTGTTGAGCTACCTACCCCATGGCACCAGGAATTTCAGCAAGGAAAAGGCTGAAAGCTAGAAGAAAGCCTCTGGAGTACCTTTCTGCCCAGAACATACTAACACTTAGAAAGTAAAGCCTTTAACGTTTTGGGGTTTTTTTTTAATGTTCACACAGGTTTACCATGAACATGCATGAATCCCAAACTGCATCATCACCTGCCATCTGCAGACAGAGGGGCAGCAGACTTGGGCACACAGAGTGCATGGTTCTCACTCAGGTATCAGTTGTGTCCTTTTCACAAATGCCATGGATGAATCTCTGGGTTTCAGTAACAGCACTTACTGTACAGAGCTGGGAATTCTATCTCTGCTCACCTTTCTGCCAGTTTTTGTGGTTTTCTGTACAGAAACCTTGCGGTTTCTGTACTAGGAGACAAGGAGGCTAGCAGGAGACTGATTAATGAGTTTTCCAAACATTTAGACTAATACTCTTGCATATTATATTGAAGCCAATGCAGAATGATTTGTATAGTATTAACACTCTTTTTTTAAAACCATCCCATGCAGACTAGATAAAGAACAATCCCATTTTTTCACATTGGTCAAAACTGTCAGTCCTGCAAAGCATCTGACAGTTAATAGATCAATTCATGCACAGTATCTTTCTAGGGGATCTGAAGACTCATTCAGCACATTTTGGAAAGAATGACCAAGGACACTCCATCCTACAGAACAGACACAGCTGTGAGTTGTAGAAAACCCTAAAGAAACAGGAAGAAATGTATGGATCACCCTGGCTGCTGGGTGGGTAACATCACATAGAGACCATGCTTCTGAGTGTAACAGCATAAGCAAACAATTAGATGGGTGAGGATCTTCAGAAAGAATGGGTGGTAATATCTTTGAAATGGGTCTTAATGTCTCTATCAGCCTCAAGTTGCAAGTTTATTACAGAACTCAGAGTCTGGCTCCTGAACTTTAGGTAACAGACAAATGGGTCCACACCAAGTCTGTTCCAGGACCCAGATAGCCTGGACTTTTGAATCCTGGGGTAAAATGCCAGGTTTCAAGGGGCATATGGGGTAGGCAGTTTGGGAAGGCTGTACCTCATCCAATGTGGAAATGAAGAGGGACACCTGCAGCCGGAGTTTAGGAGAAAAGGAGGCCCAAGAGAGAAACCGCATTGCATGCCCTTGTGGATTCTCTCCCTTTATTCAAAAAAAGCTGCAGACCCTCTGTCTCCTTCATGGGCACTGGCTTTTCATGAGACATTTTTGCACACATGGAATAGGTCATAATCTAGTCACTTGGATTAAAATGCTATGCTGGGTGGGTAACATCACGTAGAGACAATGCTTCTGAGTGCAACAGCATAACCAACACCCCACTGCAGCCAAAGGAGGCCAGCAGGCCTATGGAGAGAGCAGGAGCTACTGCATTCAGAGACACGGCAAGTACTGCAGTGATAAAAATTCCTGTCAGGCTTCCAGACTGTTCTGCAGGCAAGCACAGGAGGGGACTCTAGGATGACACAGGATTCCAGGTGCCCACCAGGGAACGGCTGCTGCGCTCACTGGAGATGAACCTTTGCTCAGAGCACAGAAGGCACCAGGAATTAGGAGGGGTGTTGAAGTGCCATGGTGGTGCCAGCAAGGGTTTTGTCTAACTCCCGGGATGGGATACAGGCTGCTCAGGTGCTCCTGGACCGAGGGCAAATAGTACAGCGTACCTCTGACTTCCTTCTAGTTCAGGGCTGTAAGTCTCAGTCGGCCACAAACAATGTCAAGTTCCACCCACTCCCCCTTCCCCCTAGCAAGAACATTTTTGGCAGCATTGATATGGATGACTTAGAATCCCCTGGGAACTGTCTCACTCTCTATCACTGCCTTTAATGATTTCATTGTGAAGTGAACCATGCTTCAGAAACCTTAAAGCCACGTTTTGAAACTTGTGATTATTTTGGAAGCAAGTTGTACTTTTCTGCATAAATATCAGGAGACAGTAGAAAGACTGATAGGATTCATCAAGAAGCCAATATACACACACAGAGACAGTGCTTATATGCAACTTCTAACCTTCTCATTACTCAAATTTAGACATGCAAATACATATGCAAAAACCTAATAACAGAAAAAAGCCCAGCAAGTCAACACGGAGATTTCTCTCATATCTTTTGTTGTTGTCATCTAAAACCTGCGACAGCTCTGCCAAAATAATTCTCTTTATTACGGATAGAGTCTGTAGAAAGCACAGAAGAAACCAGGAGTTTCAATCACCCAAGCACATTAGAGCTGCCAAACTGTCTTTTCCATTTAGACAGTTTAGACTAATTTTCCCATGATCCATGTGTGCCTGAAATCTTTGGTTTCATTCCTAGGTTACATGCATCTGGTGACAGGCTTGTAATGGAGATTTATGAAAATGCTTTCAAGCATGAAGTACTGCACTGTTGGTATTAACACAAAATTCTCTTAATGAAAGAACATTCCACCAGTGGAACTGTGGTGCACTGCAATGACTGAAGCTGTACAGCAAACTCTTCCATATATCCTATATAGAGCATCAAATAAGGACAGAGTACCCAAGCAGTCTTGCAGAAATGAAACCATTTTGACAGTGCTGCCTAGAATGTGCTTGTGTGTGAGCTGTCACAGAAGACACATGGGGAATCATGCATACCAGATCTGATATAAACTGTGTATGCGGGCTGCAATAAAAACACCAGTTCAATTTATCTGCATACTGTCCCTTGGTAAGGCACCAAAGTCCACAATAAATAACATTATTCCTTGTAGCTTGTCTGTACTTTGCCACTGATACGTGATTCTTAGCATCTCAGGTTTTTAAAATCTTATCTCCTCCCTTACAGAAACCCAAGACAGCAGCCCTACTTTCCTTCAGAAAGCTATTTGATACAAGAGGACCAAAAGGAAAAAAGGGCCCCATTTCCTCTGCAACCTACCTCTCCTTCAAAAACTGAGGTCTGTGCATTGGTGTGTGAGTTGCTAGGAAAACCACCACCTCTGCTGCCTAGACAAGGCAGAGAGCAGAGCAGGCAGCAAGGCATCCCCTTGCAGACATACAGCAGCAGTCTGTAACACCAGAGTCTTGCACACACCTGTGGAGGGGTCTGGAAGATGAAGAAATTAAGTCTGTGGCTGTGCTGTATTGCTGCAGCCTCAGGAAGCAGAGGACTGTCACATACAGCCATTATTTTACTTGCCTTCTCTCACAAATCTTCAAAGGAGCCCCTGTGGCAGTGCTGTGACAGGCAGTTTGAGCAGTGTCCCCCTTGCACAGAGGACAGCATCCAAAGATCATCCAGCCATCAGGCATAAACCATGTAAAAGTTCCTGTGGTAATTCCAACATTTTTGAATTGCAGTTCTTATTTTCCAGGATTAATTGCCCAAAGAATGAAATGGGACAGATTAGTCCACTCAGTGGTTTGTCCAGCATGTCCACAGGTGTCAAAGGTGTGTGAGTATCACCTGATCCCTCACTTTTAGACCAGATTTTAGTTTAAAGAACAAACAAGAAAGCAGCAGCAGGATTTTGCAGCAGGCTTGCACCACTTGAGAGGGAGTCATAAAGAGCTTTTGTTACCTTTTCAGTTTCTAATGAAAAGGACATTTTTTGTAATGAAGCTGCATAATCATTCTGCAGTGCCTTGTAACAGATAATAATGCTTCCTCCATCTTATCTCACTTGTAGAGCCTGCAACACAGAACATTTTACAACAGAAGTAAGCAGAGGCAGTATTTGCAGAGCTCTTCCGGATACCAAAACTTACCAGCTTCTGAGAAGGTCTGAATTTATGGCCTCTCGATTGGTTTTAATTGCCTGACAGGACACAAACACAGCTAATGCCTTTAAAATCAGCCTGCACGTAGTTGAAAATGTATTTTCCATAACCGGGAGCCACCTAATGGACACTGCCTGCCACATCTGCCCCAAGTGCAATTCCAGGCCTTGAAATCATCATTTTAGAGCACACATAGGATAGCAGCCTGCTCCTACAGAGCTGTTACTGGGCTCATGACTTCGGGAACTGTTACACCTCAAGATCTCCTGAATTCCACAACAATGTACCCTTTTGAAAATCAGACTCACATAGATTAAGCGACAAAAGCACACCAATAGTTTCCTGCAAAGGAGCTGATTTTCTTCCTAAATATGCATGTTTTTATATGCAGTGTGTTAGATCACTTGAAAAATCTCTTGCTTGTGTTAGATAACTAGATCAAAATCTCTTGCTTCCCAAAATAAGAGGGAGAGCAATCAGAATACAGATATATTCATGGCTATCAGTATCTCAGCTAGAGATAACCTGAGAAGCCTGTGCAGATACTCTAACTTTTCCTGATCACACAGAAGGAAAGAAGATCACAGGTGCCCAATATTATCAGTAGTCTGGTGAATAACAGCTTTTATTTGTTACAGCTAATGCCCAAGAGACTGTACCCATGATCTTTGATACACCTGAAAGTCATTTCTCTAAGAGATTATTTTTATGGACTGAAGAATTAACAGCTACTGTCTCCTGAAAAGAAACTGAGTAATTCTACATTTCACTCTTCATTGCTTAAGAATCAAATGGACTTTTGCAATTGCACACTGAAACCCAGCACTCAATATTTCCCTGAATTCCTCTGTGTAAAGAAAAAAAAAAAAACAACCCTAAGAGTGGACATCAAAACAAAACAACTAAGGTAAATTAGCGCTGTCCTGATGTTCTGTCCTGTTCATTACCCAGGCTCTCCCTACAAATCTTACTCAATTGATTAATTTCACTGACATGGTAGAAATCTTTCTTTTGTCAGGTTAGTTTTCTGAGCACCTTGCTGAATTAGCATTGCTCACTTTCCAAACGGTGCATTTATCTTACTCTCCCTGTCTCTCCAGGGCAGAACTGTCCTACCTTGACTCAAACTAGGAAACCTCTCCCGCAAAAGAACCTTCTGGAGGACAGTCTGCAGTATGCAGAATTCACACACATACCTTTTTTTTTCCATTTTCCCTAAAGAAAAATATTTTCCTAGTATTCCTGTCTTCTTGTGACATCTGTCCAGCACAATCTGTGCCCTCCAAAACCACAGTACAATACAAATATGTACTTTCTGCACTCAATAAGAGTGATACCTACTCACTCCAAAAATATTACTCTAAAACATATGCTAAATATTTGAAGGGGGAAGCAAGGTCACTATTTTTGAAGTCCAGTGCTAAAGAAAGGCGTATGTTTTATAACCTCAATAACTATGAGGTTGTCAGCAGGGTAGGATATCCAACTGCTAGGTCTCATTGATAAGCTCAGGAGCACAAACAGCCTTGCAAGAACTGTGATCACTGACCATCTGCTGAGGTCACTCACCCCCCCTACTCACTGAAAAGCTCACAACCAGGCCTGTTCTCACAGATCAATGCTGCTCTGTCTCTGCAGCACACAGGGCTGAGGAAGCTCAGTAAACCTTGGCACATCGATGCAGAAGAACAACTCCACACATTAACAATTTCGGAAAAAAAATCTACTAAACGCTAAATGCTACAGGAGTGCCCAAAGTCTGCATCTCTTCCTTTCCTGCATGTGTTTTGTGGCACAATGTACTAAGAGGGAGAGAATATTACTACAGCCCTTTAAGGGAGTTCCCTTGACTTATTTAATCCACTTTATGACACTGTTTCTCAATGGGAACACTGGCAAAATAATGTGCTGCAGCTATATTAACGATAAAATACAGTTATTGAATCAGAATGCTGTTCTAAAGCACTCAGCAGAGAAAACACAAGGAAGATAAATTATAAAATATACAGGGAAAACAGGAGAAAAAGATTACAGAACACAGAAAATATCTTTTACTTTCCCTTTTCTTTTCTCTCATGATGAGGGAGGACCCATCTGCAGCAAAAAAACAAATAAAATCTTCTGCAAAGTTCTTGTGTTCTTACTGAAGCTTGTTTTGCTTTTCCAGTTATTCATTCCTCTAGTGCCACCACAGTATTATTGAGGTTTACAAACAACCCCCCCCCCAGGCTGTACAGATTACCTGAATACCAACATATTTCCAACTATAAACTAGTTTTAACCACATCATTACTAAACAGAAACTCTCAAAACTTACATTTGGGATTTACAAACAAGTGACAAACTGAACAGCTTTCATCATTTTAAACACCTTTTTTCTTTTTTTCTATTCTTCCCTGGCCTGATGATTTTTTCCTTGTTTGAGGAGTCTTAGTCACTGCTAAAAATTCACACAAAGGACAGCAGCACCCCTGTTTTGATATACTTTACTTTTTCCTAAAAACCCAAAAATTTATAATGTACTCCATCTACCTCAGTAGAATATCAATATATTTTTCTACGATTGAAAATTGTTCCACCAAGTAAAAGGCAGGGAAAAACCCCATTAAATCAATCTTTATGAGAAATTACGAGGAAGGCTAGAAGTCACTTCTGAGGCACAGAATGATACTTTATCTCTGGGAACTATTTCTGACTTCGGTTTTTCAGCATTAAAGAAAAAAAAAAAAGAATGGGAGAGAAGCATGTGATAGGAGAGATGTGTGTGCTACATCTTTACAAACAATTAGATGGGTGAGGGTCTTCATAAAGAATGGGTGGGAATATCTTTGAAATTGGTCTTAATGTCTCTATCAGCCTCAAGCTGCAAGCTTGTTACAGAACTCAAGAGTCCGGCTCCTGAACGTCAGGGTAACAAATGGGTCCAGAAAAAGTCTATTCTGGAACCCAGATAGCCTGGATTTCTGAACCCTGAGGTAAAATGACAGGTTCAAGGGGCACATGGGGTAGGTGGTTTGGGAAGGCTGTACCTTCCTAGTACTTCATCCAATGTGGAAATTAAGAGGGACACCTGCAGCCAGGAGTTTAAGATAAAAGGAGGTTGCACCCTCCAAAACCCCAACAGAGAAACCCCATTGCATGTCCCTGTGGATTCTCCTCCTTTATTCAAAAAAAGCTGCCTTTATTTGTCCTGCCTATCCTCTGTCTCCTCCATGGGCACTGGCTTTTCATAGCTTTATTTTCTGCACACATGAAATAGACCATAAACTGTTAATTTGGATTAAAGTGCTGTGAAGGATTTTGACTTCCAGATCCTCCATCTCTTTCTTCTTGGCCTCCTTACAGTCTTGTTCTGAGATATTTTGTGTGTTCAGTCTCCTATCTCAAGTAATGTAAATATCCAAGTTTCCCAGCAGACTGGTTTCCCGCTATGATCCATACACCATTACAAGCTTTACACTGCATCAAGAGACTTCACAAGTGGAACTGTATTTGGGCTTGTGGTCCTCTCTTATGTCCTGTTATCTCCTACACATCCTTCCTATCCCCTTCTTCCAGACTCTCACGTTGTCCCATTATGTGCTCCTGCCTGTATTATTAATTTCTTCTACATTTGGAGGCCAAGGCTCAGGGTAGAGTTCTCTGGGTAACAACTGCTGTGGTCAGCTCATATCTGATTTAAATGAATCATCTGACCATCACTCTCAGAGAGCCTTTTCAGAAGGGCCCTACCCAAGAACAGAACATTTTGTAGTACTGTGTTAGGCAACTCTGAACCACCCACACGAGAGGAAGCAAGAAAGTCAACCTCTGAAGCCCTTTATAGCTCAAATAATTACTTTCAAAATCTGGGATTAGAGCTTTTATTGCTCAATGCATTAGCAATCTCGAAATTAAAAAGTTGCCCATCTCTAAGAGCACATGCAGAAATCTTTACATAAATTACATCAAAAAACACTGGTTCAAAAAACGCTGTGAAAGCAGGTTAGCATCACAGCTAATGCTGAGCTAGCACGAGCTAAAGTAAATGACTCATCTTCTGAGGAGCAAACCTGATACAGAAGAGGTGGTCATGGCTGCAGCGTGAATCATCTTCTCTCTCAACTCCTTCAACCAGTTCATTGCCAGTGTATACCCCGAAGTTCTCCTGTGTTTATAAAGCACCTTTGCCTTAAAAATTCCTTGCACATCAGAGCTGTTTTTTACCTATGTGTCCACAAGAAAATCTATTTCCAATACAGTTTGAGCAATTACTCATTGGCGGCTGATAGATCATAAATTGTTCCAGATACCTAGGCAAAGAACAAAATGCCCTAGTAGCCCTCCTTTTTAACATAAAGAAAAATTGTTTTGTGTTATAGAAAATTCTAAATACTTTATTGAGTCTTACTTTTCTACGCATTTTCACTTAAAGGAGAAGCCCAGCTAACCACCCTCAACAAAGGCAACTGCTGTGAATTTAAGTCTGATTATCTGCTTAGTCTGCTCTCAGTCACAACTAAAAGGAATGTTACAGGTAAAATGCACAGCCAAAAGTTAAATAGATACAGACACATAAAATAATGAGATGCATACTTCTGTTGTAAAGTTACATTAACTAAGCCAAACTCCTCCCTGAACTGAACTGCCATCAATTACAGACTTTCAAAGGCAGTCACCCAGATTCTCCACCTCTTTAAAACATCATGAATCTTTCTGAAATATGCCCCTTTAAATTACTATTTTTAAAGCAGAAGGAGCTAGAATTTGAAGCAAAATTAAGGGAGCCATTAACCTGAAGTGATAAGACAGAGAGACAAGTTCAGGGTGGTAGCAATTCTCACAAATGAGGGGTAACCTCACAAAAAATATTTCCTCTCTCCAAGTTTCTAATTTAGACAGAACAAGCCATAATCCATCCTTCAATGAGGACAGACTTAAAATAAGATCTCTTGCTACTCTGTTGAATTTGGCACAGGAATTCTTTTACCCTTTGGGAATCATGGACACATTCCACAAATGGAATGGAAAATGTATTTCTCATCAACCCTTTTTAAGTTACGCTGAAGTTTAAAATTTGGTTCAGAAAAACCAAGGCAACATTACTTACCAGGTTTACTTATCAGGTAATTAACTTTAATGCTTTTGATGAGTATTTCAACATGGTAACTATTAGCCCTTAAAAAAACTCAATGACATTTTTTCCTTTTACACCCCAGGGACTGACAACTACATTGAGCTTAAATAACTCCTAAGTCCCTGTGCCCAGATTTGCCTTGCATGTTGATGACATTGTTAGCATCTGAAACTTCATTCTGATCTCTGGGAAGCAACAATGTGCATCTTTACCTTCCACCTTCATCTATCATGGAAGATAATCTATAGTTGCTGTTGCACCTCTATTGAGGCTGCGGTGGAAGCAAAGCAACAAAAGATGCCAAAACATCCAAGGCCAAGGCAAGGAAAACAGAAAAAGCTAGAACAGAACCTGAAATAACTTGTGATTTCACTCCAAAGTAAACCACAGGGTCCTTAAAGTGGTATGTACCTCAAAAAAATTTGGGGGGAAAATTCCTTGGATCTAAGACACATTAAGCCTGGTCATTCATAGTGTGCCTTTAAAATGGAGTTCTTCAGCCTATTCTGTATCTTGAAACCTCACAAGCCAGCACTGCCTATGCTATGGGCACCCTACAGAAAGCTTTCAGGAATGCAATTTGTCTAGCACAAAATAAAACAACAAGAAACAAAACTGCATTTTTATTGCTCAGTTTTCCAGTTGCACAAGAATATCCCAGGTTAAAACAGAAGGAGGAAGGGTGAGGAACATTGAAGAACAGCTGAGGATCCTAATCTTATTTACTCAATTTTCTATTTCATAGCAATTTCAGTACTAAAAAAACAGATGATGTTTCAGGTACTTAAAACTTGCAGTAAGGCAACATGTAACTGCTCATTCAATTATTTTGTAATTAGTCAGAGGTGCAATCATTTTCCCAAACAATATAACTCAGTTTTTCCCTACCTAGCAATTTTTCTGCCATATCTAACAATGTTTTATTTATACTGCATCCAGCTTAGATGCTTTTGCTTTAATGTAAACTGGGAAAATCTGTGTTGCCATCCCCTAGCACCTCATTAAGAGTATCCCAAAAGAGAGGAGGAAAGGGGAACAGGAGGAAAACATGAGAGCAAGCTGGAGCTCTGTGTTCTGCACGCATTGCAGAGGAGTAACATGCCTTGACCACCACATTGCATGGAAACTGCATGAACATTACCAACCAAAACGGTCGCTGGGAGAAGGGTTAAAAAGTGCTCTGCATTTTGCAAAGAAGGTCTCATCAAGTTCACTGTGGAAAGAGCATAAACGGTCTTCTAGAAGGACAAAACATGATTAGTTATCAGGGTGACAGACATTAGATAAGGACATAGTTCTACTTAAAGCACGTTTTGCAGAGAATTCATTACTTTTACAGCTCAAAGTTCTCTGTGAATTCAGTTAAGAATCCGTTTCTGCCAGCGCAGAGCCTCTCAGAGCAGATAACTGCACTGTTGACACAGTAATTTAACCAAATCGGGGTAATTCAGTGTAATCCCCATCACCTTCAAATTAGTGGAGGACACTATAGTGTAACAACAAAAAGGACAAAAGATTTTGTCCACAATGTCTCTGTGATTCACAGATCAAGTATGCCCTGCAGCCTGGCTGGTTGAGGTAATGGAAGCGCAAGGCACCTGTGTTGGAACCAACACAGGTTTTGTACTAATCACCAAACCTGGAAAAGGCCTCTGAAGTTTGTCCCACTCAAACAAGCTTAATACATTCGGTTTTTGTATCAAGAGAGGGGGGAGCAGCTTTCTTTCCCTTGTAGGAGGGCATACTGCAACTTGTCAGAGACAAAGCACTTGGCATTACTCCTGGGTGGGGATGGATGGGGATGGTTGCAGCAACACATGTTTTACTCTCCTACCCTATGCTTTTAAAAAGAAGATATTTTAGGCAGGGCCTTTCAAAAGTAATTGAAGGATTTCCTCAATTTCCCCACCCCCCCAATTCCTATAATGCAAAGAAAAAAAAATAACATTCTCTTTTGATGCATTTGAAAAGGAGTAGGAAATACCACCTTAAAAGTAACAGAAGGTTTTCAGACAAATTTTCTTCACAAGTCACCTGCCTCACTTTTCCCCTGACACCTTTTCATACTGACTGCTAAGAAAAATCTCTGGTTTCCCTTAGAAAAACTCAGCTTTTTATATTTTATTTACTTGTTTTTAAATCAACTACTTTCATGCCATTCTTGCAACATCTGTAGCTGCCCCTGTATTCTGAGCATGGCCTGCAGAGATCAGTCATGTGAAGCTGATCTCTCACCACCTCATCCATCCCACCTTCCTCGACAATGGCCCTCCCAAGGGGCAAGAATTTTGGATGGTAGCAAGCAATATGCAGGTCACTTGCACAGTACATTTCCAATCTAGGTAACTTTCCAAAAGTCACTCAACCTTTCTGAACCAAGGCAAGTTTTGTAAGTATGAAGAAAATAAATGTCAAATTGCATTAAAGCTCTTTTGTGTTAGTCAGACTACTGACGGACCTCCAGGGGGGTAAATGAAGAGATCTGAATAACATCATCCATGCACTGCCTGAAGAGCGTGCAGGTGTGGAGGAAAATCCAACCCCAATTGTACCCTGGAGTATTTCCTTACCTTACAGTTTTTGGTTACAGTAGCTTCTAACAATGCCAATGTAAGATATTCTTTCAAACAGACAACAGGAACAAAGAATTTTCAAAATTGTATTTCACTACCACAGTATGCTGTAGTGGTTTCACATTCACTGAATTTGTTTTGTTAAATTTAATGCAGTGGCCTATTTTTCCACCATGGAATAGGATTAGAAGAAAGGCAAAACAGGCTTAACTTAAAGATAGAAACAGTTAGATTTATTAACACACACTAAAGGGAGAACAGAAAAACCCATGAAACCTTTTTAAAAACACTCCCTTCTCCCCCTGCCAACAGTTTACTTTTCCACAAAACAATGTAAAGAGAGAGAAAATCAGAACTCTAGGTCAGTACCACTTATAAAATAAGTCTTTCATTCAGTCTTTGAGAGAGACAAGTCCCTCCTGATTTTTGTTGTCGTCACTTTCCACAAGAGACACAGTCTGTTTGTGGCTTCCAGTTGCCACAAAAGCGGCCCACCCGAGAATCTGCATTTGTGACCCTCCCAAAACGTACCCTTTCCCATGACTACAAGTGGGCCTTACACATGAGGTTTCACCTTTTAGAGAGGCACAGCTCCCCAACAAAGGACTTCTCATTCTTTACTGGTGATGAGGCTTCAAACATCTCATAGGATCACTAGATTACAGCTTCTAATTCAATATCCACTCAGTAAAATCAGAGGTTACAGTTTCTAATTCAATATCCACTCAGTAAAATGAGACATCCTTGCTTGAATCCACAAAAACATCTCCCCATTCTTAGTCCACAATTTCAAGGAAGAATTACAGTCCGTTACCATAAATTAAGGAGTTTTACAGCCTAGAACTAAGGCAATTTGTCATCTCTACTTAAGAAGTCACTCTTCCATTACTGACTTTGATATCCTCATATTATCCCTTTGCATAGCTCTAATTTGGCCTTTCCTCTCTCTTTGAAAAGGGTAAGAGCTTAAAAAAGTCTCAGTCTGTGTTAGGAAAGAGTTAATATTTCCTGCCTGGGCCTGTGGACAACCATGTGGTGTCTGCCACGGAATCTGTGAAAGCCTCAAATCCACGAGGTGTAGAAAAGCTCAGGAATGGTGCCCGGATCTTCTCTCCCCCTCCACCCCTTGGTCTTATGGGGTGGGTTTGGCCCAGCCTGGGCTCGGTGCTGCTCTCCGGGGACCCGGGGACTGGGGGGGATCATCTCCCTCAGCCTGGCCGGCGGCGTGATGCAGGCCGTAGGATGGGCTGGATGTCAGCAGCCGTGGCTCCCCTTTCTCTGCTGGCTCTGCTGGGCTCAGGGACCCAGCTCTGCTCCAGCCAGGGCCAGCCCCGGCATGGCCACCCCAGCCTGGCCCCGGGGCCTGAGCCGGGCCCTGCTTCTCCCCCCTCTCGATGTTACCTCATGGCAGCCCTGCAGCAGGAAGGGAGCTTTCCCAAAATCCCACCTGTATTTAACCCCTGTGTCCCAGAGGTGTACACTTGTATCCAGCTGGCCAACCTAGCTGTCAGTTTTAAAGCAGATCACTAATTGGTTTTTTACCACCCGTGCCGAACCAATACATATACTTGTTTCCAGAAGAAATTACATGTACACTTATACTCCCAAACTGTCTAAACAGAATTGTAGTAACATGGCTGAAGCCTGCCCTTCTCTACAAATACACAGCTGCTCCAAAATCAAAATCACAGGCAAGTCAATGTCCACTGTTTGTGTTTTCTGTAGGATCAAACCAGAAGTATCCTCTTCAACCAGCACAAAATTTTTCAATGACTGTGTAACATCTGAATGGTGT
Source organism: Donacobius atricapilla (assembly GCA_013397315.1). NCBI lineage: Eukaryota > Metazoa > Chordata > Aves > Passeriformes > Mimidae > Donacobius > Donacobius atricapilla. The sequence continues at coordinate 385,588 of WBMY01003784.1, forward strand.
TTAAGCCATAGCAAAATTTGCCACTTCAACTTATCAAGTGAATTACCACAGATCTACCAGATGACCTATGGAAAAACCTCCTGTGCCTCTTCCATGACAGCTTTCTATGCAAACCACAAAATTTATGATGTTGAATATCAAAATAACCTTCTTCTGGAGTTGAAGCTTTCATTTAACTATTCACAGCCTCAAGACTGCTTTAAGATAAATGATTTTATATTAACAGTAAAGGAGTCAGATTTACAAAGCCAGTAAAAATTATAAGTTTCGCATTTTAATCACTCATAGCCACTGTATTTGATTTACTCCACAATTTCCATCAGAAAATGAAAAAGTTTTGAAGAATGAGTCATTCTCAATGTAAATCTCTAGCAAGCCTCTGTCAGTCATGTTAGTCCTTTTACCAATGTTTTTTCCTGCATTCTGACAGCAATGACACAACCAGTTTAATTACTTCATTACTTAATGACTTCTAACCTTTAAAGACTGGAAAAATATGGAAAGTTAAACTAATATATACCAATTCCCCATGGAATAAAAGAAACCATTATAAACACCAGTAAAACTTGAGAATTCCCTTCCCTGACACTTTTTACAAAGAAAAAAAAATCTATAGAGGACTGGAATGCTTCTACCAAAGGATATGTATCTACAAACATAAAAGAGGGAAATAAAATTGCATCATTCTAATACGATATTTCCTTGGCACAAATTGTACATTCCCTTGGCTGTATTACAATAACAACCTCTGGGGAGCTACCATTCCAAAAATTATAGCTTATAAAGAGGTTTCAGTGCTGGATAGCTGTCGGGAGGACTAAGCCCCCTGTAGATTTGCTGGCAAGTTAATTTTTTGCTTACATATTTATTAATTTCCAGTTTTCAGCAGTTCATTGTACCTTCGTTCAACTACAGGGAAAGAACTTTTTATTTTACAGCTCAGTTTTATATGCAAATTATATTCCGTAGAGTCTCTACTCATCATAAGTGTCAACAGGAAAAAAGGTGTGACAGATTTAAGGCTTGAGATTTTTTCATAAACTTTGAAGGAACACTGAAATAACAAAGCACGCTGAACTCACTGTAAAGCATTTTCTCTAAGCATGTGCCAAATGAATTATATGAAAGCATTTTTTCTTCTAAATGTACTGTGAGACTTTGTGCTCCATTTTCTATTTCTAAATATTTGAGATAATCAGGAAAGTCCTGTCTTCAGCCTAGAGTCAAACTTACTGTTTGCTTAGCTCCCCCTGAACTTAGGTTTGCTTCTACTCTGTGAAAATATTTCCATTATACTTAGTAACACTGGAGACAAAGCAAGTTTTCAGCCCCATACAAATCAACATTCAAAAAACTCAAGAGTTCAAAATGAAGAGATATTTTACTGCCAATAGGAGGGGGAAAAGTCTTAACAAACCAGCCAGTTGTTGCACTAACAACATCAAATAAAGAAATTGTAAAGCTTATTCTACCCTTTATCCATGATGCATGGCTGCGCACAGACAATTTATAGCTGTTTTCCATCACTGGGTATTGTGCAGTACTAAATTAAGTTGACAAAATCCAAGGACAGTCCACCCACACAGCTACTGTGAGCCAGCCAGGCCACTTTGAATAAACATTTTAAAAGCATAAAGTGAGTTTTATTAGCATGCTGAGACACAGTTCCTAGTGGACAAAGCATCTCCTTTGAAAACTAGAAGTACATTTAGCAGAAAGAAAGATGAGTTACTCTTGCACCTTACATGTAGGGAAACAGCAAAAGAGGAAATAAAAAATATACAGGTAACAACTCAGAACCCTGAACTCATTAATATTAAAACACGAAACAAGAGAATGTACTTTTTATACTAGAAACTGATTGTCATTCTCAGAAAATCCTGACAGTTGCTGAATTGGTATCAGGTTCTGACGGCAAAAGAGCAAAAACCCAAAGATGTTTTGGCAAGATTTTTTTTAATGTTTAGTTTGTTCCAAAGATTATTAGACTTATTTTTTTTAATCCTTCACAGGCCATATAAATCAGAAAAGCACACAAGTCTTTCATCAATATAAAGAAGCAGTTACTGTACTGAAATAATAGGTCAGCAGCATTTACCGTGCCAGTAAAAAAGTGAGGGGTGGGGTCCCTTCCACAGACCAAACTCAATGGTATACCAAAAAATGGTATGACACCAGCTGGTTGCTCCTGGTCAGCAGCACCACTTCCATCCACAGTGGTCCCAGCACCTGAATGCCTGAAATGCAAGAACGCATCATGGAACTTAGAGCACTCGTGATTCCAAAGACATGGGGACACCAACTGGTTTTCCCCAGATTTTGAAAGTCCGTACTTGTGGACAAGCACGTCTCCTGCCATTTTTCATTACTCTGTGACCTTGCCATTTAGAGGAGTAGCAGGTGGGGGTGTGTGTGCAGCTGGAAACACCCAGACTGACTCTCTCTGGCTCTGTTGTGTAAAAACAGCTCAGAAAGGGGGCAGAGGCTTCTGCAGTAGACAAGCTGCCATGATTGGGAAGCCTGTGTGCCCTTCCTCTGCAGGCCTCACACCTGCAGCACATTTGGGACTGGCCCTGAGTCCTTGCTCATAGAGCAGTGGCCATTCCTCCTTGCAGGATGCTCTTCTTCACTTGGGTGTACCTGGGCTCTTGCTCTTCTGGAGATTATTCTTTTACCAGGACAAGCATTTCTACACAGGTTTTGTCTTTTCTGGTGGCAAAGAAGCATTCTGATAACAGAAGGAGAAATGCTTAGAACAGGCAAAATAAGGAAACTTACTGTTGCTATGACTAGGCTGGTTGCAGTTCCTGTGTGGCTGTGTGCTGCAGCTGTGTCCTGGCTGTAGAAATGGACACTTTTAGCCAAGCATGGGTTTCTAAGTGAGGGAAATGTGTGCATATATGCCCAGAGGGGCTCTGGCTAGCCAGCAGATGCAGACACAAGATCTGCACGTGCAGCAGCTTTACCTGGACTCTTGCATATTGGACACCAATAAGCAGGTGTGCCCTGCACCTGGGCCCTCCTCAGCCTGGTTTCAGACATGGAGTCAGGTGCATCCAGCCACAAGATGGATGGCAGCACCACTAGGAAGTGGGTTTGGGTCGCACTGCAGACTGCTACTGCTGTTTCTTTCACAGTCAGGCTGCACAGCTGGTTTCCCCTCTAGAAACTGGGAAGCACGGGGTGACACTGTGACAACCTTTTCATACCCAGAACGCCCCCCGAGGTGGGACCCTCCAGGTCTCTCTGGCAAACTGGTGCAACAAGGTACACAGAAAAAAAATCCTTCTGTACAATGTGGGAAGGTGGAAGCTGAAACACGGCACAGCTGGGCAGCTTGATGGCCTTGTGGCATATTTAAACACAACCACAAACAAGAAGAGGAAAGATGAAAAAACCAGAGCTTAAGCCACAACTGTTTTAAGTCAGTCAAGTGGAAATACCTGGTCAAATAAAAAAAAGTGACTATTTAATTCTGCAGATATTGAGAGAAAAAAATCAACTCTTTTCAGTGGTATTTGGATTTGAGCAAGGTTTAGCTGCACTTAAAATACACATATTTTTTCAAAAATCAGATCTCCCTTGCACATGAAAGTATATTAGGGACCTCTGAAGTCAACTAATCAGTGTGTAAAACTCCAGTTTAACTGCTCCAGCAAGCACAGAAAACTCAAAGGCCAGATTTCAAGATAAACAGAAGTGCAAAAAAAGTACAGCTTAAGAATCACCTAAGCAAGGTGATTGTTGAGCATTTGTATTTCAACCAGTCTGTATTTTATTCTGTCAGAAGTGCAAGATTCTTCATAAGGTTGGCTGTTGTTTTGCATTTTTTCCCTCTAAAATAGGCTGAGTTTCTGCTGTGAATAGTGAAAATGCTCTTTCGAGTCTGACAATGTTGCATTAAACCCTTACTTTTTACTAAAATCAAAGCTAAATCAAGGCTACAGGACACAGCTTTGAGAAACCCCAGGCAACCTCAATGAATTAATCGTGGTTTTATAAATGGAAATTAATTTTAATAAGTCTGTTGCTCATCTCACATTGCCAAAGTCTGCGATCCTATTAGAAGTGCAGTGCTCTAATGATCTGCACAGGGATCATATTCAGTGAAGTTCAGAAATAGACTAAATGCTCTTGGGCCCTCTCCATGGAGTGTATCACACCAGTGAGATGCTAGCTTCGTAATGTACAGGCAAAAAGCACTGACGTGTTCACATCAGTGTTTCAAGGTACCAGTGTCTGTACAAAGGCAAAATGCACTGAGCACAATGAAATGTTGTGCTACACGCTGTGGGCTCGATATTTCTGAGCCTAGGAGAATTTTAGCTTGCTAACTATTGCTAGCTCTTTTCCTAAGGGAAAGCTGTCAGCAGTTTCTTCTTTCAAAACATCTCTCTCCATTTCTCAAAACAGGTTAAGTAAACAGTGTTCCCTTTCCCATAACAACTGTCCCCAGGTGTTGTTTCCTATTACTGAACCAGTGGAGAGAAGTGTCAGTCCCATGGACCAATAATAGACCTTTTTAGCTCAGCATGTTATAAAAGAAACTGTTGGAATTGTAAATAAAGCCCTCTTTATCTTCTCACAACTACATGGAGCCAATCTATTTCATGTCCTACCATGACAACATGCCATCACATGCACCCAGTTTTTAAAAGCTGTGTTTTGCGGGGTGAAATAAAGCCCACATCTTCCTAAACTTGTTAAATTAGTAACCCTACCTAATGTACTGACATTTAATTGGCAGCACACCTCTGTGCTGCTGGCTATTGCCAGTAATGCCTGTACTCCCCTGCCCTCTGTCACTGCCCAGCACAACTGATGCAACAGGACAGCTCACCCTGCCACTCCCTGTAGGGACAAGCAAAGATACATACACATGGATGTACGTATGTAATTTGGAGGGTACCTAAATTCAGAGGACCTGAAAAGGAAACATTTTCATCCTCTGCTCCTCTCTGTATCCACAGCCCGGTGACAAGAGCTGACACTGTCCACTTCTCAGTGACTGTGCCTGTGCTTCCTGAGGCAGTCAGCAGTCACCTCTGAGAGCAGATACAAGTCTGCTCCAGATTTTCCAGCCCTTCTGCAATCATACTCTTCTTCTCTCTCTGTATATGTGTTTCCATACAGCATCCTCCCCTCAGTTCCCACCCTGTACCTTGCAGGGCCACCCCCTGCACCCCGGTGGACACGCAGGCTGTGACTGCACTACGTGACTGGCACCTGCTGCAGTGCATTGGCAGGTCTGGGGATCTGCAAAGGCAACCTGAGAGCCCCTCTGGGCATATATGCACACATTTCCCTCACTTAGAAACCCATGCTTGGCTAAAAGTGTCCATTTCTACAGCCAGGACACAGCTGCAGCACACAGCCACACAGGAACTGCAACCAGCCTAGTCATAGCAACAGTAAGTTTCCTTATTTTGCCTGTTCTAAGCATTTCTCCTTCTGTTATCAGAACGCTTCTTTGCCACCAGAAAAGACAAAACCTGTGTAGAAATGCTTGTCCTGGTAAAAGAATAATCTCCAGAAGAGCAAGAGCCCAGGTACACCCAAGTGAAGAAGAGCATCCTGCAAGGAGGAATGGCCACTGCTCTATGAGCAAGGACTCAGGGCCAGTCCCAAATGTGCTGCAGGTGTGAGGCCTGCAGAGGAAGGGCACACAGGCTTCCCAATCATGGCAGCTTGTCTACTGCAGAAGCCTCTGCCCCCTTTCTGAGCTGTTTTTACACAACAGAGCCAGAGAGAGTCAGTCTGGGTGTTTCCAGCTGCACACACACCCCCACCTGCTACTCCTCTAAATGGCAAGGTCACAGAGTAATGAAAAATGGCAGGAGACATGCTTGTCCACAAGTACTGACTTTCAAAATTTGAGGAAAACCAGCTGGTGTCTCCATGTCTTTGGAATCACTAGATTCAGAAGCCCTTTACCTGCCCCATAAACTGGCAGCAATTCAAGTCCACATCTGTATGCCCCAGATTTACTCCACGCTCAAAAGCCAAACAAGCTTTTCCACTGCTTGCTTGCGCTCTGATTAAAGCTGCAAAAGTAGCACAAGAAGACAAATTAACCATCCTAGGTGATCACAACTGTCAAGAGACTAAATCCTTCCTCTTCAAAAGAGAAGTTCAATTTTAGGTGTGTCTTACCTCTCATCCAACTCTGGTGCACATTGCAGTGCATGTAATAAGGTGGGCAGGCAGTAACACTCTAAGTGTAAATAAAAACAGGATTTGGCTGCCACTTCAAACAACAGTTGTCAAACCTGAGGTGATTCAGGAGTCAGTAGCAAAGAGCCTTTACTTATCTGGGTTTCCTTTCTTAGAGATTTCATCTTTGGAGTTGCTCTTAACCCAACCTTTGCACAGAAAAGAGGAAGAAGTATCTATAAAGCCCTGTCCTGCTGGGGTATTTACACCCAGTCACTGGTCACCATAACTCTGCAGAAGTAGGAGGCCATGCTGCTCACTGGGCACAGTATAAACATGGTACTGGCTCTCTGTCAGTCTCGTCTGTGGCTGGTCTGCTGTTCTGCTGAGAAAATGCAGCAGCACTACAGTGCAGCTGACAATGCAGCCATGAATCCAAAAGAGGTGTAGAAAACATGGGTAATTAATGAAACAGCAAAGCAGCAACTCCAGTCAAAGCAGAATGGTCACTTTTCTAGCTACAGTCATGTTTAGCTTCATAGCCTCATTTTTCCTGATGGAGGGCATTCTATAGGGACTGAAGACCACTACTACTAAATAATTCTAATACATAGATAGAAGAACTAAGGCAGATGAATGGAAAGACATACAAGAACTCAAGAGTGTAGAATTAGTGATTTAGGAAAAGAAAACAAATTGTTTCTTCGTGAATGTTTCTTCTAATTGCATGGATTTTGTCTAACTGAAGTCAGTGAATTTGCTTATAACTAACAAATACTGATAGCTGGGTCCAATGCAAGATTTAGGTTCATGTTTTGTGCTGATTTTCACTAGGGTGGAGTTCACTTTCCTCACAATAGCTGATAAAAAGCTATGCTTTGGATTTGTGCTGGTAACAGGATTGATAACACATGGGCATTTTAGTTTTTCTGAGTTAACGCATAGTGACAAGGCCTTTTTTGCTCCTCATACCACACCACCAGCAAGGAGGCTGGGGGTGCACAAGGAATTGGGAGGGAACACAGCCAGGATAGATGACTTCAGCTGACCAAAGGGTTATTCTAGACCATATGGCATCATGCTCAGCATATGAAGAGGGAAGAAGGAAGAGGGAACATTTGGAGTGCTGACATTTGTCTTCCCAAGTCACCATTGTGCATTGTGGGGCCTGGCTTTCCTGGGATGGCTGAACGCCTGCCTGCTCATGGGAGGTGGTGAATTAATTCCTTCTTTTGCTTTGCTTCCGTACATGGCTTTTACTTTCCATATTAAACTATCTTTGTCTCAATGCACAAGTTTTTCACTTTCACTCCTCTGATTCTCTCCCCCATCCCCTTGGTGAGTGAGCAAGTGACTGCATGGGACTAAACCACAATAGGTTGATTAGAGACCAAGAGGTGGGGCTAGGACAGCTTGTTGAACCGTGTCCGTCTTTTTCCCCTCTGCCCTGGCAAGAGAAATAATATCTTACCTTAAAAGACTGCAACAGAAGTGCCGGTCTCTACTTTCTTTTAGGCCTTTTTAAACATCAGAAATAATGCAGCAGATTCAGCTAATTCAGTATGTCAGCATTTGACAGCACATTCAGGAACCTGAGAGTCATCCTACAAGAAGAGAAATTAAAAGCACCAATTAGTCATTGCATATATTGTGCAATATATCTTCTGCTTAAAATTGCTGATGCCTAGTAGAGTCATGCTGCTGAACAATAAAGAAATTACCACAAAAATGAGAGGTTAAGTTATTTTTTGTTTCTAAAGTGAAATGCTCAAGCACATTTTGGCTACATCACCTTGGGGAGAAAGCATGCATCTTGCATTAGCTGTGTCATCCTGCCCTGCCTTCCCATTTTAAATCTTTGTTCTAACAACAGTCCATGTGAATGCACAGAAATAAAGCTCCAGGCACGTCAGGATACACCAGCCACACCAGTTGCAGAAATACAGCAGTAAATGTTAATAAACTGGATTAGTTTGAACTGGGAAATGCATCAGAAGCCCATATGAGCTAAGTATTAGCACTGTATAAGCAAGGACCTTGAAGTATGTGGAAGCCACATGGAGGTACTTTATAAACTACAGGGAAAAGAAGAAACATTTACAGAGGGACTTGGCTCATTTCCCTGGACAGGCTTTTCTCAGAATTCTCACCTTGCAAGCACTCAACCCATACTGAGTGAAGACACTCCAGCTGCAGCAGAGTTCACTGCACCACTACAGCACGCAAGGCAGCTCTCTTCCCCCACAGCAATTCAGCAAAGATGTTCCAACACTAAGGTTTAGATACTTGTTTTTCAGCTCCAACCCATTTGGTGTGTTTAATTCCCCAAAAGAGCAAACTTTCCAAAACTAGAGGCACATCCATACACACACAAGACAAGGTTCCTTGCACTGAGATATCCTACCTCACTCACAGGTAAAGTCCAGGTCAGCTGTGCCCTGAGGCAGTGCTGATGGGGCATTTGACAGCTATGGAGAGATGGGCCAGCAGAAAAACTCATCTGCATCTAGCGTTGTTACTCAAGAGAGTTTTAAGATTAATTTCAGGTAAAAGATGCTTCTTGCCATCCAAGTTGTTAAGTACTTCCCTAAAGCATGGGTATGAACATAGAGAAAGTGACCTCTGTCCCAGTTTGCAAAACTATGGAGATGGGGGCTTAATGGAGTGAAAGCAGATCAGACCAAATCAGATTCTGTAAAAAATTGAGTTTTTATAATAAATCAATATATTATTTTAATCCTACACTGTTTACAAATCCTAAAAAAAGCCTCATAAGGGCTAATTGTCTTCATAAACTAAAATAAAAAGTAGCATTTGAAGGGAAACTACAAGGGTCCATGGCTTTGGGAGGAGTGGAGGGAGAAACTAAGTTGGACACTTACGTTTGTTAAAAAAACAGAAATCAAAAAGCCTCAAGCTTAGATGAGCTTTAAATTAGTATTCAGTGTTCTTAAGTTACTCAAAGGAAACGGCAGCAATTTCTTCCCCACTCCTCTAACACTTTCTCAATACATTTATTTTTACTTTTAGGTATTTATGTAAAATATGAATGTTTTATACAGCAAGTAACCTATTCATGATACCTTAAAAATGCCCTTCTTATAATGGGGGTATATTCCAAGCTGATTACAAACATCTCCATTTACATAACAATAAAGACTGCAATTGCCTAAGGAAACTTGAGATTGTAGGAAACAAGTTACCTCCTTGGAGCTCTATATTCATAGATTATAGGAAGTACCACAATCATTCCTTTTCTCTATAACCTCCTCCACTACACTTCTGTATAAAGCAGTACAGCACTTTCCAGATTTCAATCAATAGTTATACACCCTGGGCCACTGTTCAAGGGCACAAAAACCTGACTTTCAAACCCTGCTGCCCTGTGTCCCTACACCTTGGAGTAAAAATCATTCAGGTGTTTCTCATGGGTTAATTTTTTTCCAACAGATTTTACATGCTGCTCACTGTCCCACAGCTAGCGTTAACTCCCTACCAGGTGCTCTGTGTGATTTATCTGAAGAGAGTTTATGCCCACACCTGTTCCAAATCAGCCTGAAAACATAGCAACTGTTCCACACCAAAGGCTAGAACCAGGACATGGCTTGAGCCCCAAGATGAACTAGTAACAACGTTGGGGGAATTGCTCCTTTTTGTCAAAGAGGACTGATCGAAAATCAGAAATCCTTTGGGAGCTAAGACTTATCACATACCAGACAGTTTCCCACATCAGACGGAGAGAATGCTTCAGTTTCACTTTTTACCCCAAACAAATCACAGCATGCATGTGTACACAATCATCTGACTCCTACACATCCAAGCATGACCAAAACAAAAAAACAGTACACTGTATACCCATTTTTTCCCTTAAGGGGAGAACAAACCACACCTAACAGGCATTAATAAAAACACTAAGCATTAGAAAACATTCTGTTACAATGGGTATTTAAATTATATATATATGTAACACTAAGCAACATTTTTAATCTGTACAAAATGGATGTATGTATCTCACATAAAGTAATTGTTCTTATAAGCTGCCTCACAAATGCAATCTCATTTCATTTCCAGCCAGAAAATTTACTCAATGATTAGCATAACTGAGTATTAAACACAAGGAAAGAAAAGCAGAAATGAAAACAAACATGGTCAAACAGTTAAGCAGAGATATTGAATATACAACAGGAGTGCATTTACTGATAAAGTCGTCGTTTTTACACAGAGTTTTAACCTTCATAAAATTTTAGATTTAAGCTAAACTTGCTATGTAACAGATATTCCTTAAAGTCCCAAAGACATGGTGTCAACAATTTTTAAATAAAGGTCCACATGTTTCACAGCATACTTCACCAGCCTGACAAGTTCCCTACAGATGGGAATAACACATGTATTCCATCTTCTCTCCTTTTCCATTCTAACACAGCTCAACACCTCTGCCCACACACTCCTCCAGCACACACACTTCCCCATCAGCAGTCAGCAGCCTGATTCACTTATCTAAAGAGGAATTTATGCTGGCCTCAAAAAACACCAGCCCCCTCAGCTGCCCAGGACATGCCTGGATAGCTTATTGAGATGTGCCTTGGATGCTGTTGCTGCTAAGTCAGCTAGAGATGTCCTATGTAGCACCAGAGGAGTAGTTACATTCTTGGTGTGAAGGAGACATTATTTTAAAATAAATTCGAATGTAACATTTTTCAGTGGTGAAGGCATTATTTCCTGGTGAACATGTTCTACATTTTGGGACAGAATGCCTTTAAGTAGTCAAAAGCACTGTTAAGCCTTGGAATATTTCACTGGCATAAGTTCTCATAATTAATAAAGGAAATAACTAAGGGAATTTCTGTGTGGCACAAAGCTAATTACCGCTTCAGAAACACTATTTAATCTGGGCAGGGCACCACAGTAACATGACTGCTCTGTCTCGGGAATCTCCCAATGTTGATGTATTGCCATTTGGATACCCCCCCCACCCCGTCCCACCTCTTTCACATGAAAGAGCCTCACACCAAAGATGACCCCTCCACAGAGGGGTATTTCCTCTCAGAAGTTGTGTGTTTTATTGAAATAAAACGATCTTCAGCACACAATACTGAGCTGTACACTGCACCAGTTCTTGACAAACAGTAAAATAATCGACGAGCAATTACTGAGCATCCTCGGCTGCTAGGAGGAGGAATGTGACAAGGTATAACTACTGGCAGTCTCCTGGGCTCCAGAAGAAAAGGTTCAGGTCACCATCTCAGAGGAGCCATGTGTAATGATAATGGTGATTGTCTGACAATCAGCTGCGGCAATTCGTGCCACATTTTAACAGACACATTTGAACAGACCAAGGAGAAAGCCTCCAGCGCTGGTGTAAATGTTCTCCACTTAGTAATGGTGTGGTGGTTAGCAGGGTAGAAGTTAAATTGTTGCCAAAGCGACTTTGCTTTCAACTTTCTGGAGATAAAACAAGCCCTGGGCTAAAGCCAGAACACTTCATCTGCACGGCGCCTGATGCCGCCTCTTTGTACCGAGACATGCTCTTCACGTGCTGCGGATGGACTTTGGTCTTCTTTTGACTTGTGCAAACACATTCAATAAGGAATAATGTACTCAGCGGTAGCTTAAAGCACCTGTCTCAATGGGAACTGGTTTCTGAACAACCAGAGAGCAGCAGGGAACACCTGATACACAATACAACCAGCAGCAGAACACAGCCTCATACTTATCCAAGATAAAGAATAGAAAGACACAGAGGGGTCATTCCCTGTGGCACAAACAAACCAATGTCATGGAAGTGCTTTACTGCCATGCAGAACAGACCATTTCAGATTCTGAAGAGCCCCTATCTAGTTCCCTCCTTCTCCTCCCTGCAAATACATATTTTAAAATGAGCCTCTCTCCGCAGACACAGACCTTCTGCAAGACACAGTCCCATGAATTTGGGATTTACTCAAGTGAGATGGCTCACGTTGCAGGTAAATGGGATACACCAGCTCAGCTAGAAGCCGGCGGGCAAGGCTGGCTTCTCACGTGTCTGTCAGTCCTGCACAGAGGTCAGAGCACAAGGAAGGGCAGCTTCACCTTGGGTTTGTACCACAGTGTTCAGAAGCTAGTGGCTGGTTTCAACACGTAGGCTGTTTTCTTGTTGCAAAAGCACAGGGACAACTGTCTAACAGAGTGCACTGCCTTGAGACAGGGAGAAATCACATCGATTAAACAGTATCTAGAGTCCTTGAGATTTTCATGGTCTCAGCAGAGAGGACAAATACTCAAATAAGTCTGCCCGATGCAGCACAGATGAATAAAACATTATAAAAAGCATAATAATTCACTTATGAGAAATTAAATCGCATTTGATAAATAGGTGTTACGGTAGCAGTTTTCACACTTTCAAATACTTCAGGTCATGAAAAATAGATGTCATAAAAGACACATTTTCTACCCAACCCATTTCAAAAATATTCACAAATGTTGTCAAAACATATGGTGTATATCTGAGTTTAACACTGGCTAATAAAAGGCTCTCTCCTTCAAAAAAAAATTTTTTTACCCACAGATTGACTGTGAATTGTACACAGTAAAAGTGACAATACAGGTGAACACTTCAGTCTCCAAACAACAAAAACTAGTCAAGATGGTGACAAAACTCAGTAAACCATACGAACGTGTGCTGAATCTTAATAACTTTAGCTGTCACGTCAGGTGAAGTTAACTCAGCGTTCAGTGGACACTCAGAGGTCAGATACATGCTCCAGTGCCTGCTCCAGAACCTTCCCTAGAGTTTCTGTGGAGCTCACACTGGGCTTTGTGAGAGGAGACCTCTGCTTGGTAGGACAAACAATACCATGAGACAACCACCACTGCAATGGAGATCTCCAGCTGGCAGACAGACTCCTGAGTCTTAACCAGAAATGGGCAAAGTTCTGAAAAGAAACAGAATGAACATCCACCCCAACAACCAAGGCTGCTGCCAGAGATGAAGCCTCACTGACAGTGCTAGAACTCGCCCAGAACCCCTTTTTTCTCCAATCTGCAGGGAAACTGCTACTCTTGGACTTCACCTGTATAGGGATTCACACCAATGACTGAGGAGGTAAAGTCATTAACACATCCAAGTTTTGTTTGTGAGGATTTTTTTTCCACACACGCTCATGTGCAGGCAGACATAATTCTTTATTCTCTGACTGCAAAACTAAGTTACCAATCTTAGCCCAGATTTAAAAACATAATGTATTGTCTGCAGCTCCAAAGCAGGATTTGTTTTACAAGGACAGTTTAGACGGCATACTTGATGTTAGGCAAGGAATGGAGGGAGAAGAGGGTGTCGCAACAGAAGCACTGGTTTGAAGTTACATAAAAAAGTGGTTCAACAAAGAAAGAAAACTGCAAAGACCCTCAGCTACCTATCTTCTTTTAACTTCCCTCCATACACCAATTATATCCTGTACTACATCTCTTACCTAGTTATATCCTTTGCTTGTTTACATCACCATATCATAAAATACTGCTGATAAGCAACAACAGACATGATGAATCTGCACTTGCTTTCTTAAGGCAAGCAGAGTTAGGAAAGGGCATGAAGGTATTTCTTTTGTCTTGCAATGAAAAGGAACTGCAAAGGCAGGGCATGAAACTGAAAGGGATCATAAAACACTATCTTGCTTGCCTTGTTCCCAAGTGAGACATGATGCTCCTGAGGAGAGTCGCTTACTCCTCTGGTCCCATCTCAGCTGGACAAGCAGAGGAAGGGAGGGAAAGGGGCCTGGAAGCTTTTAAAAGGCAGAAGATATTTCACTAAATAGCTTAACCTTTAAAATTCAGTTAAAGATACAGAATTGATAGGTATTATCTCCAGGAGCAGCAGATCTGAAACACTAATAACCTTTGAGTCCCAAAATGCTTAGTTGCTAGATTTCAAGTGACGGAAATATCTGGCAAAACTCCTCTTTGTGCTCCTTCCCTATCTCACAGAATATGAAAACATTCCCCAGATGTCAGCCATCACTACACATCTTCATGGGTGTAACACAGCTACAGCTAACGACAGGCAGCTAGTCTGCTCTAAAAGCATGCCAAGAACCTGCATCTTGGAGAATTCCTGCCCCTCATATATTAATCTCTATATCTAGGCCTGAAGGTTGAAGCTTCCCTTACTTAGGGACAGGCAACATTCCTGAGACTTTGAGACAGAATGAAAATCAACAACAGAGCTCACGTTTTCCTCTAGCACTATGTCAAACCCTGGACCAGATCACTTCTTTGCAGATTGGGCTTTCCATATGCACATTACCTAGCTGTCTTTAGGGATTTTCAAGTGGATCTTAGGACCATCTTCCTGGTGATATTCTAAAGTTTATATTTGTCGAGGATGGGAATTTTGGAAGGGCTGTGGTAGACCAGTGTTCAAAATCCAGCACTGTTTGGGAATGATCCTCAACACCCTCCACACACTCCTGGTCATAGCTCTGTGGAAGTTATGACTCTGAGCCATGGTGAGAAAAGAAGTCCCCATCATATTTTCAACCTAAAGCTCTGAAAACACAATGAATCTATGAACCCCAAGCTGCACAGTGCTGTGGGGTGGCACACTCCTCACTGCAGCAGACTGCAACGAGAAGGGTCCTCAAAAGTCACATATCACCAAGGGCCATTGTCATGGCAATTCTGCTTCCCTTGTGCAAAAAGAAAAAAAAAAAATCTGTCTCATCAGATGTTCTGAATCAATTTGAGGAAGAGCTAAAAATAAGGTCATTCTGAATTTACCTCCTGTGAAACAAACTAATTCCAGAATAACTACTGTATGTTCCTATGCCTTCAAGAACACTGTGTTCTAGACAAAGCACTAAACCAGACATTTTGGATGAGAGATAGTAGACAAAAAAAAGCATTTTCAAGGATTCAATGACCAGGAAAATTAAATAACCAAGTATATGGCCTCCAAGGAATAGGAAAGATTATTCCCTAGAGTTCTACCACCAGCCCTCAACAGAACAGCTTTCCCCAAATAAACTTCAAACCCAATGATGGTAAGACATTTGTCAGTGTCCCTAAGAAACAAAGCAGTTTGCCCTAGAATAAGGAAGACAAGGGGAGGACAAGCAGGGCACAGGCAGTGCTGGTCAGGATGTTCTTCTCTTCTGAAACTTACCTATGGCTTGCATATTCAGCAATGGCATTGATCAGGAACTCTAAAGGCAGCATACACAAATGGCAGTATCTTTTGAATCATAAAATGGTTTGGCTTAGAAGGGACATTTAAGATATCTAATTCCAACCCCCCTACCATGGGCAGGGATACTTTTCACTAGACCAGCTTGCCCCAATCTCCATTCAGGCTGGCCCTGGACATTTCCAGGGATGGGGCACCCAGAACTTTCCTGGGCAATCTGTTCCAGAGTCTCACCAGCCTCACAGTAAAGAATTTTTCCCTAATATCTAATCTAAACCTACCTTCTTTCAGTTTTAATCCATTCCCCCCCTGTCCTGTTGCTACATGCCCTTGTCACAAGCCCCCCTCCACCTTTCCTGTAGGCTCCCTTCAGATACTGAAAGGCAGCAATAAGGTCACTCTGAAGCCTCCTCTTTTATAGACTGAACAATCCCAATTCTTTCAGTTTTCTTCATAGGACAGGTGCTCCTTCCCTCTAACCACCTTGGTGTCTCTCCTCTGGACAGCTCCAACAGTTCCATGTCCTTCCTGTGCTGGGGACCCCAGAGCTGATGCAGCCCTGCAGGTGGGGTCCCAGCAGAGCAGAGCAGAGGGGCAGAATCCTCTCCCTGGCCCTGCTGCCCACACTGCTCTGGATGCANAAGGGACATTTAAGATATCTAATTCCAACCCCCCTACCATGGGCAGGGATACTTTTCACTAGACCAGCTTGCCCCAATCTCCATTCAGGCTGGCCCTGGACATTTCCAGGGATGGGGCACCCAGAACTTTCCTGGGCAATCTGTTTCAATGCCTCACCACTCTCACAGTAAAGAATTTTTCCCTAATATCTAATCTAAACCTACCTTCTTTCAGTTTTAATCCATTCCCCCCCTGTCCTGTTGCTACATGCCCTTGTCACAAGCCCCCCTCCACCTTTCCTGTAGGCTCCCTTCAGATACTGAAAGGCAGCAATAAGGTCACTCTGAAGCCTCCTCTTTTATAGACTGAACAATCCCAATTCTTTCAGCTTTTCTTCATAGGACAGGTGCTCCTTCCCTCTAACCACCTTGGTGTCTCTCCTCTGGACAGCTCCAACAGTTCCATGTCCTTCCTGTGCTGGGGACCCCAGAGCTGATGCAGCCCTGCAGGTGGGGTCCCAGCAGAGCAGAGCAGAGGGGCAGAATCCTCTCCCTGGCCCTGCTGCCCACACTGCTCTGGATGCAACCCAGGACACGTTTGGCTCTCTGGGCTGTGAGTGCCCATGGCTGGGGCACGTCCAGCCTCTTATCCACCAATATTCCTGTCCTTTCTGTCAAAAAAATAAGTAGCAAGACTCTCCTTACAATATTAATATTCTCTCTCTTTCTCCACACCAGCACCCCTCTCCAAAACTTCAAACAGTATATTTTCATGCTCGAGGTCACAGACATTAAGGTTGTCGTCTAACAACAATCTTTCAAATTAGGCTGGGGAAAACACACGTGTGCACAGCGTGATTGTCACTGTATGTTTCTCTTGAACTGCTAAAAAAAATGTCACCTACACGCAAAAGTTCCATCTACCCACACAGTGCATAAAACATGAAGGTCACTAAGCAGGGTGAACCTGCACCAATCCTGCCTGAAAAGTTGCAGGCACTCATTTGCGAGGGCAGCCAGCAAAAGGCAGGGGAGGGAGAGCACAGAATGGAATTGCAGATGAAAAAGTCAGCACAAGCTTTGCAACGCTGCTTTATCATCTCAGCCTCCAGGTCACCACGGATGAAAAATCACCAATTTAATTGTCGTCCCACCACCGCTGCTGCCAAGCAGCATTTGACTTGTGTGGGACTGTCTGGGTTGTTGCAACAGTTTGCAAATAGTTTGTGCCCCATAAAGAGAAACCGACCAGGCACACACACGCACACTTTAATACTCCTTAGACATTTAAGTACTGCTATTCAAAAACAAATCACCACTTCAAGCTGAAAGTACTCTCCCTTTCAGATATATTCTAAATAGTCCATTAGATTGTAAATCCAAAACCTACACAGTGACACAAACCTGATCTGACTTCACTATTTCCTGAAAAAGCCAAAAAAGAAAAAAAAAAGTATTACAAACTTACAGAGCTGTTAGTCCCCCGTTTCTCTCGGGCACACGGTACATAATTTAACTGCAATGCCTGAAACAGTAACTTGACCTCTCTGGGAAGGTGGGCGGTATTATTCAAGCTGAAACATTAGAGACATGCATAATTACTCTGGGTATTTGCCACACATTCTTTCATCCGTAAACCAATATGAATGGAAAAGTCACACTGACACTCCAGGCTTAGATCATATCCCAACCATCAATTACAAAGATTTTTTTTCATGAGGTATCAGGAGAGCAAAATTCCTTTGAGAAAAATTTTCTCTAGACTTAACTGTGTATGTGTTGCCAAGATAAAATGTCAGTGCTGCCAGCTCAAAGTCAAGACTTCAGCGGGCTAAACCATGAATTTTGAGCTTTCTGCCCCACCACTGACAGTACTGTAATTTCTGTTTTCCTTCAAGCCCCCAAACCCCACATCCATTCATGTGGCACTTCTGAGGATGCCCGCTGTAGCACCAACTGCATCCCATCATTCTTCATCCACCCGTTCCTGCAGGGTGATGCCTCACACACCTCTGTGGTGCCTGCCTGCTCCTCGGCAAACCCAAGGACCCTTGGCAGAATCAGACCATCCATCGGGCTGGGTGGGATAAAAACCCTCTGGAAGGTAAGCAGGCACATGAAGCAGGAAGAAAAGAGTCCATGTTTGCTCCTGACTCCAGAGGCACCCGCAGCTCACACCATGGATGCCTGTGCTTATGGCAGTTCCCCCTTCAGGCCAGGCATTCCAAGTGTCCTCAGCATATAGCCTCGTCTTCCCTTCAAGGATAAGGCAGCATTCACCTTTCAGGTTTTGGGTGGCAGAACCACAGGAAAAATGAAATACTACAAGCCAATATCCACAGCTGGAGCTGCAAAATACAAATTTTCAGTACTTTTAAGGCTTTCAGTACTTTTTAAGGCTAACAACACTTTTTTTTCTGAAGAGGGAGAAAGTGCTGTTCACTCGACAGTAGAACTGCACACACATGTCAAATAACAGTATTCTCTAGATAAGTTCTCATATTCCTCAAAACCAAGACCTAGCTGCACTCCTGACCAAGTGAGATGCAGCAGTATCTACAGCTGTTCTGAACCCAATTGCCCCTGAACTTCTTTTGATACCAACATCTACATGTTGCTGTTCTGGGCAATTGACCTGTCCAGCCTCTTGCTACAATTGAACTTCCAGAGTTCTTGATTCAGCCCATTTCACTCTTGGTGCTGGCCACAGATACATGTGGAATACAAGGTATTCATTTCAGCTAATTCCCCAGGTATTAGGGACAATGCATGCATCTGGAACACTGTTCCAGCAAGGACACGTGAATAATTCTAGAATCATTCTTTTTCAAGCAGTCCAGCTCCCTGCATCTCTAGTTCATCATTATGTACTTCCAAAACTTTGGAAATAGTAGCAATGCACACAGTGAAGCGCCTCTTGATATTTTAAGCCAGATTTTGTAGTATCAACAATGTCTTTTCCCTTCATGCAAGATAACCATGTATGTCAGGGAATACAAGTTGCAACAGTAACCTCATAGAAAGTCAAATTTCAGGGCAGTATTTTCTGCATGTATTTGAAATCTCAAGATAAGAAAATTGGTCAGTGTTAGGTTATTTTGACCATACAACCAGAACTTACTGGAGATTTTTTGGTAAGTTTTAAATATGTTTTTGTAAGCAATGGTTTATGCAGCATGTAAAACCTGTTTACTTTCTTACACACATGTGAAAAATGCAGACAGCTTTATTTTGAAGATTCTCTCCCTCCTCCACATAAACTAAAAAAGAATTAAAAGATGACAGAGCAACCATGTTAAGCCTCACCTAAAATATCTATTCAGAAGGTCTAGGTATGCAATGAAAATGCTTTAAGTCAAACAAAAGTGGCTTGTGGTAAAGAGAGGAAACAGAACAAAGATCTGAGTTTGCATCAAATATTGGTTGCAATCATTGCTGCTGTTTAAGGGCAAGAATTTCTCCAGTTGTTTCAGTATTTGCTATTCCAGCAAACACAAATAAAGGGAAAAGACAGCATTATAGTTTAAGATTCCAGTTTTGAAGTAGTTTGATAACAACCTTCCCCAAAGTCATTCTCATGGGAAAGAGCTGCTAGAGAACAGAGCTAATTAGGGCTTGTCAGTTAAGTTCTCTCTCCTGCTTTGTTCAGAAAACCTGGACAAATAGCTTATCCATGGATAGACCTGGGGGCCTTTCACAAATATTTTGTATTCCACAGCAAGCTTAGGCACATTGCATAAACATCTGGAGTAGGCACAAGAAATATGAACACCTCCCTGCTCTGCCCTGCAGCGAGTGTCTTCATGACACTTTCATCAGCAGTGACAGAAATAAACCAGTATTATTGTGGGCTTCCATCCAAAAAAATGTTGTCATCTATAGCCTGTCTGTATGCACACAAGGATTTGGGGTAGAAGGGAGGAGGGAAAATTCAGGTGCATAAACAAGTGTTCCAGTCTTTCTTCTCAGTACTTAAGTTTTGAGAGAAAGAAGGAAAGAAAGAGCCTTATATCATTATTAAAAGAGAGACTATTTCCAGAATGATTGTAGACTGAACTGCTTTGGGGGAAATGGCAGTGAAAACAGATATGTTCATATTTTCCCTGGAGGCACGGTCTGGTTTGGAAGTGCTCTTAGCATACAGAAGTTAAGAAAAAGATAAATCATCCTGAAGTACTCTGGACAACCACAGGCATTGTATGAAACAGGGGCACCTACAAAATGTCCCTGCTTTGTTAACCATGCCAGGGCCCAGGACCAATAAAAGAGTTGCTCAACAGACCAGATACTTTGATACCACATTTCACAGCTGTATTGGAGCTAAGAATCTACTTGCTCTGGGAGTCCAGCTATACATAAGGAGAGAAGGCACACAGCTCTCTCTAGCATGCTTTTCCCCAGAGTCCTAGAAAAGCAATACTGTGCCTTCAGTTTCACTGCACTTCTGCAGGCATCTCTGCAGTCTATCAAACTTAACCACAGAGCAATTTTTTGTGTATTTATTTTTCAAAGCTGTAGAGCTGTACTTTACCGTATGTTACAGCAACTGCATAATAGGTGCAGTTTAGCTACCTCAAAATATTACCAGGGAGACAAAGTCATTCTCTTCACTGCTACTCCACAGGAGAACACTGAAGGCTTCTGGTAAGCAAGACAAAAGCAATAGCAAACAACCAGTGCAATAATAAACTACCATTCCCATTTTACTCCAAGGAGCAGTAATTAGTCATTCAAAACCACACAAAATCCATGCATGTGTTAAACATGAAAGAAGCTGTCCTGAGAGCTAGATGCTCTGAGATCACATTTCAAAGCAGGGCAGTATCATTCTGTTAATCTTTTGGGAAAACCAGCATGGATATTCTGCTGCAATGCAATTAAGGCAGGAATTCCAGCCCCTCCATTGTGACCTCTGCAGAAACCCCAGGGGTCAAGAGTAGTAGCCTGTACCCTGCTACAGTGCTATTACAGCTGTACTATAAACAAAAAGCCTCCCCAACAAGTTTCAGCGAGGAAAAGGGAG
This sequence comes from Donacobius atricapilla, assembly GCA_013397315.1. Taxonomy (NCBI): domain Eukaryota; kingdom Metazoa; phylum Chordata; class Aves; order Passeriformes; family Mimidae; genus Donacobius; species Donacobius atricapilla. The sequence goes on from WBMY01003784.1 coordinate 406,541, forward strand.
GACATGTAGATACACTCAAAGATACACTGCCACAAAAACAGCTTCTACCACAACCATAAGGGAGAAGTTGTTTTTCTAAAGGTAGTTGCAGAAATTTCATTTTTACCGTGGAAAAAGGTCGACATACTTACTGCCATGCTTTATTCTCAACAAATATCCATGCTTATCAAAACAGCAATTAAAGACTTGTTTTCTTGGAACAATGTTTAGTGAACAAAACTAAGCCAAGGGAAAGGCGACTTCTTGCTTTGACAGTGAAGTTCTACACGGGGATAGGGAGGGCTTGGAGAGAGTGTTGTGTTTTTCCACCCTTGAGTCACAGTGAGACCCTGGTGAAACCTCATGGGCACAAGTGAAGCTGCAGCCTGCAGTGACAGTGCTGATCCTTGCCCTTCATGCTGCAGCAGCCGTGCCCTTTTGTCCTCAGCACCTCCAGCCACAGGACAGGCAAAGTGTGTGAGGTGGGAATGGCAACACCCAGCTCTGCACAGGCCCTGTCTGGTGGAAACTTTAACTGAACTCTGCCCAGAATGCTTGGCATAAGCTGTCTCAGGTGGGCCAGCATCAAATCATGCAAAGAGATAATCAGGTAGGGTTTTTTTCTCGTTCTTACCCCTCGCAATCTGAGAACAGTGAAAGAGAACACCACCTAGCAAGAAGGTTGCTAATTAATTCCTCCTCACCCAGCCATGGCAAAGCTTCTAGCTGCAAGGCACCTGCTTATCTAGGACTAAGTACTTGATACCATTTTAGGAAGGGGCTTCATTTGTTTTGAAAAATGCCATTAAAAAGACACAATCATCTCAAGATTTTCTCAACCAGCAACGAGAAAAAGTGAAAGTAAAACACCACAGCTCCTGCCTGACTAATTTTCAGGGCACCAACTTACCCTGCGAGAGTGAGTTTGGTGGGAGGTCAGCATGCCGAAGGCATAGATGCCTTCAAACATATAATGAGAAGAGATCTCATATCTCTTAGCTGAACAAGTTTCCCTGAAATAAACTATTTCTGAACAAGTTGGAACAGGGTAGAGATATGCCTTGCTGTAAGGGCAGGACCAGAATGCAGTTGCAAGTGACATGCCAGTTTAAGACATGGGTAGCTAACACCCTTTAAAACCAAGGAAGCAAGACTCCGTTGTTTTAAGTGTCAGTAATCGTGGATCAAGGGCTAAAAAAAGATGCTTGGATATAGCACTAAAAGGGATGAGTCACACAGAAGAAACAACGGATAAACACTCCACAAGAAGAGTTCAGCACACTTCTCACACTATGGATCTCAGGCTTTGGATCTCAGGCATTCTCTGAAACGTCCAGAAGTCAAGCATTCTCTGAAATGTCTGCACTCATCTGTAGCATTTTGGAGTGGCAAAGGGTCACCACAATCATTAAAAATGTAAATAAAACATCCCACTGCCTGAACAAAGACTCAGTAATCCAACATACGTTTTTCCTTTTCATTCAGTTTATGACTGAGATGTCCCTCATTTTACCTGGCACAAAAGCCACGGAGTTTAGATTAACAGTTTGGGTGTTTTGGGTTTTTTTTAATGAGGAAGGACAAGCTATAAACTTGTGCCACAACCAAAGTAGCTCTAATCTCACTGCCCTTTTCCAGTTACATTAGTAGCTCCCAGAACTACTTCTCTTCATCTTTGCTTTATCCAGAGTGAAGCAAGAGCAGCAAGACCACATCTTCACAACTGCATGAGTACAACTGGGCAACAGGCCAACTGGACAAACACAGGCAATGGAAACGATCTCTTTTTGTGTGTGTGTGTGTTATCACCCTCCAGATACACAGAGCTCAATGCACTGGTGATGTGCAGCCTAGCCAGCTGTGTTTTCTCACACATTTTTCATCCCCTTGTCCCCATCCTTTTCTTTCTATCCACCTACACAGCAATTTCAGACACCTATTTTCCCCTGGAAAAAAAAGAAAAATTACAGTTTTTGGTCTTACAGCACACAAATTTCATTGAAATCTGAGAAGAAAGAATGTTCTACTTTGTTTGAACCTGAAGACACCTGCAGCTCAGCCTCAGGTGAGCAATTCAGAGGCAACAGTAAGAAAATGAAAATGTCAGGGACCAGATACTACCTTGAAACAAACCAGACTTTGTGCTGGGCAAACAATAGGAATACTATTTGTTTTGCTTTCTTCCCTTTTAAAGCACAGATGTTCACTGTAAGATACATAATTCTAGGTTAATGAGTCCCTCTCTTCAAGCTTCTCTCTGACAAACTGACTGGCTTGAAGCCCTTCTTTGGACAAGAAATCAGGAAGAGGTCATTTAAAAGACCCTGAAGATGCAGCAGGCTGGGTCAAGAACGCAGATTCAGAACCCGGGCTGGGTAAGCAGCTGCCCTCTGGTTGATTACCAGGCATTTCACACCAAGGCTTCTCCATCTGAGGAACATCACAGAGAAGAAAATGCATAGGGACAGATGTCCCACTACATTCTGTTACTTCCTCTCAAAAACAATAAAATACCCCCTTTTTGAGTATAAGAATGAGGGTGAGTCCTTCTGTACTTGGAATAAACACACTTGTGCACATTCCTTCCTTTCATTCTGTGTACATGTCTACTTGGCACTGCAAGCTGTTGCAAGATGACTCAGCTTGTTACTGATTAACATCTCACTTTATGTCTTTTCTGTGTGCCTCAATCCAGCTCTTCTCACATCCATCAGGCATCCTGACACCATGCATTTCTTTCCACTTCACCCTCAGGTGCACCAGACCAACATGAACTCAATAGCCCAGAGTTCACCATATACCACCAATTTGCCTGTCCCCTCTCCAGAGAGCTCTTTCAAGCTGCACAGTGCTGCAGCACAAGCCTTTCACAACCCCAAAGGCACTGCAGGCAGCAGAACAGGGTTTGCCACCCCAGATTTCCATGACTTCCTTTCCTTCCGTGTGGAGTCAAGAAGAGGTGTCATGTCAGGCATCTCCAGATACCTGAGAGATTCTGGCCCACCATGCAATGCATCATCCACTTGTTTCCGGGGAGCAGGGCCTGCCCTTCCTGCCCAGAGAGGGTATGTGTGCACACACAGGGTGGGGAATTACTATGGGGCGACTGAGAAACATGGCGCTTCAAGTCAGAGAGCAGGGCAAAAACACGTACTCCAGTTTGGGGTATGTTTCACCCAAGTACAATTTTTATAGAAAGAAAAACCAACCTGTTCCTAAATATTGAAGACAATGTGCCAACCTTCATAATGGGACTGCTGTCTCGAATAGTCACCTAGAGCTGTGTGTTCTCATGGACAAAAGGAATCATCACCCAAGAAGCTTTCTTGTATCAGCTTCTGAAAAGTGATGTTACCCAGCCACCACCTCACTGCCTGGCACCTTGACCTCCCACCTTCTCCTCAGGCATCAGCACAACCTTACTCAGCTTCATTTCATTGCAGAACACACTCCCTAGCTGAAGACCACCTCCACCTGTGCCTGCAGCTCATGCTTCTCCCCCCAGCACTGGCACCTGCACAGACACATATGCACCTGTCCCAAGAACAGCACCCTGCCTGTGTTCCAGGGAACAAAGGAATCCCAGGCACAGGATCTCACCCCTCCTCTCACTCTATTCCCACAACATGGCATTTCCAATTAAATATTTGCAAACACAGAGACACACAATCTGTGAACACTGCCAAGTTCTGCCCAGGGGGTCTTACTTCACTGCATTTTTTCATGACACGGTGAGGTGAGCACCTGCAAGCCCTGCAATCCCCAGAAGCCCTGAGAGCAGTGCACAGGTGAAGTCACATCTCTGGAGTGTCACAAAGCCTCCAAAAGACAGTGCAGTGTCAAGTTACAAGCAACTGTCTGTCAGAAACAGAGGCAGAAGAGGAGGCAGAGAGAGAAGTCACTGTCAACACTGGAAGTTTGTTTGCTGCTTTCAGAATGATATCAGGAGATGAGCTAAGAGATCTTTTGCCACCTGCATGCAACTTACTGGCACATCTGATCTAATTTCCAAGTGTGATCTCTAACAGTCCATGCAGGCTGCTCTGTAAAATTAGCAGTGTCAACCCTAGTTTTATTCGGGTTATAGCCAAAAATCATTCCTGTGCAAGGACCACTCTGTCCCAGTAAACATCAGACAATATTTACTTATGCATCAAACCCACAGTTTGGCAAAAAAAGTTAATTCACCCAAGAGCGCTTTGATCCACTGACAAATCATTTCCTGATTAAAGCTGAAACAACAAAAAGGACTTTGGACACCAACCAGCTGTCACACTTGTGTTGTGAGCTGGCACTAAACCCCACAAAGCCTGGGAGGAAAGATTTAGGTGGTGGGAGGGGAGCAAATGGTCTATTTGCATTCACAGCATGCAAGTTCCTTCTGGAAAGGCAATTCCTTCTCTTGCCACCTATCTGAAGCAAGCTACACAGAACATGGATACATCAAAACTCACCAAAAGGAAGCAAGCAACTGCAGGACACTTTGGCAGTACTGAAGTATTGCAAAACTTACTGGATGTACTACAGCTGGGGGTGTTGTATGTTAGAGGAGTGTTTTGTTTTGTTATGCTCGCCAAAGGTTTATTAGAAACTGAAAGATTTCCAAGTGCAATGACCCATTTGAAACCTTTAGGCCTGAGGAAAATAAAAAATTAGCTTAATGAAGATCTGAGAAGCTGGGAAAAGTGAAGGCAGAGCTGAGGTTTAGTAGCCATCTCCTTTTCTTTCTACTAAAATGAAGTATTCACAGTTACTCGTTACCATAAAAAAAAGTCCTGATGCTAGCAGACTTCTTTCAACATTCTTCATCAGATAGTCTCTCAGTTATTAATATTTTCCCGTGCTTCTACTGGCAAATAGAACATTTGGCATTTGAAAAGAAATGCAGCTTGGGGGGATGAAGATGAGAAGCATATTTTGCTACATAGTTCTGGTATTATGAACTCTTAATTGAAAAAAAAAAAAAAACCCAGCAAAACCCAAACACTATTAATCCAAGGTGTTGAAAGAAACAGTCCACAAAACAAAATAATTTCTTCCAAACTTCAGCCTCATTTTAACTGATGTGTTTTATTACCAGGCTTTGTGAAATTGATTCTACAATCTCATTAAATCAATAGGCCATAATACACAAAAAAAGAAGAGACTAACTAACCCTTGAGATACTCTTGGTATCTTGGTTTTTATTAACTTTCTTTACTAGAGATGTCATAAAACCGAACACACTTGTTGCTCCTTGTGACACACTTGTTACTTTTCTATTCTCTCTCATTAAAACAAGTTTTCTCGGCAGTCAACTCTCAGATAGGTTGCTTGACCTGCGGCCTGCCTGCTTCCAACGAGATCAGTATCTTCAAACTTCGAAGCACAAAGGGACCAACCTGATAAAACCCATGCCTGGCACTTTGAACTGCCTGGCACCAGATCCAGAGCTGACATTATCGCAAGCCTTTCACAGGGCTCTGTTGTGATGCAAATAAAGCACAATCCCCAGACACAAAAAAGTCATTAAACCGAAATTAGGAGTCATAAGCAACTGGCAAGCTGAGAGAAAAATCTGGGTTAAAAGGAACACTGGGGAAAGACCTGCGAAGAAAGTGGGAAACAGCTGTACACTGACACTTGAGCCAACACAAGGAAGCAGGTTTGGGGACCGCAAAGCTCCGCAGCCCCCACCGCAGGCTCAGCCGGCTTGGCTTCCACAGCCATCACCCTTCTCGCCCATGAGCTCGGCAGACTGTGCCGTACAGCCCTGCCCGTGGGCTGAGAGCACTGACAGCGTTTTCACTCTGCAGCCTTTAAACCAGGCTAATGCCAGCAGCAAGCCAGCGCTGTGTGCGACCTGCAGCCAAGGCCAGCCGAGCTCCCCAGCTGCTGACCAAACAGGGAATTGAGCAAACAGGGCAACAGAAAACACTCACACGCTATTAGGTCAGGAGTTAAAATATCTCAGTGACCTGCAACTTCCATCATGAGCAAGGGCTGATAAATGCCAGAGCCTTGGTGAATACAAACTCATCCACAAAAAAAACCCCAAAACACCATCTGGGCTTTGATGCGATTTCTGTTGCATCCAATAGATAGCAAGGCAAAAGTGAAGAGGGATTTCCTTCACTCTGAAAATTAAATAAATAAATAAATAAATTAAAAAAAAAAAAAAATGAAAGCCACAAAACTCCACACCATGATGTAAAATGAAGTTTTCAAGAAGGGATCAAGGAAATGGATCCATCTAATGGAGATTTCCTAAATCAGAGAGATGTTCAGCATGTCAGCATATCGAGACAAATACTTCCCCTTTTTTGGTGGAAAGAAGCCATGAAGCTAGGAAACTCTTTGTAACTCCATCTTCAACACCAGCACTAATCATATCATCCATCACCACCATCCAGCTTGAGTCCTGACTGGGCCATCCAGGATGAATCTCAAATCTATCATGCAGCACAACAGCCTTCTTTCCAAAACATTATTCATACAGGAATAGTCCCACCACAGACTGGGGCTATTCCTGACCCAAAATGTATGCAGTCCTGTAACAACCAGCTGTGAATTAGCTTGTTACGAGTGAAAGGAAATCAAGAGATCTGTTTGGAAAAAAAAATCGTACATAAATCAGCCTAGAAGAGTGTTCACAGCTAAGAAAACACCAGATTCCTGCAGCAAGCAGGAAGCTCGTGCTTTGTGCCACAGGCACAGCTGGTCACAGCCCACGGCCAGAGGAGAGGGCAGTGAGAGGGCTACTCCACAGCCCCCACTACCCAGCTGCAAATAAGAATACTCACTAAAGCAAGCGAGGCACTTCAGCGCTTGTGCTGTGACCCCTGGCCACTATGTGGTTTATCCCAGGTTGTATTCTACTGAGAAGACGACCAAAATCCAAGTTCTCAGACATTCAGGGACAGGACAAGGTCATGCCAACATTCCTTGCCAGAAAAAGTTCTCTCTGCACACTGCCAAGAGGTAGTAATGCATACCTTTTATTAGCTACACAAATTTTCACTGCAATGCTGAGCCTTGCACTTGATACCGAGAATTGTCCATGTTATCTTCCTTTTTCCATTTCCAAACTAGAACATTTTGTAAGACTGCAACAGCCTAAAAAGTCATAGCAGTCACCCACTGCTGCTGTGTTACAGTGAGAGGCAGCTGTGTCTTTTTCCCCTCCTCCATTTCCAGTGACAAGAAAAAGAATTGCACTACTGGCTCATTACTCCTGGTCCTGCAACAGCCCCATGAGACAAAGTTCAAAACTAGCAGAAATTTGATGACAGGCTGAAAATGTGAAGCAAAGGACAGTTTCTCAAGAAAAAGTTATACTTGTCAGATTAGACAGAGGAGCCTGAATTCTGTCAGAGACAGCTCTTTCACTTCTCCCTTTTATTTCTTCCATTTTCTTCTTGGAGACACCCNGTGAAAGAAGAGAAGCAGGCATGGCTTGATGGGCACTGAACAAAGTGTGCGCTAGATAGAAAAGTGACAGGAAATAAAAAGTCGGGAGAGCTGAGACGGAGGAATAGCAACAGCATGAGAACAGCCAAGATGCTTCACAGACATGTCTGGGCAAACGTTCAAGGCCACGAGGTAAAACTACCAGAAGCCAGGAGTTACATTATGCCTCTTTGTACTCCAGTAAAACCTACCCTGAACGTCTCCAGGGAGGGACCCATGGGCAGCACCACAACTTCCACTCAGTGACGGGAGAAACCAGCTGTGTTACACATCCAGGACTCCCCTAATCCCTCTTAATCAATAAGCAGTTGGAAATTGACCTGAGTTAAGATGAGACAATGGGCACAGATGGGCAATGAACTCACAAGCTCAGTCATGGGGGTGGCTGGCCAGCACGGACTAGTTAGGGGCTGTGCACTGAATGTGTTTAACCTCCAGTATCAAAACCAGTATTTCTAGCAGGGATGTTTTCAGCCTCTTCATATCTCTGCAGTGCAGTCAGAAACTTTCTGGTAACTCTCAGAATTATTCGCCTAATTCTCAAAAACCAGCAGGAAGTTGATTTCAATTTTTCTGAGAAGACGGTGCTGAAACCCACATTGCCAAGAGCTGCTTGGTTATCCAGCTCTGCAGGTGTGATGTTCTCTGTGTGGCAGGCTAAGGAGGTGGGCTGAAGTACCATTTCAGGTACCAGACTTGAATTTACCTCTGTATTCAATCAAAACCACCTCAGCCACGGTCAGCCTCTTTCTAGCAAAAGCCAGGATAACATACTGCAGTTAAATCTGCACCTGAAAGCCACCATTGCTTTAATTAGATTCAGTCAAATCCAGGTCTTTGCAGTCTAGACATGGTTTAGCAAGTGCTTTTATGTGAGTAATTCATTGAGAGAGAACACATGTTAAGCTCTCTCTGGAGCTTATCTCAGTTTTGGCAAAAAATTAGCTAGATTTTGACACACCAAACACAGCCCAACCTAACTGCTCAAGCATTGGTCCAAGGGATTTTACTTGACAAAGGAAAATGTTCCTCCTTGAGCCTAATGCTTTTCCAAAGTTTAGCCAGCCACAAAAGGCTTTTCCATTCAGAACAAGAGCATTAAACAGGATGATTTTGCAACACAGCACAGACATGAATCTTGAGGTAATACAGGATACAGACTCCATCCCTTACTATGGCCCCTCCTGAAGTCTCTGTAAGACTCTGGGTTTTAGACAAGTGTCCAGAGATTAATAGAAAGGAGAGAGAAAAAGCACATATGGAGTAACTACTGCTTCTGATCTGTGGTAGATATACACTGGTCACACACCTATTTACAGCAACTTTATGCAGGAATGTCAGGGCAATCTTGTGGCTTGACAACTTCTGCACTGAAATCAAAGTGATGAGATACTCCAGCTCAAACAAAGCCGGTTTGCATAAGCTTTAATATACATACAAAATTGCTGTTGGCTGACAAAATTGTTAGTGCTCCCAGCTGTGTATAAATATATTATTGCCATTTTTTATTCGCTCAGAGAATCTCTGGCTTAGCAGTAGTAAGACATGGGAAACAGCCCACTCTTTCTGAAGACAGGATGTGCAGGAAAGTACCTTACATACCCAGCTGGTTCTTCCACCAGTATCACAGGCCAGACACTCCTCCTTGCAACGAGACTCTCTCAGCATTAGTGAAAGACTAGCTGTGACTGGACGTTGTGGCAAAAGAGTATTTTCTTTTACCACAATGTCCAGTTCAATTAACAATGTCCACAATAGCAGTTCAATTAACAGTTGTACTTGAATGCACCAGCATGAATAAAGCAACCCATAAATCGTCTCATTTTCACTCAAAGACAATTGTTATTTTCTGAAACACAGTAAAGAGACAACCCTGGCTCACTTTTGTGATGCAAATTAGCAAGTCGCTGGGAGGAAGAGGCGGGGAGGAAAACTCTTTTAGGTGAAATGACAATGAAACTTCCTACACAACAGTCACCAGCTCCAGTGGTGTCTCCTCCGGGACCCCAGCATTCTCCTTCGGCCCCTGCAGAGCCAAACCTCTGGCTCCTGGCTGCACGCTCTCCTCACTGCTGCATCCATCTGCCACCTCACCCCCTCACAGCCACCAAAGACACCTCGAACCACCCAGAACAGCCACCAAGCGTGTTAAAGCGGGGCACGCAGACCGCTGCTCCTCCATGAAGATGTAGCTAGACACGAAAGGAAACTTCTTCAACCGAGCGGTAACAGCCTCCGAAGCAAAACACCATCCCGAATGAAGCGAGGCTCGGGAATGCGAGCTATGCGGGCAGGGGGGCTCAGACGGATATAAAAGGGGGGGACAGGAGCAGGCAGGCTGCTTGCACAACAGTGGTTTCCTCGCCAGAGCAGAGGACCAGCTTCGCTGGGCTCCCTCATCCCACCGCGCGCGGGCAGAGCTCGGGAATGTCAGCAATGCGGGCCGGGGGGCTTTGCTGCCCGGGAGGGGTACCAGGGGAGCGACACAAGAAAACCAAGAGGCAGCTGGGGCTGCCGAGGAGTCGTAGGGCTCCTTTGAAAGCCGGGGGGCAGCCTATGGAGGGGTCAAAAGGCTCAGCCGCAGGCTGCGAAACAACAAAGGTCCCTTCCTGTCCCAGCCACCTTGCGCTTGCGGAAACAAAACTTCAGATGTAGCTTTGCAATGAAACTGTCATTAATCTCTTACCAGCTAAAACAAACTGGGGGTTTTTTTTGCCCTCCTTTTTTTTTTTTTTTNTTTTTTTTTTTTTTTTTTTGACTAGTTGCTGGCATGAAAAATATACCAGCATTAAGACAATTAAATCCATGCACTTCACACATCCTGAGCCAGAGATTCAATATTCAGCTGTACATGCACAAAACTTTCTCTCCACCAAAACTTTCTCTCTGTGATAGCCCTGAAACCCTTCAAGTCTGCTCCAGCCGAAACCAACAACCCCTTACAATGCGAACAATATTCTGTCAGCTGCCTGTAAGATTTTTGAAGGACTCCATTTATTTCGACGGCGTTTTCTTGATTCCCCACATCCCAGTCTAACCACTAAGGGACTGAGCTCTGCCTGTCTGGAGCAGCAGCCTCCCTGGAGGTGCATCTCAGTGAGCACTGACTGCCTCTCCTTAGCACGCCTCCCGCACAACTCGTGACAGTCATGATGCGTGCACAGACACAAAGAAGGGTTTGTTTTCCTTAAATTTCCCCAGGGAGAAGGCTCCCCTCCTGGCAGCCACTAGTATTTTCGTTGATGTGATCCTGCGACGTTGCTTTAAAAACACTACAGTGGGCACAAGCAGCAGTAGCAATGGGATCAGGAACTGTGAAAAAATCACAAAGGAGACAAAGACTCAGTGTTAAAGTCACAGATGGGATCAGGACCGAGGCAACTTCCACCACACACATCAGAACCATTGTCTACCC